>JAGFMF010012100.1:2929949-2952763 GCA_019455555.1 Galemys pyrenaicus | reverse complement strand
GCCTGTTCTGCTCCCCGCTTTCTGTGGTGAATCCTCTCACCACCCCCCACACCTCTGGCCTGTACCCCAGTGCTTGTATGCATAAATAAATAAATCTTTTTTTTAAAAAAAAAACGCATTCAGACTTTCAGACATTCAGAAAAGTTAGGGACTTTCGCTCAAATTAGAACATGCGTAGAACTCCCTGCGCTGCTAGGTAGAACACAGATCCACCGCAGTATCTTTGAGTCTGCAGTTCTGGGGTAGAGCAGGAGACTTCCCATTTCTAACAAGTTACCAGGTGGCTAATAATACTGGCTAGAATAACAGAACCACTGCTCTTAGAGGAAACCTAGATTTGAAAAGTTAGGACAATAGTTCTTGTTTGGGGGGTGGTTTGCCTCAGGGTAAGGGGACATTTTGGCAATATCTAGAGGCATTTGGTTGTTGCACTATAGAAAGTACTATGAGCAGCTAGCAGATAGAGGCCAAGAATGCTGTTTAAGCATTTTACAATGCATCGTACAGGCCTCCGTAATAAAGAATTCTCTGGCTCAAAATGTCAGTAGTGCTTAGAATGATTTGGTGTTATCAGAGTTTAAAAGTTCAAAGAAAACCCCATTTTTAATTTGAAGAAACTCTTAATCACAGCATTCTTTTTGGAAGCACAATCATCTTCAAAGAGGTATGCCAAGTAGTGGTATGGAAGCTTCTATCTATTGTTTACTCAGATGAGCTGTCTTAATTGCTTGAAATTTTGACTTAGGTTTTTGTTCATTTAACAGATTTATTCAGATGTAGTTCACATACCATACCACTTATTCATTTAAAGTGTGTATAATTCAATGGCTTTTGTCACCACAATCAAATTTAGAACATTTCATTAAATCCCTTAGCTTCCACACCCTTCTCCCTAGTTTCCACCCCACTCCTAGCCCTAGGCAACCACTAATCTACTGTCTCTAGTTACCTACTCTGGGCATTACCTGTAAACTTGAGTCCGTACAACATGTGTTTGTTTTTTTGTTTGTTTGTTTGTTCTTTATGAATGGCTTTTTAAACACAACACAATGCTTTTCAGATTTAAGCATGTTGTAACATTGATCAGTGTTTCATTCTTTTTTTATAGCCAAATGATATAGGTTTCCTTCACTAACCCAAAGCAGAACGATCCTGTTTGGTATGATTTGGCAGGTTATTTCTTGGGTCTGGGAACACTGTTACGATTTATTTATATAGAAAAAATTTTGAGCATTCCCAGACCCAAACAATAACCAGTGAGGTTTTGATTTTGCATTTCCTAAATGGCTAGTGATGTTCAAGATCTTTTCATGTGCTTATTGGCTGTAACTCAGGTTTACGTTGGAATCAGAGCCTTGAGCAGAGACCTATACAGCATGGCATTCACAAGGAAAAAACTAGGAGCAAAGCAAATTATCTGTAAAGCTAGACAAGATGAAGGTGGGGGTCTATCACTACCAAGAATATGGCCAGGAATTAGGAGATTTTAAATTAATGGCTGAATCAGTGGAGCAGGATTCAAAACTTAGATGTCAGGAGTAGAAGTCAAGGAGCTTCCTAAATTAAATTCAGGTGCTAAAGATATGCCACCACCCTCAGTTCAAGACCAAGGTAAGCCTGAGTCTTAATTCCATAGGGATGACCAAAGCTGTTGTAATTTATGAGGTTGTCCTTGATCCACCCCCCACTGGGAATAGAAGTCCTGCAGAGGTGAGGCAGGTTGTATACACACACCTGGTGCCAGGCCCTGAAAAAGAAGAAGAAACCCAAGAAAGGTGGATCTTGCGGAGGCAAAATAAATGTTCGCTGTGTTCAGGAGTGCCTATATTTAAATTTACTTTTATAGAAACTATAATGAGAAACATCACCATTACAAAGTCAAGCATCACAGAATCAAGGATCGTTTAGTTCATGAAGTAGAACTACGAGATAAGAGAATTAAAGAACTCGAAAATGGAAATGAATTACTGCGACTACAAATGGAAAAGGTGAGGGAAAAATGGAGAAGAGCTCACTCATGATGCTGGTGGCTGGTCCTGGAGCGAAAGCCTGCTCATTTTTTAATATATTCGTGGCCTCTTGTAGCTCGTGTTTTCATTTATTTTCTTTGCACCTTTTTTTTTTTAATGTAACTCTTTAAATCCTGCTAAGATGTAAGACTTGTAGCGATGCTAAATCAGTTTGGACCCAGAAATGACTGCACGCCAATTTATGGTCAGTGTTCTGCCTTCACATGAAAATACCTTTTCTTAATTCTAAACCACCCCTGGTCACTCATTCCTGTTTACATAAGGATTTTGCCTCAAACTTCTGTTTTAAGTGGCAATGAAACTAGGTGATTCCTACTCCTTTCTCAATCCTTGACAAGTACCTCCACTTTTAAATATCCCTGCTTCCTTTATGTTTGTCTCACTGCCCTGGTGACTTTTTGGTGGGTGGGTAGGAAGAATATGGGATAGATGAATGGAATTAAATGCAGGGTGGTGTTGAGATTAACTTATGTAAATTCAAAATTGAGAGCAACTGATTAGGCTAGAAAAAAAATGTTTCCCTCCTTGATATCTCTAGGCCATTTTAGAATTTTTAACTCTACCGTCACTCCTGAAATGCTCATTTCTCCATATAAATTTATTGTACTACCACTGTGTGCCAAGTGTCCCAACACAATTCACATCATTTCAGTCTTTCCATAGACCATGGAATCACTGAACTCAGGTTCAGAATTCCTAGACTAACACACAACAAAATATTGATGGATTAGAGCAGAGGAGTCGCCAATGTTGTATTCTTGATTTCAAAAACTCCTGTTGATATTCTAACCTGTAGTGAGAGAGGGTAATAAGTTAGATTTTGCAGTATCTTTTGGTTTTGTTACTAATTCATCAAATGTTTAAAGGCTCAGATCTGGGTTAGATGCACAACTAGAAAAGTGATATAGGGAGTATATACAGAAAGTTGCAATCCCAGTTCGTGGGTCCACCAGAAATATGGTCAGCCTATTTCTGCCCATCCTTTCCCACATTGCCTACCCTCCACTTCTAGGCTTTCAGTCAGCATGTTTTCTTCCTTCCTGGAGAGTATTCTTCCAAAATTCATGTCTCTCTGGAACTTCAGAATGTGACCTAACTTGAAAATAAGGTCCTTACAGGCGTCAGTAGTTAAGAGAAGGTCATACTGGATTAAAGCAAATCCTAAATCCAGTAAGACACAAGAGGGATCGAGGACACAGAAACAGGCTGGGGAAGGCCATGTGATGATTGAGACAGATTGGAGAGAGAACGCAACTGTAAGTCAACCCCAGATACCAGGAAAGAAGTATTGAACAAATTCTCCTTCAAATCCACAGGAAAAACTCAACCAGCATCTTAATTTTATCATCCAGGACTGGAGAAAATAAGTTCCTATTGTTTTAAGCTGCCCAGGTTGTGGTAATTTGTTAAGGTAGCACATGAAAACTGATGCATTGACCCAGAGAATCCAAAAAGGTCCTTCAAAAGACACTGGAGACTGCAATTAAGTAGAAGCTAGAAAAGAGCAATTAGTCCTTTCACTGCCTACCTGAAGGATTCCCTGTGGCCTCTGGCCTTAGACTTGGAAGCATAGTCTAGCCTTGCCACTTAACACATCTGTAACCATGCACAAGTCACTGATACCATTTTACTCATCTGTAAAATGGGGGAAATAAACCCTACCTGACAAGGTTTGTAAGGGATTTGAGGATTATTCTCCAATAACTTGGGGATTATTCAGGTATGAAATACTTAAAATGGTAGTTGACACAACATTTTTTATAGATGTCGTTTTTTTTCTTTTTGGTGTAAAAATCTCTTAGAAGCTTGCTAATCAGTGTCTATATAGTTTACAAGAGAAACTGAATTGGAAATTAAGAATTAGAATTACTCAGCATAGGGATGTCTTTTAATGCCACAACAGTATAAAACTGCAGGTCCTGATTTATTTATTTTGGAGCCCATGAATCAGAATCCTGAGCATGAAAAAGGTTGGTTCACTTTCTCAGCACGAGGTCTCCAGATGCCACGTTTGGGGTTTCATTCCCTGTGCCTTCTCTTTATGCCATCGTGGTTATCAGCAGTATACTAGAAACCAGATTTCCCCAAATATTTTCTCCTATTATTAGAGCAGGTGTCTTGACTTGGGGTTCAAAAAAACTTGGCGTTTCCAAAAGACAGAGTGTCACCTGTCCCATCCAATGTCCTTTCAATAGAGCTATAACTGCATAGAGTGTTAGTTATGGGATGATTGCTTTGATTCTCATGCCTTATCATCAGTGTTCTTACACAATAACAGGAAGACTATCACTAGACACTGAAGGTCCTGGATGACTTTTTAAAAAAAGATTTATTTATTAATCATACAAGAACTGGGGGGGGGGGGCATCCCTGGTGGCGCAGTGGGTTGAGCAATGCACTGTGGGGCAAACCGCAGCCACTGCAGCACGAGTTCCATCCCTGCCGCCAGCCAGGGAGGGGACCCACATGGTGTAGCAGACCTCCCCTGCCTTCTCCGCTACTGCCCTTGGCAGTGTTTTGCTCAGTCTGCCTGTTCTGCTCCACACTCTGTCTGGTGAATCCTCTCACCAACCTGGACTCTGGCCTGTACCCCTGCTCTTGTATGCATAAAATAAAATAAATCTTTAAAAAAAAAAATCATACAAGAACTGGAGCACAGGCCAGAGGTGTGGTGGGGGTGAGCAGATTCACCAGAGACAGAGTGGGGAGCAGAACAGGCAGATTGATCGAAACACGCTGCCAAGGGGAACAGTGGGCGAGGCAGGAGAGGTCCGCTGCTCCATATGGGGCTCCTCCCAGGCCGGCAGCAGGGATCTAACTCGTGCTGCAGTGGCTGCAGTTTGCCTCACAGTACGTTGCTCAACCCACTGCACCACCAGGGAGGCCCGGTCCTGGATGACTTTAAAATCCAGAGTTGGGGCCTCCCTGTGGTGTAAGGGGTTAAGTCGCAGCACTATGAAGCTATCCACAGCCACTACAGCATGAGTTTGATCCCTGGCCAGGGAGGTGACCCACAGGGTGCAGCAGACCTCTCATGTCTGGTCCACTGCATCCCTCAACAGTGTATTTCTGTATTTGCTTGTTCTGCTCCTCACCATTCCTGGTGAATCCTCACCTACACACACACACACCTCTGGCCTACACCCTAGCTCTTTCATGTATAGATAAATAAAATAATAAATCTTTTTTTAAAATAAAATCTAGAATAGCTTGTTACAGAACACAATGTAATTTCAAGGGTTCACTGTTAAGGTTGCCTATCTCTGGTTTCACTATATTCCACTTACTAGTGATGTTATCTGGTATTTATTGTTCTGCTGACTTATTTGACTTAGGATTACCTCTTCTACTTCCATCCATGTTGCTGCTAAATTTTTAAACTTCTAAATGTTTCCCCAATAGTGATTTTTAATAATATCTATTCATTGTGGCACTGCAGAGAATTGAGTTGTAATTGTCAGTGGTCTTCTACCTATGGGATTAGAATACAGATAAGAGTATTGGGACTTAATTGGATGTTGATAGTTCCAGATAGTTTTAATTGCTCAAGTAGTTTTAAATGTCAGTCCATATGAATGACTAACTGTCCAAACAAAAGACATGACTTAAAACAACCAAAATAAATAGTCCTGTATAACTGGAAACTTCAGCAAACAGATGAAAGCAGAGTAGAGGACAAAATAGAAAAGTAAATGAGAAATTTGCTATTACACGAGAGAAACAGGTCAATGATCTTAAACTTACAATGCTCTCTTCTGCTATGGTAACCTGGGGGCTTTATTATCCCAGGAGAAAGCTTTCCAGGATGAGGTCATTGCACAAAATGATGTCCTGCTCCAAGAAAGAGGGAAACTTCTGGTGCAACTCACAGAGCAAGAAGAACTGATCGGCAACAACAAGGGCATGCTCTCTTCTGTCCAGAGCAGGTACGTGTGGGCCTGCCCCAGACACCAGCGAACTCCAAGGGGCTGTTCTTCCCGCAGCGGAGACCATTCCAGAGGCTGGCCTTTGGGTTTGCAGCCCTACCTCTTAACTGTTGCTCCACTGTCTGCTGGCTTTGGCAATTCATGCAAGTGCCAGAAGCTGAAAACGGGGAGGAGGCAGGCTGGCCTCTGAGTAGGCTCTTGGGCGTTGGCATTGCCCACTGAGGACCCAGCCATGCTCATTCTGGCCTGCCCCTTTTTTTTGATGCGTATGCATCGTTTTTATCCTCTGATACCTATGCATCGAGACAGACAAAGAATCGTGGTCATACAGGGCAACTCTAATATAAAATGGGTTTGCCTGACTGGGTTTTTACTTGTGCGTTTGAACGGCACTTATAATGCTTTAACTGCAGGCACACACAATAAAGGTTAATAAAGGGTTTTATTTACAAGAGAAGGAGAAATAGCGCAGTGAATAATATAAGGGGAAGAGAGGGATACAGATTTGTAAATATCCTACCAGTTTTTTGGAGCTGGAACTTAACGGTGTGCTGAGAGCTGACTTTAAGGAAAAAAGGGCTTTTTAAGGCTCACATGTTTGCTTTTATATTTAGCTTGGCTGCTTAACTCCACCCTCAGGTCCCAGTGATTTGCTTTTTGATAATGACCTTATGGGATTTGTAGTTTTTGGATTTTGTAGGTTTGGAATGGGGGTTGAAGTCCATAACCTATCTGTGTAATTCATACCGGTGACCTGAATTCATGACATCCACAGCATAACAAAGTGTTACTTTGAAAGAAGAAATATCCAGCAGATAAGAATGCACTTTTCAGTCAGCCCAAGCATTCTGTTTTGTTTTTTTTTAAATATTTATTTATTTATGCATACAAGCACTGGGGTACAGGCCAGAGGTGTGGGGGTGGTGAGACAATCCACCCGACAGAGCAGGATGCAGAACAGGCAGATCGACAGAAACACACTGCTGAGGGGAGCAGCAGGCAAGGCACGAGAGGTCTGCTGCACCATGTGGGTCCCCTCCCTGGCCGGCGGCAGGGATCGAATTCATGCTGCAGTGGCCACGGTTTGCTTTATAGTGCATTGCTTAACCCATTGCGCCACCAGGGTGGGCCCAGCCCAAGCATTCTTGATGGCAAATTTTAAGTACAATCGAAAGTTGTCTTGGAGCACAGGAGAACTAAAGCAAAGAGAATGGGTTGAACTTGACACACTGTGTCACTGATACTAACCTTTTTTTGAGCACTTACTATATGCTAGGCACTATTCTAAGATCTCTCATTTAATTCTAAGCAAGGGTGGCATTATCATTAGCTTTATTTTATGGTGAGAAGCTAAGACTCAGAGAGGGTAGGGAGTCAGGCAGCCTAGTCAGTAGCAGAGGGGCATGTGAACCCAAGCAGCGTGGCTCTGGACTCCACCGCACCTCAGATCTGGGGAGAGATTGGCCGGCAGACCAAATTCTGCTTTCTGCTGCCTTGGGTGCCTGCTCCTCTGAGCAGGCCTGGAGTCTCTGATTATCTTGTGCTTGTATCTTGTCTAAGCCTCCCCTTTTATAGATTCTAAGTAATGCATTGCCCTTCTCAAACTATGCCCTTGCTTCTGGCAATAAGGGCCCAACACAAACGCCTCATGACCCTTGCCTTAACATTAACAGTGCCCCCATCTAGTTCTGAAGACAGCCTCTGGTCACCTGGGTTGGGCTTGGGTGTTTTCCTTAGCATAAGGAAATGTTTCCCCATTTACCCATGAGGAAACTGAAACTCAGACTTAATATTAGGTTAATGGTTACACAACTACAGAGTGTCTAGAACCAAAACTCAAACACAAATTTCTGGTCAAAATTTTTCTGTGGGGCCTCTCTGGTGGTACAAGGCATTCAAGTCTCAGCACTATCAAGCTATCACTAGCCACTGCATCATGAGTTGGATTTCCCCGCCTGGGAGCTGACCCACATGGCACAGCAGACCTCTCCTGTCTTGCCCGCTGCTCCCCTCAGCGGTGTATTTCAGTAGATCTGCCTGTTCTGCTCGCTCCCCACTCTGTCTCTGGTGAATCCTATCACCCCCTGTACCTCTGGCCTACACTCTAGTTCTTGTATGCATAAATAAATAAAAATAAATCTTTTTTAAAAATCCAAAATTTTTATGTATATCCCAAACAGTGGCCCTGGAGAGTGAGCTTGTCATGATGGTTAGGAGCTCAGACTTAGAAGTCTGGAAGAACTGTTTGGCATTCCACTCTATGACTTTCTAGTTTTATCTTTTATTATTTTTTAAAAATTCCCTGGCCAGGGATCAAGCTTAGGTCACAGCAGTGATAGTGCTGAAATTTAACCCCTAAACTACTAGTGCGGCCCTGGTTTTATCTTTCTAAACAAGTGTCTTTCCCCTTCCTGAGTCTCAGTTTCTTCATAAGCTTGGTAAAATAGGCTTCATAACAGTATGTATCTCATGGGGTTGTTGTGAAGATTAAATGAGCTAATACATGCAACCTGAATGGGTTACATTGCTTAAGTACATGGTAAATAGACAGCAAGTGGTTGCAACTGCTGCTTCTAATACTACTGCTGTTATTTTTACTTCTAAGTCTACTACCAGTATATCTTCTACTGTTACTGTTAGGTATGGGTTGACTGTGTAAGATCAGAACCAAATGTAGTTTTCATAGATGCAATATTTGAAGGGATGCAAAATCTCTTGCTTCACTCCCATCCCCAAACAGAATCATATCCTACTTTCAGTTTCTTAAGGACAGGAATTGCACCTTTTATGCCTTTGTCAATAGTATATCTTTGTTCTCAGTATGTATTTAGTGACTGTATACAAGGCAGAGGTTTATTAATTTTCATTTGGTCTTGGAATATTGGAATCGTTCTGCCAAAGTCAGTTCTAAAATCCAGACAGTGGGCTAAAACTGAGAGCTAGTGAGAAATGCAATATAGATTTTAGACTTGAGAAATAATAGAGATTTTTAGTTATGCCTCTGATTTATGCCATTCTTAGAGTACTGTTGCTGGATAAAGAAAATAAGCTATTACAAGAAAACAGTCTCCAGCTCACACATCACATTGGCCTCTTAGAGCGCATTATAAGGAACATCCAGATTCGCAGAGGGGAGGTAAGATGTGTGCTTCCTGTTGGGTCCCTAATCAGATGTTTGGACTGCTGAGCTTGCTGCTCTCTCTCTTTCCCTCACCATCATCATAGCCTGCACTTGTCTTTATGCTAGACAGTGGCAGAGAGGTTCAAGGGCTCCACATCAGGACAGAAGACCCCGAGATTGCTCTCAGCCAGCTGTGCTCTTCATTGGGCCAACTCTATGTGATCCCAAAGCAATTTGTGGATGCCTCATAGATTCTTCCTTAACATCCTGCATTTGCCTTTTTTCTTCTCTAGCTCATCAGTTTATCAGTAAGATCTTGGAGGGCAAGGATTTTTATCTCCTATAGCATTAGAATGCTAAATGTTTTCACATGCATGCTTCATTCTCAACAACCCTATTTGCCATGTACTATCCTAGTTCCACAGGAGAGATGAACAAATCTGAGACTCAGAGAGGAATAGTAAAGCTAGGCTGTTCTGGCAAGGAGACAAATCTAAGAGAACATCTGAGTCACGGAAAAGCAGCTCTGTTCCAAAAATTCCAGCAGACAAGTAGCCAAGTCCAGAGAGAGATGACAAATAGTATAGGTCAGGGAAAGGTCCTGAGTCTGGGGTCTGAGCAGTTGTCAAGAGGGACTTCATGAATGGCTCATATCCTGGATCTAGCAGAGACACCGCCTGTCCTCTTCCCTGACTTGTATCACCTGCTAGATGTTTCTTCTCGGATACTTTTCAATAGATCCAGCTTGCTGTGTACCATTGCTGTGAGCATAAGATCTGCTCTCAAAAAGAGGTTATTTCTGAGCTATGTGAGTTGTTTTGTAGATTTTGTCAGAAGCACAAAACTGCCAGATTTATATGGCCTAATTTCCAATAGTTTGTCTTTGCTTGAGCTACAACTGTTTCCATTTGTCTTTTACTTAGTTATTCATTCAACAAATACTTATCAAGTCCAGGAATTATGCTGGGTACTAGGAATATAAAGAAAGACCCTGTTTTCAGAGGGCTTCAGCCTAGCAGAGAAGGACAAACAATACATGAGTTAGTAAGTAGTCTAGTCTCGTAAATGCTGAGTTAGCGTATACACTGTGATCAATAGCTTTGAGATCCACGATATTACCCTCAAACCAAGATAAGAAGTATGTCACATGGGTGAGGACTATAATACATCAAGGTCAATACTTTGTCTGTGATAAAAGTACCAACTTATAAGATACCTATTGATTGGGACAAACAATTTCAAAATTGTTCTTAATCTTTGAATCTTAAGGATCCTTCAGTTCAGTCCTCTCATTTCATCTGAGAGAGACTGAAACCCAGAGAGATTAGATAATATGACCTAGGGCACACAACCACTGCTTATCTTTCCCAGATCTCTTGATCTTCAGTGACTTAGTAGCACATCCTACAAATACGGAGCTCCCTGGGATCAGACATACCCTAGCTCCCTTCCTTCCTTGCAACAGGTCAATGACTAAAATGGTAAGAGTTTGACATCTGTTGAGTGCTTACTATGTGCCTGGTAGTATGCTATGCATTTTATGTATATTATTTCATTTAATCCATAAAATAATCTTATATGACAAGTCTGTCATTCCCATTGTTCTTTTTGTTTTATTTGTTAAGAACCGTTGTCTTACATCCTTGTGAATCCTCTGACACAGTATAGGATTTCTCACCTCAGGTGTGGTCACTGTAGCTCACCGTCTCCCACCTCCAGAACGCCCATAGCCCTCCACAGTCGTCCATTGTGCTAGCCCCACTTCTTGCCGACCCCCTTCCCCCTCTGGATGCCTTAGATCTATGGTCAGCTTTCAAGGGTTGGTTTTAATATTTGTCTTTGACCTTTGGTTTATTTATATATTCTACATATAAGTGACACCATCTGGTATTTATCTTTCTCCTCCTGGCTTATTTCACTTAGCATGATCCCTTCTAGCTCAGCCCATGTGTCATTCCACTGGTACAGCTAAGGAAACTGATCCAGAGAAGTGAGTGACATCATTCCCCAAGGTCACATACCTACTAAGCAGAAGAGCACGGATTGCAACCAACTCCCTCTGGCCACTTGTTCTAAGCCACTGTCTCATAATAGCTCAAGTCTACCATTTTCCTCTAAGGAGCATTAGTGTAACTGGGACCACAGCCTTTTGATGTACCATGTTGCTTCCTGTATTGTAATTTCATCTTTCCTCTACTGGATTATAAATTCTGTGAAAAGAGGAGCTACGTCTGTCTTGCTACCCACTGTATCCCAAGCACTTAGCACCTGGGTTACTGCAATGCCTTCTATATATATATATATTTGTGTTAATGAATATATATATATTTCCATATGTATGTATATGTGTGTGTGTGTATCTCCAGAAAGGGCAGGTTTATTATAAAAAGGGAGAGAAGAGTAAAGGACACTTGCACAGACACAAGCAGGCAGAAAGAGCTGCCCCCGAAAGGGACAGGTTTGCTAAAAGAGCAGCCTGTGTGGTCACAGGTGGCAGCCTTGGGAGGAGAGCGGCTCTGCCGCTTTGCAAAGGGAGAAGGTCTTTGCAAAGGAGAAGAGAAGCGCCTGCATAGTCATGGGCAGGCAGGAGGGCCGCTGCCTGCAATGACTTCTTAACCCATCAGTCTTCCCTCTTCTAATCTGTCCTTCCTATACCTCTAGACTAATCTTCATGAAGCACAGCTTGATTTCATAATACTTCATCTGAAAGAGTTGCAGAGACTTCCTTCAACAATTATTTATAGATCATATACACTGTGCAGGCCTCGTACTGTTTGCTATATGGTCTGGATATGATGGTGAACAAGTTATAAGTGTCTGCCTTACAGGACTCAGGCCTAATGAGAATGACAATTATATAACAGAGGGAAGGGAGGGAGGGAAGGAGTAGGAGAATGGGGAGAAGAGGGCAGAAAGAAGACAGGGAAGGAAAAGGAAGGAAGGAGAAAAAGAAAGAATTTTTTCTAAAAATGGGTGTTGGGGATTTAGTGGAATAGCGCACATAAATAACCTGCTGTAATGCTTGGCACACAGTTGGTATTCAATAAAACTCCTATTTGTCGGTGGGCCTACATTTATTGTTGTTACATGGAATATACATTGGCTTCCTCCTATATGTTGGATAAGTTTATATTATTTATTATTTAAAAACTATTTAACAATATGATGCTATGTTCATAACCCTGAAAAACAGGGCATTAATTGTTACTGTTACTGTTTAAATGTGGGAAATAAAGCTCAGCAAGTGAAGAGACACACCAGCATTGAACTGATAGAGTTAAGTAAGCCTTGTCTTCAAACTCCCAGCCCATTAAAGTTTCTAACACGTTATAGCTTTCTCTGCTTTATTTTCTCATTTCTTCCAGGATGATAGAGTTTCTCACAGAAACTTTCTGGTCTGTATCAAAGGTTAAACCCAGGTTCAGGGGGTTCAGTAGACCCCTGTAAATTGTATGTGAATTTTGGTCTCTGTTGGTCTACATTTTATTTTCACTTTAAAATTAAATGTATTTACTTCTGTATATTTTATGTCATTGTTCATTTTTGTACAATATTTGTTTTCTCCTCTCAAGTGTAGTCCCTGTAAAATTCCCCCCACCAATTCACCCATGCACCATCACCATCACCATCACCAGCATTGTTGCCTGTGCTTTTCCCTCCCCTGATTGACTGATTGATTGATATTTGACTTCAATTGTGGTCCCCATGGATTTCCCGCCACCATTTCACCAGTGCACCATCACCTCAGTCCCTTGTGCTCTTTCTGCCCTCAACCCATTCCTTTCCCCCTCCCCACAAAGTGTCCCCGATTTGTCCTTGCCTTTTTGTTTTTGTGGGTTTTTTTTTTTTTTATTGTTATCATTCTTTTCCTTGGTCGCTTATTTGGTCCCCTTATATTCCTCCTAGGAGTGAAACCATCCAGTATTTTTCTTTTGCCTTCTGACTTATTTCACTGAGCATAATCCCTTCTATCTCCATCCATGTTTCTATGAATGACTCTAGTTTATCTTTTTTGATTTCTGAATAGTAATTCATCTTGTATATGTACCACATCTTCTTGATCCAGTCACCTGTTTTGGTCATTTAGTTTGTTTCCAGGTCTTACCTATTGTAAATAGTGCTGCAATAAACACAGGGGTGCAGGTATTCTTTTGAATCAGTGTTTTTGTGTCTTTTGGGTATGTTCCTAGGAGTGGGATTGCTGGATCATATGGAGTTCCATTTTCAGTAGTTTGAGGAACCACCACACTGCTTTCCATAGTGGGACCAGCTTGCATTCCCATGTTGGTCTGCATTTTTTTAAAAAGGAGTTTGATTTTTAAAATCAGAGAGCTCAAAACAGATACTTTTCTGATTACTTCAAGGGACAAAAAATGTTTGCTAGAATATTAAGACTTACCTAAGTAAACAGAATGATTCTATCAGCTAAATGAGGTAATTCATATACGAAAGTAGATATAAATAGAATACTAATGAAAGCAATAATGAAAAGTACATTTATAATTACCAAGTAGTACCAAGGCATTAGGGATTACATTTTTCCAGTTTTACTAGATAAATCTGACATATAATATTGTGTAAGTTTAAAGTGGTTACAACACAGAGACTTTATAATGTATATATACATTGCAAAATGATCACCATGATATGATTAACACTCATTGCCACAGACCTTATTTAGCTTATTGCTGGAAGTTTCTACCTTGAACCACCTTCATCACCCATCCCCTACCTTTGGCAACCACAAGTCTGATCTGTTTTTATATGTTTATTTTTTTAAAGATTTATTTATTTATGCATACAAGCACTGAGGTACAGGCCAAAGGTGTGGGAGGTGAAAGGATTCACCAGAGACAGAGTGGGGAGCAGAACAGGCAGATCTACTGAAACACACTGTTAAGGGGAACAGCAGGCGAGGCAGAAGAGGTCTGCTGGGCCATGTTGGTCACCTACCCGGCCTGGCAGCAGGGATCGAATTGTGCTGTAGTGGCTGTGTTGGCTTCATAGTGTGCTGCTTAACCCACTGAGCCACCAGGAAGAGCCCTATTTAACTTTTTTTTTTCTATTTAACTTTTTTGATTCCACACAATGGTAAGATCATACAGCATTTGTCTCTCTCTGTCTAATTTTGCTTAGTACAATGTCCTCAAGATCTATCCATGTTGTCACATGTGGCAGGATTTTCTTCTTTTTGTGGATGAACAGTATGCCATTGTGTGGGGTATGTGCATGTGACCGCAATTTCTTTATCCATTCATCCATTGGTGGACACTTAGTTTGCTTCCATGTCTCAGTTATTATAAATGATACTGCACAATGAACATGGAGTGCAGATAGCTCTTTGCGACATTGATTTTCTTTCCTTTGGAGAGACCTAAAAGTGGGATTGCTAGAATATGGTAGTTCTATTTTTAATTTTTTTATAAACCTCCAATTGGCTGCACCAATTTATATTCCACCAATAGTATATAAGGGTTTACTTTCTTCGTATTCTTCCAGTATTTGTTATTTCTCACCTTTGTTTGTTTTCTCTCTGTGTTGCTGTCTAGAGGCAGAATTCCCACTTAAGTTTTTTCTTGTACTTGAGTTAACCTTGGTTTACAACACAGTGTATGATTCAGAGGCATAGGATCACACCTTAGATGGATGTCACACCACCCCTACCACTAAGATACACACAGTCCTCCACCATAGTTCATTTTGCCCTTCCCTGGTATGTCTTCCTGCCCCTTGTAGCCTCAATTTCAGTCAAAATTTTTTTAAAGAGTTATTTATTTATGCATACAAGAACTGGGGTACAGGCCTGAGAGGATTCAGGTAGGGAACAGAACAGGCAGATCAACTGAAATGCACTGTTGAAGGGAGCAGTGGGTGAGACAGGAGAGTTCTGCTGCACTATGTGGGTCAGCTCCCTGGCCAGGGATCAAACTCATGCTGCAGTGGCTGCAGATAGCTACATAGTGCTATGACTTAACCCCTTGCACCACCAGGGAGGCCCCCACAGTCAGATTTCTACAGTTCGTTATTGATTTGGTTCCGTCTCACCCTTTGTATTGTTCCTCTATACTCTACATATAAATGAAGCCATCCAGTGCTTGTCCTTCTCATGATTTATTTCATTTAATTCTTGTCTTGTCTTTTTGATGATAGTCATTCTAACAAGAGTGAGGTGAAGGGACCACATTTTTAACCAAAACAATACATATATAAAGTGTAAGTTCTAGAATCATAGCACTAGCAATTTGTCATAATTTTTTAATGTTTGTTCTTTCTTTCCTTTCAGGAAACAGTAATTAGTGACATGCCTGAATTTGAAGTATTGAGTAAAATCTTGCACTTACCAAACTCCAGGTTAGTAACAACAATCATTGATTTGATTGCCCCGCATCATGCATGCCTCAGAAGTCCCAAGCTGCTGGCTTGAAAAAAACAAAACGTGGGAGCAATTTTCTTGTATATATTATTTGAATCATCTTCCAATTCCTTCTCCCCTTTTCACTGTGTCACCTCCACACATCTTAGAATCCTGACCTAAGGTAGAAAATAATCCATAAACATAAGTAAGGTAAGTTTTTTTTTTTCCCTTTCATGTTTGACATTGTGAAAAACTGGCATCCCATTGATGCCATCTCTTTGTTACCCAAAGTGCCACTAGGAGATTCGGTTAACACAAAGTCTTCACACGTGGTCTTTCTTAGTTTTTCAGGAATAGATTTGATAGCATCAGTTGCAAGTATTCAAGAGATTGGAGAACGTAAGTCAGAAGCAGGACTGGTCAACTCCAATTCCTCCAAGTCTCATTCATGTTCACACAATTCTGAAATTGGATATATAAATGTGGCTTCGCTAAAAGTGACACATAGTGTCCAAGAACAAGACCAAAAGTCAGAACTATAAAAGCACTGATGTCTGAAACTAGACTGCTCAAAGCTGCTAGCTTAAAAGTTTGGGCGTGAGGTGGAACATGACATGGACAAGAGCTTCTGCAGCACCCACTGGACGTCAACTTGGAGTCTTCAAACTTTCTGATAAATTAATTCAACCAGTTCTAAGAATGGATTTCTCAAGTTTGTTTGCTATCCTCAAATGCTGTGTATTGATTAATATAGTAACTTAAGTTCAATGATTTAATAAAGTTCCCATTCAGCAGAGCATAGATATGACTAATTCAGCATTCCTTCTTATTATCCTGGGTATTTTCTTATTTATTTTTAAAGTAAAAACAGTGCAATCACATTAAAGCAAATACTTTAAAAAAGAACTTTTTAATCCTACATTACTTTCGTTTTGAAGTTATTCCTTTTGGTTTTTATTTAAAATTATATTGTATATTCATTTTCAGACTCTGATTTTTAATTTTCCCATATTTTAATTGTCTTCATAACTATTCAATGACCAAGTTATAATCTATCATGTTAATTGTCCTATAAATTCTTCTGGTGTTTGACATTTAAGTTGTTTCCACTTGGAGAAAGTCTTGGAGAATGTAGCTCTTTTCTTGAGTTACTCCAGAAAACAAATGAACAGAGACTGGGATCACTGGGTCATAGGATATAAATATTACATAGTTATATCACTTGTTATGTTGCTTTTAAAAAATGGCTGTGTCAATGTAGTGTTCCCATAGTCCAGCTCTTTAAGCTTCTTTCTTGAAGCATACAAGGGGAACAAGTTCCAGTAGTACAGGACAGTGAGGACAAAATGGAATCAAAGTGTGTGTGGCCCTTAGTAACTGCTCCACAAAGGGCAATGTTGGTAATTTTTTTTTTCCTTCACCAGCAGCTGATGAGTGCATCAGCTTCCTATAACTTCTCATTGGATATTATCAATTCAAAAAATTATTCTAAAATAGTTGTTATAAAACTTTGATGACTCCTGAAGACTGAGGGCTACTGTTTCTCCTTTCCCTTCTTATTCTCCTCTTCTTCTTTATCTTTAGTTGGGGACAGAGAAGGGAGACTAAGAGGGGAGGGAAAGTAGAAATTTTTAAGACACCTTTACAAGCAACTAAATTTTTATGTGTAATTCTTCCTGAGATCATTGAACTTTGAAAGGATTATTTAAGGATATCTGAAATATGATATTAAATGCAATCTCTGACCCCAAGTCTTACCCAAAGTCATCCATTTTCATTCAGTTCATTAAATCTGTTCAGGAGAACTCTCCTCTCAGGTTGGCATCTGGAAGAGTATTCAAGACTGTTAATAGCTAGTACCAAGGCCTGACCCCCAGGAACAAAACAGTCAGGACAGTAACTGAGGGTGACACAAAATAAGATCAGGTAGGTGACAGATAATGTACGGTGGCCCCTTTTATGTAAAGAATTGGATTGTATCCTAAATATGGAATGCCTGGAGTGAGTTCTAAGCAGATGTATTTTAACAGCACTAGTTGTTCTATGAGGAATGAACTGGGAGTGACAAAAGTGTAAGCTTGTGGCAGAACTGAAATTCTAGTGTTCTGACAAGGAAGGGCTATTGTATTTACTGAGCCATACTTCTAATCAGAGTTCTAAGCGCTGAGGAGGCGCAGAGTTCCTGCCTTGGTGAGGCTCACAATACAGTTCAGACTTAGCTGTGAAGTCTAATAAGGGTCCTGTTAAGTGCCCAGTCCACCCTCCCCCGGTGTCCACCCTCCCCCAGTGTCCATCCCCAGTCTTCAGAGAATAATTTGTACTGCACTTAATTGTAGAACGTGAGTAGGATGCCAGTTGACCCTCAGCAAAAAGTACCAAAGCTTTCCTCCTCAGCCTTAACTCCTCCATCACGGAGGCAGCAAGTGAACTAACAGCTTGCAAGCGCCTCGGTGGCACGCGGTAGAAGCCCAAGCCGGGTACGCGTTGCCCATTTTCAGCGCGGGTACCACGGCTTCCTCGGCGGCAGGGGCGGGGCTTCGGGGCGGGCCTCCCTCGGTCTTCTCATTCTGCGCCTGCGCGGGAAACGAAACGGGTTGAACTAGGATTAGGCTCGCAGGAACTCCGCGTTCCCGGCTTCTGCTTCCGGGTCGGTGCCATGGCGGTGGCAAATTCAAGCCCAGTCAACCCCGTGGTGTTCTTTGATGTCAGCATCGGCGGCCAGGTGAGGCTGGGACAGCCTCCCGGCCCTACGTCCGAGAGAAACTGCATGGAGCCCCGCAGGCAGAACTTCCCCCCCTCGGGGATAACGGGCTCGGGAAGCCAGAAAGTGAAATTTGACCGGAACTTACCGCTTGCCGGGTGGGGACTAGGTGGGTGGGGGGACGGGAGGATTGGGAGGAGGAGGAGGAGGAGCCCTGCCATCCTCGAGCCTCGCTCCAGGAGGGACTGGACGGATAGATTGGAGGTGGAGATGGGAGAGACCAAGGGGCACTGGGGAGGGAAGAGTCAGCCATTCTTGTCCCTCTGCTTGGTGAGGCCTTCTCGGCTTTGGGCTATGTTTTCTGACCGTCTCCCGACCCTTGCAGGAGGTTGGTCGCATGAAGATCGAGCTCTTTGCTGACGTCGTGCCCAAGACGGCCGAGAACTTTAGGTAAGGAGATGCTCCCTCTCTGCCAGATTAACCCAGTCTGAGGATCTGCCCATCCACTCGCTAACGTTGAGATCTGATCCCTCTGGTTATTGCACTAGCTGAGTATGTTAAGGGGGAAAGACCCTGGTTGCCCTGTAACAAGTAGTCACCGTTTTGATTGTTCTCTTGTCGTTTTATGTTATCAGTCTGTATGCCTCGGTGTCTGACTGTCTGACTGACGCGGTTCGTAGGTTGCTGGCTCCACTCTCAGTGCCGACTCCCTCCCAAGATTAGGGGCACTCACAGCTGTGATGTCATGGTCACCAAATTTTTTTTTAAAGATTTATTTATTTATGCATACAAGAACTGGGGTACAGGCCAGAGGTGTGGGGGGGTGAGAGGATTCACCACAGAAAGCGGGGAGCAGAACAGGCAGATCAACTGAAGTACACTGCTTTGGGGAGCAGCGGGCAAAGCAGGAAAGGTGTGCTGCACCATGTGTCTCCGTGGCTGGCAGCAGGGACCGAACTCGTGCTGCAGTGGCTGCGGTTTGCTTCATAGTGCGTTGCTTAACCTACTGCGCCACCAGGGAGGCCCAGTCACCAAATTTTTACTCTTTTTCCCTTTCAGGCAGTTCTGCACTGGAGAATTCAGGTCAGTCTCAGACTTGGTTGACTTCTCTGCTTGCTTCTGAGGGGTGTCCTGGGGCTGCAGTGAGGGTGTTGGGAAACCAGTGGGAGTCCTTGAATGATTGCTGGTGACACTAATGGAACATAACGCCCCTACAGTCTAGTCTACCCTCAGTTGATTTACATTTACCGCTCTAAGCTTTATTGCTTAGATCACCTTTAGGAGATTCCCTTTGGTTTCTGTGTGTGGTAAACTGGGAAGGCCTGTGATTGATTACCTGTCATCATTCTAAGTCTTTTTGATTACAGAAAAGATGGCGTTCCGATAGGATACAAAGGAAGTACCTTCCACAGGTAAGGCTTTTGGCAAGCCATCCTGGGGGGTTTAGAATTACTTCTTTGGGAGAGTTGGTTTTGTAAAGGAAAATAAAAACAAGGTAATTCTTAGATTTTGAGAATGTCTTTCTGAGCTCAACAGTTGATTCGAAGGTTTATTAAATGCCAAAGTGTGATTAATGTCGTATTTTTAAATCAATGTTAACTCCAATGACTAGTCAGCGTTTTACCAAACCACAGAGTCATCTCTCAGTATTCTTTGTTCTCTGTTGCAGAGTCATAAAGGATTTCATGATTCAGGGTGGAGATTTTGTTAACGTACGTACTGTTCTTTCCTGTCAAAGACCTATATGTTTGTTTTTCCTTGCTACTGCTGCTGCTGTTACTTTTATTATAAGGACCCAGTCTTCAGATTTGAGAACAACAGCAAGTTTGAAGTGGGGAGGAGATGGAAATGGGGGTGTCATTTAGTGAAGCTGGCTCCTGACTGTACCCCTGGATCACAGACATCAACATTTTGGTTGCATCATTAACGTCCAAATCTCAGCCTTCCAGGGCTGGGACCTGCACTTTCCTAGCCTTCCTCTCTATAGAGCATCCATGACAGAAATTAGTCACATGAAACATAGTCAGAAATCAGATGCAACTTGTATTTCTAAATGATAGTAAGTCCCTTTCTAGTAAGCTAAATACTTATGCTCATATTCTCCTTCCACTTTTGAAATCATAGTGCCTAGAAAGCTGTGAAGTTGATTGCTGAGCAAGGAATCAGAACAAGAGAGATAGTTCTGGAGAGGTGTTTCCTCTGTTCGCTGGTCGAGTCTTATGACTATTCCATTAAAATTCCTTTCCCTGGCCTTAGAGGGTGCTGAATAAACTACTTTTCCTTTCTTAAAGCAACTTTTATTTTATCTACTTCTATTCATGTCTTTCTTATTAATACCACTTGGCTAGTCATGGTGCTATCTTCTTGCATCTGGGAAATAATGTCTTCTCATGTTTATTTAGTTTGACTTAGGAGTTCTTCAAGACCTCTCTCTCCTAGAGAGTGTTACAAAGTGGCAGACTTTAAGAATGGGAAGTGGAGGTATACCATACCTGTGTTTCTCTTGCAGCAGCAACAATTGGTTGGAATCAAGTAACTGCTCTGTTCAGACAGGGTGTATCCTTGCCCTTTCACCACAGTCCCCTACCACCTGCTTCCCTGATTTCTGTCACCTGCCCCCTTAGGCATTTAAGCTTGAAACCCCGGTCATAACTTAGAATGTAGATCTTGGTGGTGATCACATACTTTTTTGTTAGCTGGTAAGGAGTGAAAGGCTATACTTTATCTTCTTTCCCGCATTCTCACTGGCTCCTGTAGGACCATATTATCTTAGCAGAGACAGAAGCACTATCTTACTGGTCATTTCCAGGCACATGTATGTGATTATTTGCTAAACCTGGTCAGCAGGTAGACTATCGGAGAGAAGCAGTTCTCAGAGCTACACCTTAGAGAAGAAAACCTAGGCAAGAACCAGCTGGTTCTGAGGCTTTTCTCAAGTTGAACCAAGAGTATTTGTTTATTTGTGACCATGCTGTATAATTAGTTTTTTTTTCTTTTTTGGCTGGCAGTTAAAATAAAATCACCTTTTGAAAAATCTCACCTCTAATAAATGTGTTATTGACACTTTAGTTTACAGCTGTCAGTTTTACCTTTCCTTATATATGTGTGTATGTATAATTTTTTTTTAATTTATTTATTTACGCATAACAAGCACTGGGTTACAGGCCAGAGGGGGGGGTGGTGGTGAGAGGATTCACCACAGAGAGCAGGGAGCAGAACAGGCAGATCAACGGACGTACACTGCTGAGGGGAGCAGCGGGCACAGCGGGAGAGGTCTGCCGTGCCATGTGGGTCCCTCCCTGGCCGGCGGCAGGGATGGAACTCGAGCTGCAGTGGCTGCGGTCTGCTTCACAGTGTGTTGCTTAACCCACTGCGCCACCAGGGAGGCCCTGTATGTATAATTTTTAACAGACTTCAGATTCCCAATTTTTTTGTCTTTAATCTTTGTCTACATTTTCCCTGTCATTAAGATTTCCAATGAAACATGCTCTGATAGCAATTCAATTCAGATTTCATTATGAATAGGCAATTAATTTATTTGATCAGCTAAATTGTTAAAAGATTTCAGTTGTTTTCTTTTGTTTGCTCTGAATAATTAACTTTGTCCTTCCCCTGCACTGGCTTCTGGGGTGCTATAGATAGTCTCATTATAGAGAATGATGTGATAACTGATCTTTACCCTAGGTTTATTGGAAATGAACTTGTTTGCTCTTTCTCCTGTATGTATGTAGGTGGAATTAAAGATACAATAGCTCACATTTATGTCATGCTATATTGACTGCAAAGTGCTTTTTCCAAACTTACTGGATTTTCAGGACGACAAAAAGAGGAGGTGGTTTCATCTTTACCTCATAGTTGAGGAAACTGAAGTGAATTCCCAAGCTCATAGTAATAGATCTGAAGCTCAAATCCAGGCCTTTCCACTATACAAAGCTTGGTTTTATTGATGAATAAAGGTTTGAAGTTGACTGTCTTTATTCTTATATTGATCCCCTTCAGTAGTTTTTACTCCACTCTTGATTCTGTACCAGGTCTATGCTTCCCTTTCTGCTATTCACCCAGTATTTTTTTTTTTCAGCTCTAACTGGGAGAGATTGATCCTTTGGCCTCTTCTAAATATTATCTTTAAACCTCAGGGTCTCTATTTGAAATACTGCAAATATGACATTGGTCAAGTTGCTTTATTACCTACCCTGACTTAAGTTTGCTCATGTGAAAAATGGGGAAGATGATCATGCTTATTCCACTGGATTGTTGGAAGAGCAAAAAGATAATGCAAATAAAGATAGTTTAGGCCAAAATTGGGAACGATAGGGCATTTCATGAAACCCAAAGGAAGAAAAAGAGCTAAGAACTGAACAGGCACATAGAACCAGTGCAGTCCTTTCTCTGCTTCTATAGTGCTCTGTATACCTGTGTTTTCTTTCTGTCCTCCAGTTTGCCTTGCAGAAGATAGTTACCTCCAGCTTCCAAGTTTAGTCAGTTACAAGTTCAACCTCAGAGAACATCTAACCCTCTTCATGGTCACCAGATAAGGAACTCTCGTTGGCCCTTCGTGAATCAGTTGTCCTCCCCTGGATACTTTTTTTTTTTTTTTAAAGATTTATTTATTTATGCACACAAGCACTGGGGTACAGGCCAGAGGTGTGGGGGGGGGTGAGAGGATTCACCACAGAGAGCG
>JAGFMF010012100.1:2895182-2925492 GCA_019455555.1 Galemys pyrenaicus | reverse complement strand
CCCCTCCCTGGCCGGCAGCAGGGATCGAACTCGTGCTGCAGTGGCTGTGGTCTGCTTCACAGTGCGTTGCTTAACCCACTGCGCCACCAGGGAGGCCCAAGTTTGGAGATTCTTTTAGGAATCTTGCCCTTTGACTGGCTTGGCCAGGAGAATTCACTGTATGTGTATTTGTTTTCCATCAGGCAAACAGTGGTCCCAGTACAAATGGCTGCCAGTTTTTCATCACCTGTTCTAAGTGTGATTGGCTGGATGGAAAACACGTTGTGTTTGGTGAGTCCTACTCTGTCTCATAGTCCAGGCTCCATTCACCCCATGGGACTTCAGAAGAGCCAGAGTTCCATACCAAGAGTGCTTGACTTGTGTACTGCACTGGGTAATAGTGGGGAGGGTGGAAGTGGTGTTTGAGAACTGGAGCAAACGATGCAGGAGACACTGACCTCACAGTGTAGGGAGATACAGTCTGGAACAGCGCAACCACTGGGTGATATGTTTGTCTAAGGGGAAAACCCAGACAGGAACACTTGGAAAATGCCTTCCACATGCAGCATGGTATAGTGGTGCTTTGCAATCTCCCAGACCTAGGCTTGAGCGCTAACTGTAACTGCCTATGACCTCCACTTAATCAATATCCTGATGTTAGTATGAGGCTCAACTGAATTAATGGCTATGGATGGACAGTGAAAGCTAGAACATGTTACACACGTAAGCATAGTAAAACCCAGCTTATATGCTTTCTACAGGAAAAATCATCGATGGTCTTCTGGTTATGAGAAAGATTGAGGTGAGTCTGTTTTGTCGCCATTCTGGTCTAGTACTACCTAACTACTGTCAGCTAGAGAATGGTGAGTTTGGCCCACTTTTCATTGCCTCTACTGACATGGAAAAGAGGAGAGGAAAGCCCATATGCCTCCTGTTTTTTTGATCCATAAGCAACTTCTCTAGCACACCGCCTTTGATCTCTGTTGTCCTTTTTCTACTTGATAAAATCCAATTCAGCATTGCTTTCAGGATCCTTTGTTTTGGGGGTTTTTTTAAAAAAGATTTTATGATCCTTTTTGTGATCAGGCCCCTGCTAACCTCGCCAACGCCCCTTTTCCTGCCACTGCTTCCTTTGTGTTCCCGTCATATCAGGCTACTGTCTTCTCTAAATGTGCCATATGTGTCTGTGCCTCTAGCTTTCTCCGCCCTTTGAGTCTTTCTTTGCTCATGCTCTTTCCCCTGCTGGGATCTACTCCTTTCTTTTCCTCCTGATGAGATTTCATTCATGCTTCTACTACTAGTTCAAACTCCCCTCTGCTGTAAACAGCAGTTTAGTTGCTGCCTCTGTCCTGCATACTCTCTTATAACCTTTTACATTGTTATGTATCATAGATTCTGATAGTGCTTAAGTATACATTTTCTCTTTGACCTGCATTGTATGCTTTGCCTGTTTGGTGGGCCAGGCTTATTACCATAGCAGTCTTTGAGTCCTTAGTCCTTAGCAAAAGGCTGGTAGGAATCAATACATGAATGTCTTTGAATGAGTCTCCACTATGCCTTCTCTCCTAGAATGTTCCTACAGGCCCCAACAATAAGCCTAAGCTGCCTGTGGTGATCTCACAGTGTGGAGAGATGTAGTCCAGAGGAAGGCTGAAACAGGTACGTTGGCATATGTGACCTGAGCCTCTTTCCTCATCTGTCAAATGCCTGGCTGTGGAAGCTCCACAGTGCAGCACTCAACCCCTTGTGCCATCAGGGAGGCCCTAGCATCTAGTTTATTTTGCCTTTCTTTTAATGGTTTGAATAGTTAAACATATGAGTCTTGGTTCTTTATTTTCTGTGCTGTGACTGTTTTTCCCCAGAACATTTTTTTTAAATTACATTTATTGAAGTAATGCTGGTTTACAACATTCTATATAATTCAGTGGTGTAGGGTCACACTTCTACAAATATATGTCGTCAAACCACACCCTCCAGGAAGGCCCTAAAAATCCTCCACCATGGCCCCACTGCACCCTTCCCCACATTGCTTCCCGTTTAGTAGCAGATTGTCTCTAATTTTTTTTAGTGGAATCTGTAGGATTTTCTATGTTTATTATCATGTCATCTGAAAATAGTGAGTTTTACTTTTTCCTTTCCAAGTTGGGTTCCTTTTATTTTCTTTCTTGCCTAATTGCTGCAGCCAGAACTTCCCATACTCTGTCGAGTAGTGGTGGTGAGAGTGTGCATCCTTGTCTTGTGCCTGATCTTAGAGGAAAAGCTGTCAGTGTTTTACCATTGTGTACTGTGCTAGCTGTGGGTGTGTTGTGTATGGCCTTTATAATTTGTCCAGAACATATTTTTATAAGCTGTCAGGGTGTTGTTTATCCTAACTTAGTTGATAGCCTTTGTTAAACAGGTTATTAACAAATTTAAATTCTTTAACAAGTTAAAAGCTAAAGTTTGAGGAAGTCAGAATCATCAATCTCTTCCCTTACAGCTTTTGCATTTTTTCTTCTTTAAGACGTCTGCACTACGCAAGATCATAATGTTTTCTGTGTCTTTTTCTAATAGTTGTATAGTTTGGGGTACTGATAAATCAGCAAGAATTTGTTTTTCTGCCTTTTTTATCCAAGCGGAAGACACTAGCCAAACAGACCCTCTTAATGACTATCCACACCTCTATCTGCGACTTTGTATTCATAGCATCTGGCAATTACAGGTATCCGATAAAATATTTTAAGTTAATAGTAAGGGAGAATGTCAGGCATTTTAGGCAGGGAACTGGTGTGAGCAAATGCTGAGGCAGGAATGCACAAGTGTGTACTGGACGCTGCACATAAGCCTCTCCTGTCCAGCCACATGTTCCCTTGGGCCCACTTGACACCCTGAACTTTCCTCTCTTCTAATCTCAGGGCCCCTGGGGCTCGTTCTGCACACCCCCTTCGGTACTGTTGCCATCACCTCTCTTCCCACTCATTTTGTTGCAGAAAACGAGTTGAACTCACAGATCCTTTCCCTTCTAAAGACTGACCACTGCAGGAAAAAAGATAAAAAGAATAAGTTTTTAAAATTCTTTATATTGGGGGCTGCCTTTTTGTATTTTTCTGTGTCCCCTTTGGAAAGTTACTGGAAATCCTTGCAGAGAGTTTGATTTCCAAGTGGTGATCATCAACCCCTCCCCTCCTCACCCTCAATTAGTAAAGGTCATGTAAACCTTTGTCCCCATGAAAGTCCCTCTTTTAAATCTGCAACCAAAGCAGAACAAATTCCACGGGGGCCATTTGACATTCCAGAGTCCTCTGGACTGGAATTGTTCAATAGACAGTTTTTTCTGTGATGCAGAAAATATGCACCTGTGGTAGCTTCCAGCCACATGTGGCAGTCGAGCACTTGAAATGTAGATGGTGCAACTGAGGGACTGCCTTTTTAAAATTTTTTTTTTCCATTTATTTTATGTTGAACTTACTCCTGGGCCATAAGTTTTTCTTTGTTCAATTTCTTCTGGGATAGCCTTTTCTTCTGTGCAGCTGCCTCTTCCTGTTTAGGAACAGTCAGCTCTTTCTCGGTAAGGATCATCTCCATACAGGAAGGAGAGTTCATGTGGGTTCATCCAAGCAGCAGCTCTTCAGTTCTACCTGGCATGTGGGGGCTTTGTTCACCTGTGTGATGAGAAAATGATGAGAAAATCTACACCCCTTAAGTGCAGCATTACTCTCTGCATTTTTTTTTTTAAGATTTATTTATTTATGCGTACAAGCACTGGGGTACAGTCCAGAGGTGTAGGGGGGTGAGAGGATTCACCACAGAGAGCGGGGAGCAGAACAGGCCGATCAACTGAAACACTGCTGAGGGGAGCAGCAGGCAAGGCTGCAGAGGTCTGCTGTGCCATGTGGGTCACCTCCGGGTGGCAGCAGGGATCAAACTCGTGCTGCAGTGGCTGCGATTTGCTTCGTAGTGCGTTGCTTAACCCACTGCGCCACCAGGGGAGGCCACTCTCTGCATTTTTAAGCAGTGAAAATTCATCACTCTTTGGCCACCTGCTTCTGCGTCCTGCCCCACTGTTGGTCTGGGCACACTGACCAGCTCCACCGCCGAACAATGGACGGCCGCCCCACCTCAGTAGCAGCAGCCTTCAGAGACTTCGGAAATGTGTGCCCCTGATGGCCTGAGCAGTTCACGAGTGTTCGTAAAATGATCGTGAAGATGTGAATCCCTTGGTTGGCATGACTTTGTAGGGTTTTCTGGATCAAGTGATTTTTAGAGATCACCTAAGGCGGCTTATGGGAAGAGCTCAATTTTAATTAAATTTAAGAGTCACATATGGTACCTCCGTTTAAGTCTCAGAATTGGCTCTCTTTTACTTAACACTTAGGGATAATATGATAAGAAAAAAAATATGTAGGGGCTGTTACATTTTATTGAACACTTTTTGTGCTTAGCTCTTGAGCTAAGTACTTTAAATCTGGTTTAACTACCAGAAGTCCTGTCATATGTGTTAGGGAATCTAGTTGGCAGTCTGACCTGAAGGCATTCCACAGCAGGGTGCCCCACTTGGGGTCATGTGATTTGAGAAAAAATAAGGAATAAGAGAAATTAATTCCCTAGGGAGCAGGGCATCATCCAATGATCTTCCAGCTGTAAAGTTACAGACATCACTAATTCATGTAAGAGTGTTTCCAGTCCCTCTAGTGTTTGGAGCAGAATAATGATTGACACCCACTAGAGATGATGTTTTCAAGCCCTATTCTATAGTAGTACTCAAATTTTAATATGCATTTGAATCGCTAGGATATCTTTTAGAATCAGTGGGTCTGGATGGGACCTGAGATTTTGCATTTCTAACCGACTGTCTAAGTGATGCAAATGTTTACTTTGAATAGAAAAGCTACAGGGGAATAACAGAATCTGTCTTTTATTGATAATCCACCATATCCCAATCAGAAAGGACCCAGGAGGAGATAAACTCTTGGTGGTCACTGGTCTAACCGGAATCTGCTGCATTCATTGAAGATATTACCTTATCATGCATTTGGGCCTGTGCCCAAGCACTGGAAATATAATTAGACAGGAAGGAAGTAAAAAACTACTGGGGTCATTTCATCAACTGTAGCTCCATATGAAGCATTTCTTCTAAAATTCTTTTGTATTTTTGTCTTAGGTCCTGATTTTGGTTTTAAATGAAGTTTTCTGTGTAGCTCTAGATATAGAAACCTTGTTTTATTTTTCCTCAGAGGGTTGTGTGAACGATTTCTCTGATGAATTTAATTAGGTTTACATAGGCAAACACAGGAGTCTCCTGCCATAGTCTGGACTAGGTTCTTTGCTGGTGGAACCTCTGTTTGAAGGCCTGAGGAGCTCTTGGGAAAGGCAGTGGCATGAACTTGGCCAGTTTGAATTGCTCCTCTCCTCCCTGTGATCCCCAAACCTGCTATCAGCATCAGGCAGTAGGGAACTTTCTTTAAGCCATAGTTTCCCAAATTCCCCTAAAGATAAGAATCACTTGGGAGAATTTATTAACCTTACAAATTCTCAGATTCCTCCCCTGGAGATTGATTAAGGGCGCTTAAGATAGGAGCCAGGGTGCTGTGTTGTAACAAGCATCTCAGATGCTCCTTATCAGAAAAACTTGGGCAACACAGCTTTAGGTGGTGCTGTGATGAATATATTTTATTTTAATATTTGCATTTTAGGAGAAAATATATAATTAGTACAACATAATTTCACACATGTTATAGCTTACAATGAGGCATTATTGAATTTCAATAATTAGATTAAGAAACTAATTATTCCTGTGGGTGTTAGGGTAATAGCTGTGAAGATGCTATTCAAATGACTGGGGTTTAATAAACACTATCCCCCTCTCTGGGATTACCTGAAGATGTGAGACATCCCTATAGAGGAAGATTATGAAAGACCGGGTAGCACTGTTACAGGGCAGGGAGAGGAGCACCCCAGAACTCCCAAACCTGCCTTCTCTGAATGGGTTTTACCATCCGCCGCATTAAGACAAACACATAAAACCTTTAATAGAAAGGAACTTTAATACAACTAGGGTACAATAAAGAAAGAACAAAGCATATAGTTACTAAGTTAAGCATCCAAAGTTACCCATTTCCTTGAGGGTAAAAGTTCAGTCAAATAGGATTGGCCCAAAGCAAGGCCCTAAAACCTGCCGCACATCTAAAGGACCTTTCAGTAGAGACCCATAAAAAAGGGTCAGAAAAAGTCAGACAAATCTGGGAGGAAAAGAGCAAAATCAAAATCAAGATAACAACTGCCATTGTAAACCTCCCCACAGGTTTCTCACCCACATCTGTTTTAACCAGTCCAAGACTAAAAAGCAAGCACAGTTTCTTCACATGTCCCTCTGCTCCACGTGCCTCCTCCAAGTCTCCTTGCTGTTCTCCATCTTCCTTTTTTTTCCTTCTCTCCTTTTTGCAAAAATCTTCTTTTCCTCCTCAGCTCCACCCACTTAGGGCGGAACCAGGATTTTTGGAACTTTCCCTTTTCCTGGGACCACCCTGTTACAGCACGAGGGCTGCTATTCATTCATACTATACCTAAGCACTAATTAATTAAGAGGGGGTCCTGCTACTATGAGGCTACAAATTTGAAAAGTACCTGAATTCAAGAAACCCATGGTGTCTAGAAGACACAGTGACAGGGGCATGAAGTACTAGACTTTATGTTTTAGGACAGGCTGAGGAAAGCAGGAATCCCTGTGCCTGGGTGGAGTGGTTGGGAGGGCTGCAAAAGAGATGATGCTTCAGCTGAGTACACAAGAGAATAGACTTGTCAGATGGCTGATGCTGGGGAGGGCTTTCCAGGCCCAGGCAAAGGGAACAGCATGAGGAAAGGGCATAAAAACAAGAAAACGCAGAATGCGTAAAAGAAATAAAAACAAGAAAACGCAGAATGCGTAAAAGAAACTGCCAGTAGGGCCTCCCTGGTGGTGCAGTGGGTTAAGCAACACACTATGAAGCAAACCACAGCCACTGCAGCACAAGTTCGATCCCTGCTGCCGGCGAGGGAGGGGACCCACATGGTGTAGCAGACCTCTCCTGCCTCGACCGCTGCTCCCCTCAGCAGGTATTTCAGTCAGTCTACCTGTTCTGCTCCCCACTCTGTCCCTGGTGGATCCTCTCACCACCCACACCTCTGGCCTGTACCCCAGCTCTTGTATGCATAAATAAATAAGTCTTTTAAAAAAAAGAAACTGCCAGTAATTCAGCGTGGCCAAAGCAGCCATGTTGAAAAGCAAACAGTAAGAGATGAGACCAGAGGATGCCAGGGCTAGTTGCGAGACCCAGTGCAGACTGAGGCGTTCGTGGTATCCTGAGGGTGGAGTAAGCTTCAGGCCGTTGCACTTTTTTATTTTTCCAGATAGTCCATTTTGTGCCTGAGAGTCAAAAGGGGACCAGACCCTCCAGAAAGAACCAGGCCAGTAGGAGGCACTGGAGGATTTTGAGCAGAACACTGGGATTGAATTTTCTTATTTAGAAGGTGATTCTGGCAGCACTGTGGACGATGAGCCCAGAGGCCAGTAAGGAAAGCATGCCCACTGTAGCAGTCCAGGCAAGAGAAAAGAGACTCCACATAAAAATATGGGTCTAGGGGCCTCCCTGGTGGCACCAGGGGTTAAGTTGCAGCACTTTGAAGCAATCCGCAGCCACTGTAGCAAGAGTTCAATCCCCGGCCAGGGAGCTGACCCATGGGGCGCAGCAGACTCCTCCTTTCTCACCCCCTGCTCCCCTCAGCAGTGTATTTCAGTCAATCTGCCTATTCTGCTCCTCACTCTGTCTCTGGTGAATCCTCTCATCCCCCACCCCAACCCCTGCATCTCTGGCCTGTACCCCAATTCTTGTATGCATAAATAAATATTTTAAAAAGAAAAGAAAGAAAATATGGGTTTAGAGAGCACTAAAAATTTGACAGCAAATATTTGTGTACCTGCTGGGTGTGTGATGCTGTTCCCTGCCCTGAAAATGAGAGGCCCTGCCAGGTAAAAGGAGGTGGAAGGGGATGATGTCTGGCTCTGTTCCAGACCAATTGAGTGCAAAGGCAAAGCTCCCAACTTGCAATCAGGTCTCACACACAGTGAGGAACTTTATACTAAGATATTTGAGAGGTAGGTCTGAGATCTCTTAAGTTAAATTAAGTGAGAGTCCAGATGCAGTACATTATGGAAGCCTGATGCCATTTATTTTGAATAACTATTTTAGGGATTTCTGTAATAATAATATAGCCAACCTTTAATAACAGTTACTTTTATGGAATAGACATAGCAAAGAGACTTTTTTTTTTTTTAGTTTATATTGCCCTATAGGTGCTTGAATTTCCTACATTGAGCCGTAGCATACTGTGTATATGTAGTTTTGACTAATCCTAGTTCGTCCCAGCTCTTCCCAGGAGCATCTCACTTCTCCTCCTGCTCTAGGCAAAGTAGTGCTTGCTTCCTTCCTGGGTGCTCCCAAAGGGCTTGGTTGGTATCCCTCTTTTAACATTTAACACAGTCTGTCATAGATGTGTTGGTCTGGCTTTTTCTAGACAGAGAACTCCTGGAGGCAGGGGCCATGCTGACTGTCTCTGTGCCTGTAATTCAGAAAGTACATTTACACCTTTTCATACATTTGCTTAAGGGCCCAGAGTTAAACATCTGTCTGAACCTGCAATATGACACCAGGGCGCAAGTCCTTTGAAGAAGGGGTGTGGCCATGTTAAGGGGGAGGAGACAGTAGTATCTGAGTATATTCACCCTGCTCTTTCAATACAGCTAACTCCAAGGCCATAAACAGAGGGTGTGGGCTTTCCTTTCTCTATAAACCTGGGACCAAAATGTACAAGGAAGAAGGGTTGCTCTTTGTTCTAGAACTCCACAGGAAGCCATTAAGGTCTGGCAAAAAGGACACAGGCTTTGGAGCCAAGGAGACCTGGAAGTCCCATCACTGTCAAAACAGTAAACCTCTTGGGACCCTAGTTTTCTCCTTTGCTTAATTACGGACAGTATATACTAAACAGAGTTTTGTTTTTTTTTTAAAGATTTATTTATTTATGCATACAAGCACTGGGGTACAGTGCCAGAGGTGGGGGGGGGTGAGAGGATTCACCACAGAGAGCGGGGAGCAGAACAGGCAGATCAACGGAAGCACACTGCTGAGGGGAGCAGCGGGCACAGCAGGAGAGGTCTGCCTCACCATGTGGGTCCCCTCCCTGGTCGGCAGCAGGGATCGAACTCGTGCTGCAGTGGCTGCGGTTTGCTTCATAGTGCGTTGCTTAACCTACTGCGCCACCAGGGAGGCCCTACTAAACAGAGTTATGAAGCATAAATAATAAATGAGATCGTATGCTTGGCTATAGATGTTAGTTTCTTTTTCCTTGGTTCTTGTGTAATATAGCTCAAGTTTGGGGAACCAGATATTTGACCTATGGCAAGAATCAGACTGGTTCTTCCCTTTTGGGAAAGAGAACTAGGAATGTGGAGGATAGCTGGGAGCAGTGTCTCTCCTGGAACACCCGGGTTCCACTGAGCTGCTTCTCTTCCACCCCTCACTGACATCCACATCTCTGCCATTGTAGGCTTTCCCTTGTTCGGTGATGTGCCCCTGTGTTTGCTTCCCTGCCTGCTGCTGCCTTTTTGATCAAGAGACCTTGGAAGCATCACAGATACAGATCGCAGAATTTTCTGTTTCCCACTGTAAATAAAGTTTTTGGTTTTTTGGTATGTGTGTTGTTTTTAAATGGTTGTGATAATAGCCCATGTCCTCATCTGGTGCTGGCTCTCCCCAGGGGTGGCCCCTGGACCAGAGCCCAACCCTGCTGTGTACAGCTGACGCCTATACTATAGGCGTGCCAGCAGTCCCCTCCTAGGTTCCAGCTGATGGGGTAAAGAAGGCAAAGCCCCGGGGTCTTATGAGCATGATTTATCCCTAAGGATGTTCTAAGTAGATTCAGTTTGGCTAGTTGGAAAAGGGTCACTAATCTGGAATATTTTGGGATAGTAGACCATTTGGTAGTGTGTGTCTAGATCATGATGAAATAGGAATAATTCATTCAAAATCTGGGTTTCAGTCAGGTTATTTTAAACAGTTGAGCTTTTGAGAAAGTCACTTCCCCTTTCAAAGTCTGTTTCCTCATTTATAAAGTGGGAATAACATCTGCATATTGCATAGCATTGTTAAGATGGTCAAAGAAGAAAAGTAATTGGTAATTAGTAACATGCCATGGAAAGTGCTTCGAAATAGCCCAGCATAGAAAGATTCCCGCTAAGTAGAACTTTCAAAACTTTACTGGTGTTCCTGTCACAAGGCAAATTCTGTATTCTCTCCTACTTTCTCCTGGCTCATGGCCAGGGGTCCCTCTACTACTGGCAGCAGGCTGCTACGTGGCAGAAGTATTGGTAGCAGAAGGCTGAATTATGTGACAGACGAACCTGGGAAAAAGTGGCCATTTCAGTATAGTGGGGTCTGAAAGAAATAGTTACAAGGTCCTACAGGATATATACTTGTAACTGTATGGCTAGTAAACAGCTCAAGGAACACAGGAGAAATTACTGACCTAGTGAAGGGAAGAGATCTTCAAGTAGTAGCGTGGAATTACAAAGAGATAGGAAAGAGGGTAAGCAGCTGGTATCTTGAGCTGACATGCTTGTGATGGGCCATCCAGTTGACTTGGCTTACTACAGGCATCTGCATCTGTGCCAGTCTCTTCTCTTGCCACTGATGCCACAAGGATGTGGCTGATAGTAGCGACAGGGGATAGTCACAGTTCTAATTCAAAGTGGTGACTTAGAATGTCTGTCCTTTTGAAGGCAAGAAATTGAGTCAGGTTTTTTACTGCTGTGTCCCCAGCACCCAGAAGTAAGCATCTAGTTCTTAGCAAGTGCTAGATAAATATTTGTTACATTTCTAAGAGAGGCTTGGTAAGATGCTGTATGAACAGAGTGCAGAGATGGGGTGAGAAGAAAAAAAAGGTTTTTTGGAAGAGCTGGCCTTTGAGGTAAGTACAGACAGTGATTGGGATTAGCCAGGAGATAAGGATGGAGAAGACTGTCTAAGAAGAGGGGAGTATGTTTTTGGACTAGGGTCTGTTAGAAATGGGGGCAAGATGCAAATTATTTTGCAAAGGTTCAGAATGAACCCCCCCTTGCCTTTCACATCACTTAAAGGTAGGCACCAGCATTGTCCCAACTCTGGTCACCATATTGGGAAGTATGTGCTCTGGAGGTGACAGGCTGGCACAATGGAGAACTCCTGCTTAGAAACAGATGAGCTGTTTATCTGCATCCAGTGCTTGAGTACTACCCCTGCAATGATAGAAAAGTGGCTACAAGGAAACTAGTTTCTTTAACAGCAGCTTACTGAAGAAATTGGATGAGAAAGTAATGATACTTTAAAGTAACATTTTAAAAGCAAACGTTACTCAATTCTGCGGGAGAAGCCATCTCTAAAGCAGTTAGTTGGGGAAGGTTGCTCACTTAGTCTGAGAGATGCTGATATGTCTTTGTAACTCCACTTGGGAAAAAAACTCTCCAGCCTGTTGGGCACACTTAATTGTCCTTAGTGTTGGCAGAACTGCCATTTGCAGAAACATTTTAGCTGTGAAAGTCATCTGGAGCTGGACCAAAAGAACACTAGCTCTAGAATCTATGCACTTCCCTTCATACACACTGTGAAAAGCCTCTTTCATCTGGAATACAGGGGCCCACATGACCACTCTGCCAAGTACCTTCTGCAATCCCAGTTTCTACACCTCATTCTTCATGTCAGATACTTTACTAGATGCTCCAGAAACTCAGTCTGGCAGGGAAGGTTTAATTAGTGTAGCAGGCAGTGTGAGAATGGGAGGAACTCCCAGCCTGAGGCAAGACCTGAGGAAATCCAATATGGATAATGATAATCATTGAAAGATTTTAGATAAGACAATGTCATGACTGAGTGTTTTCAAAGGAATACTGGCCATGGTAGTGGGGAAATATTAGAGTAAGAAAGGAGTTTTAGAGACTGACTAGGAGGTCACAGCAATGTACTAAGCTAGGGGTGAGCAAAGTAGGGTTGGCAGGCCAGCTCTCTCACTTGTTTTTCAACGACTCATAAACTAAAAATAAGGATTTTTTTAAATGTTAGTAATTGAGGAGGAAATCTTAAGAATATTTGTAACATGTAAATACGGGAAATTCAAATTCCCGTGCCTGTGAATAAAACTTGGGGGGAATGTAGGTGCACTTGTATACTAATTGCCTATGACTGCTTTCAGGCTCTTAAAGTTGAGCAGTTAATACAGAACATTGTGGCCCCAAAGCTTAAAATACTTAAAATATGGGCCACACAAAGTTTGCCTACTCCTGCTCCAAGCAGTTGATGATGATGTCTACACCATAGGCAATAGGAATTAAAAGACTGTATTTGACATTTTTAGGACTGCTCCATGAAGGTCTTTAGGAGGTGAAAATGACTGACCTCTGATGCTGTCAAGGACTACTGGCCTAGCCTACTGGTTTTCCTGTTTCCATTTTTGCCCCTCTATGACCCATTCTACACTAGGTAGCCGTTGGGGGGAAGGGGGTGCGGAGGGGTTCATTGCCACTACCTACTTAAAACTTATTTCCTTAGGATAAATTTCAAATAAAATATTCCTAATTTGAACCTGTTTCCCTCAATAACTGTTGTCTTCATTTTGGTCTTAGTGGACTACATTTTCATTTCCCCCATCTCTTCTTGCATCTTGGCCTTTGAATAAACCTCATGCCTGAAGTCAGCATTCCACCTCCACTCCCGAGTGCTTTGTGTTTTGTAGCTCTGGAATGTTTGAAGTGTTGGGTGTTTACATTTCTGCCTTCATCCTTAGACTAAATCTCAGAAGCAGAAATTGACACCCGAACTAGCCCATCCCCAAAAGATAGCAGACGGTCAATAAAGGACAAACGAACGTGGAGGGCTTCCACTACATCAGGTGGCAGCCTAAATTATCATTTGTGGATTGTGGCTATTTAATAAGGCGATTGCAAGGGTAAAATGCAAGCAAAACGCCCAGCTTGTTTAATAAACGTGAGTTGAAATTAAATCTGATTTGTAGCCAATACAAAAAGACGTGAATACTTAACAAGACAGTCCTTAAATGCCTGGTAAAATGGATTGTAAAGCAGGTCCGGATGAAGTACATCCCCGCCCTCCGCCCTAAATATGCTGAGACCCCGAGAGCCAGCGTGGTCCCTCCATGATCACCCCACCGCCAGAAACAAACGCTCCTCGATTACATTTAAGCCCGTTCCTGAAACCCTCCCTGCGCCGCGAGTACACACGGCCATTGTAGAAAACAAGGCTCCATCCCGCAGTAATAGTCTGAGATTACAAGGACCATATTTGGAGCAGGGAGAGAAGGAGGCCTCTCCACATGGGACTAAGGTGTCGTCGGGCCGCCTTCCAAGCCCTCGGGTTAGGTGTTCGGTCGCTCCTTTCCTTAAGGCAAGACCCAACCCTGGGCGTGGGGCCCGCCCGCCCGGGCTGCAGCCTCGTGAAAGTCACGTTCTCTCTGCCAGTCCCTCTCAGGTACTCTATGGTTCTCGTGGTGACTCTACTCTAATTCTAGTTCCGGTCTCTATGGCGGCGGCGGAGGCAGGAACGGTTGTAGGTCGGCCGAATTAGCCGCCTAAGAGCCAATGAGGGTGGAGGAGTGATAAAGCAATAGCCAATGGAAGCCAGGAGTTGGAGTCAGGTGGTAGAATTGACAGCGCGGATGACCAATGAAAGGTACTTAGGGCGGGTCGATCGCAAGGCTTATCCCGCCCGTCCCGCCATTCTCGCTAGTTCGATCGGTAGCGGGAGCGGAGAGCGGACCCCAGAGAGCCCTGAGCAGCCCCACCGCCGCCGCCGGCCTAGTTACCATCACACCCCGGGAGGAGCCGCAGCTGCCGCAGCCGGCCCCAGTCACCATCACCGCAACCATGAGCAGCGAGGCCGAGACCCAGCAGCCGCCCGCCGCCCCCCCCGCCGCCCCCGCCCTCAGCGCCGCCGACACCAAGCCCGGCACCACGGGCAGCGGCGCAGGGAGCGGCGGCCCGGGCGGCCTCACATCGGCGGCGCCTGCCGGCGGGGACAAGAAGGTCATCGGTGAGGGCCGGACGGGGACGGGGGTGGGGCCGTCGGGAAGCCTGGAGACGGAACCGTTACCCGAAGCGGGGCGAGCCGGCGGGCGCGCGGCCGGCGGGCACCGACTCGGCGGCGCGCTGCTGCCCCTCCCCCAGGCCCCCCCACTCACGCCCTCGCGGACGCCGGCCCGCCCGGTCCGCGTGCTCGGCCGGCGCGCGCGCACCGCCTCCCCGCGCCCCCCGTGGACCCCGCGCGGCCGCGCGCCCCTCCCCCGGGCGGCCGCGCGCCGCCGACCGCGTGTGCGGCGGGGTCCCTCCCCTCCTGCTGGCCGCGTGCGCTCGGCCCCGCACGCCGTTGTTTCAGTCCCCCACCCGCTCCCTTCCGCGTGTAGCCCGAGGGCGCGGCGCGCCGCCTACGCAGGCCGGAGTGGGCCGGGCGGCTGCTTCCTTCACGTGCTCTCCGCCTCGGGGCCGCGCCTGTCCGCCCGGTCTCCACGCACGCCCATCCTGGGCCCGCACCCGGGGCGCTGCGGGGTCTCGAACTCACCCACGTGGGCCGCGAGGGCGCCGGCGTGGCCAGCCGGGAGACTCGGAAGAGAAAGGCTGTCAGGTGGCCGCGGCGTGCCGCCGGGGAGCGTGGAGGGACCGGATGCTGAAGCGTGGCGGTTTTGAAAAGGATGTCTGGTAATCGTGGACTCTTTATTTTTTCTCTCCAGCAACGAAGGTTTTGGGAACAGTAAAATGGTTCAATGTAAGGAACGGATATGGTTTCATCAACAGGTGAGATGACCGTCACCGAAGCCTCCACCTACCCTTTGCATGCTCTCTGCTCCATCTGCATGGTCGATTTTGGGGGCTTGGGTTAAGCATGTGGGGTTGCTGCCTCTGGTGTATTGTTAGTGATTTTTGTGATTTTTTTTTTTCTTCGATGATTAAAGATTTAGTGGATCTGAAGATTTTTCTTTGTTTTGCAGCTAACGTGTTAATCCAAAGCTATCAGTAGCGTCAGTGGTTTCTTAGGGTGCAAGCATTTTAAAAGGCAGTGGAGGGAGTGAACTGTGACTTAATTTATTACAAACTGAAGAACTAAAATCCCCTATATTCTGTTGAACTCAGGTCCCACCCCGTTTTTCTCCCTTTCATCGTTTTACACGTTTTTGACACTGGGATTTGAGAATTGTGATCCATTAATTTGCATAAAGGTAATTGACAACTTGCTAACCTGTGTGGTGAGATTTGCCAGCTCAAGTATATGAGGTCTTGTCATCTTTGCTGTGAGGTGTTACTGTCTTTGTTTAACGTTTCAGTATTTGCTGCCTTGAATGCCTTGGATAAAGTTTATATTAGTACTGCTTTGACAATAAAATTGTTTTTGCTTCATAGTGTAGTAAACTGTAATCTGAGAGGAGATTGCTCGATTTGCTTTCCTCAATTTTTATTTCTCCTACTTCCTTGTGCTAATAGTGCCTATTAAACCCATTTTATTAAAGCTGTGATTGCAACATTAGAGTGGCCCTAGTATGAGATAACAGTGCATAGTGTCTGAAGGCAAAGCTACGGACTACATCTTTTGGAATGATCTTTACAGTTGTTTGTAGCGATGGGGACCAAGCTCCAGTTTACTCAGAGTATTCCTCATGGTCTCCCTTGTGAGCTGGGCATCATTTTCAAGATGGCTGCCAAGACTAGTGCAGTTACAAGGGTGTAGAGCACCGTTTATGCTAATAGCGTTATTGGTTGTACAGGTGTGATACTGTCATCTCAGCGTTTTCTTTCTCACATCCTTTTTTTAGAAGGCATTAAACAAAGAGATGTTTAAAAGAGTGCTTAGGAGTAAATATACCGATTGTTTGTGAAATGGATACTACAGGAAACCAAAGGACAAGACAAGCTTAAAAACATACATAACTGGTTGATGAGAAAATGTTCGTTACTCAACCATAAGGTACTGTGGAAACACTCAAAGCAGAAGAGATTGTGAGCATTTTCTGGTCTGTTTTCCACATTTTGCATCTTACAAAGTCCTTAGTTTTCCATCTGTTCTTCTGCCTTCCTTGATAAGGTAATATTTTTCATCCGTTTTTTGATAATGGTTACTAGTGAGGAAGGAAGGGAATGCTTTGGTACTTATTTTCGGTTGACCTTTGCTGGGTTGATTGGTCTCTGAGTTTGTTAGTATTTCGGTATCACTCTGTTCTTACCTTAAGTCTGTAGTTTTGTATGTAAGAGTGCTCAGCCTGGAAGGATGCTTAAAATGTTAATTCCTAAGTTCTTTTTTCCATCTTGGATTTATTGGGACAATAAATACTTTAACAATTCCAGGTTATTATGACTTGTGGACTACACCTTAAAAGACGTTGCTTTTATACTTTGACCCCATGTTATGATAGGATATTGCTAGTGTACATATTAGAGGGGATTGTAATTTGCAGCATTTCATTGCTTAGATTGCACTGGATGTTTTTTGTACATACTTTAAAATTTGCAGCATGTGGATGCTGCTCTGCTCTGATTTGTTAGATGGACACAGGTTGTTGAAGTGAACAATTGACAGCCACGATTAAAAAAAAGTAGTTCTTTACATAGTTTGAATTTTTATTCTATGAAATGCATTCTTTGAATGTCTGTGTTCTGACTTGCAATCAACTCAATTGGTCTTCCTCCAGGGCAAGTTGAATGTAAATTGGCTTTTGATGATCCTTTGTTTGGACTGACCTAACCTCAACTATTTTGTCAAATTAACTGCTGCAAATGTGCTTTCTATTACTAAACTAGCCCTTTGAGTGTTTCTAACACCTGACTATACATTGTAAAATTTGACTGCAATTAAGTGCAGGGCAGGTTTGCCTTGATTAAGGGGAATGTATGTCTTTAGAACTAAAGTTCTGGAAGTTAGCAGTTGTTCAGTATAATAGGTAGGGCTAGGGGCACCTGAATTTCACTGAGACGGTGGAGGTGTCACACATTTTCTATTTCTATGTAAAGGGGAGGATGCAGTCTTTAAGGTAATTTGTTGTTGGAGTTCTATGAATTATATATCCAAGATTCTTGATTTTTATGATTGAAACAGATTTTTTTATAATTTTTTTTGCTTTAGAGAAACGTATTTTCATTTAAACACTTTGATCTAGATTGTTGCCTGTGATGGTTTGTTATAAGCATCTTAGAATTATTGAACATAGAGCTTTAAAAGCAGCAGATCTTTTGACCTTGTTTTACTAGACTATGTAATCTAGGAATTTTGAAAAATGTCTTTTGTGTGCTGTCTACAAAAGAATTCTGTGACTAGAGGAATTTGTTGACACCCTACCCCCAATTAATTATCTCTCATTTCATTATGATTGGCCCAGCACTGTTGAAGATCATTAGAAAGGGGCCCTACCACAGGGTCAGTAGTTTCAGAATTTGGTTCTGCTTTTTAAATCTAGATATTTGATTTTGTCTTTTAGTTCCATCGGTCTAGGATTGATTTGTGCTCTCCAAACTCATGAGTTTTTTCAGTGGGATTTGCATCTTTATAGTGAGCAGAATAGAAATACCTTACTGTTCTTCAAAGTACTTCAAGTGCTAATAAATCATGAAGTTTTGAGGTGGGCATTGAGGGAATTTGGAACAAAGAGAATCAAATAGAGCAGGTCACAAATTGGTTTACTAGTTATATTTGCCCCTCAAGTGTTTTGTTTAGACAAATTGGAATTAATTTACTGACATTCAAAATACAGAAGATATAACGCTGAAATATCGCCATCTTTTAAAGATCGAAATTTCGCTTTGGGGAGCTGTATGCCCCTGTAAAAGAAATCTGCTGGCTATGAGTGTTGTTACCTCCTTTAGATATGGGGTATACGTTGCCTGTTTATCTGTCAGACTTGTTTTCTCCTGTTGACTTGCCTGCCTGACTTTCTGTATATGCATTTGAGTTTATTACCTATGGTCCAGAAATATGTATAATAAACTAGGCCAGGGAAGGACTTAGTATTTCTCTTCACAAAAATACTTAGTTGTAATGGGGGCTGAGGGATTTCAGCCATTCAAAGAGTTTTTTTAAATGGTCTCTTAACTTGTCACAGGAGCACCTGTGTGCTGACTGCTAGCTTCCCATATTTGAAAACTTTGTACATTTAACTGTTTTATGATGGCTGAAAGTTACAGTTCAGCAAATTGACATAAATCCAAGGACTTGTTTGGTAGCTAATATTGGGAAGCAGTTGAGTTAAAGGAGAGAACATTAAATGTTTTCCTTCTGAATCTGTTTGTATCACCTGAATCAGAGCTAGGTATTTTGTCTTTTTTAAAGTTGTTTAAAAAGGAATATCTGACCCCATGAAGTTAAAATATTTACTGTCTCATTCTTAAGTATGTACGCCTGTGGAAACATGGCCCAAAACAGTCCATTTTGGATTGTCATGTGTCAGGCTAGCTTTAATTCCCAGTGTGTGATCATACAGTAAGGTCAAGTCCTAGCTAGAAGTTAGTGGTGGTCTGACATTGTCAATAACACTTGAATAGCCCCTAAATCATTCCTGTGTCATTGGCAGACCATTGACCTCTGTTCTTTTATGGAAGCTGTAATTGCTGATTTCCTTACCCCTTGAGTCTCAGCCCTTGAAATCATACACGAGTTTAGATCATGACAAAAATGATAGGGAAAAAAGTGGAAAATAGAAGCGCCAGCTGGCTGTGAGGAGTGTATAATAAGAGAGAAATTAAAAAATAAGTGGGATTGTGATACTGTGATATACCGGCAGGACTTGGGGATTTGGTATCTGGATGCTTCAGATTATGAAGCTTATTTGGAGACATTACTCCCCTTATCCACAATTTCATTTACCTGTGGTCCAAAAACATTTTGTACAATAAAATATTTTGAGACCACCTTTTGTAAAACTTTTATTACAGGTATTATTGTACTCTTAATTATTGTTAATCTCTTCTGTGCCTCATGTTATAAACTTTATTTATTATAGCTGTGTGTGTGATGTATATGTAGGGTTCAGTATTGTCTTTGGTTTCAGACTTTCACTAGTTGTTCTTGGCCATAAAGAACCCTGTGGATCAGGGAGGAATTGCTGTATTGTAGACCTGTACTACCCAGCATGGTAGCCATCATACACATGTGGCTGCTGAGCACTTTGAATGCAACTAGTGCTGAGAAACTAATCAAGTCAGTGTTTGTTTTGAACCACTTTCTATTAAACAGTTTGAATGAATCTACTTTTTCGTAAGTGTAGGATACAAATCAGATTTTGAAGACTTAGTATGAAAAAAAGAAAGCATAGGATATTTCATTGTTTTATGTTGGTACCATGGATGTTGAAATGGTAAAATTAATTTTGCCTCTTTTACTTTATTATGGCTGAAAACAAACTTGGATATTTGACTTGCATTTTGTTTCTGTTAAGCAGCAGTTTAGATTTGATTACAGTGTAGGTAAGTGCTGTTATTCCCTCCATACAACTAAGGAATCTAACCCAAGTTCATGTAGTTAGTAATGGGGTAGTCAGGAGTCCAGTCTAGGCTCCAGTATTTCTTTCTAGTAAGAAACTCAACACTGCTGTACATCACCTAATCCTGTTCCTCCCTCCCTCCCTCTGTTTAGTATGGTTTCATATACTATATAATATTTATTTGGTAAACCGCATTTGATAAATGTCACTTGCTGCTTTGGGTAAATGGGGTTGGATTGAGGCTAGGCACTTTCCTTTTTCCTCCCTCCCTGATATTTAGGCACCTCTTAGACCATAAACAGTAAATACTCAACTTTATTAAAAGTGGTGAATGAGGCCTTTGAACTTGCTGTCCTTTCTTTATAGGCCCAGTGACTTGTGGCAAATTACAAGAGTAAGATGAAATAAATATGAAAAACAGAATTAGAAAAAATTGGGCAGCAATTATATTTTAATTTGAAAGGCTGGCTAGTTTTAGTGTTACACACTCAGTAAATTATTAGGTTTGATTGTGCACATCCTGTGTTCCTACACATGGCATGCTGGGTGCTAGACAGAAGAATGACCACTTCTAGTTCTCAGTGACTTCCCTCTGGTGGAGAGGAGCTTATAAACTAGTGTGATGTGTTGATAACCCTCTGTCCTCAAAGTATGGTAAAGGCTGAAGTGTGCCTCTTGGGTCTTAGGATATTTTACAAAGGGTAAGGTGCAGTGCTAGGGATACCGCCTTTCCATTACACTAATAAACACAGTATGTGATTAAGGGGAATAAGTTCTCAAGACCTCAAGTGTATGACACCACACCATACCTCTACCACTAGAGTAAGAGTACCCATAGTCCTTGTTCATTGGTCCCAACCCTTTTCATACCATCCCTGCCACCCTCATCCTCTAGCACCCTTAATTTTGCATTATAATTCCCTGGGTTTGTTTTGGTTTAGCTTTGTTGATTCCTTTGTTTTGTTTTTCTCTATTCCACATGAGTGAAATCATCCAGTATTTGTCTTCCTGCTAACTTCAATGATATGGAGTAGATGTTTAAACCATAGTATTTTGCCTTGACTAAAACTTGAATTTTTGAGTAGTATGTTTCCTTCCTGAAATCGAGGCACATTTTGGCCATTATATTCCCTGGAGGGCTGTTTTCGTGTCAGAGTAAATGAGTGATTGTCTGGGTATAATACATAAGTAGTTTTGGTATCTTTGTTAATTTTTTTTTAAGACCCTGGAGTAAAATTCACAGATAACTACTTTGGTTTTCATAAAAGTGTGTTCAGCCTGTAAATAACACTTTGCACATTACAAGACATGAATGGTTGTCACCACAAATAAAGGTTGGTAAAAGGAAAGATCTATTGGTTACTCATGAGTATTATTACCAGTGATGAAAAATCCCTCCTTAAGGAAGTTACATTTTAGTAAATGTCGTGTGATGGCTAATATTGCACCTGTTGAGTTAATATTTTAGATTTCACCCACCTTTCCCACTCTACCCTTTTTCCCACTAAGGTTTAAAATGTAACAACATTGGAGGTAGCTAGTTGGTAGATACAGAGCTGTTTATGTGATGCTTGTGGATATTGTGACCAACCACTGGTGATTCTTTGAGTGTTCCTAATACTCAGTTGGTTTCTAGGGTCCACTTTTAGCTTCATGTCTCAGGTCGCCTTTGTAGTATTTCTGAGTTTGTGGTTTTTTTCTTGGACAATTGAAAATTAAACCTGTTCCATGATCCTGTGATCATCTAAATTATATAAATTATTTGGTGCGTACATTGTTCTGTGGGTCATCCAGGAGCCAGTGATGAGCCAGTTGATTCAGATAATGGTAACTTTTGTTCCTTTTGTTATTTAATGCTGGAACTACTTTTGAACCCATTTTCTGATTTAATAGTTGACACAAGGAATAACTGAAGGCAGGCCAAGAGAGGTCTGGAAATCTTTCTCCAGTGGTTCTTTGTTACTCCAGTACCACCTTAACCCCAACCTCCAAGCTAAAAACTCAGACTATTCTCCACTTCTCCCTCATTATCCCCAAAACTTTTCCCATTTAACCTCAAGAAGGATTCATGTTTACTCCATCTTACCCCAGCCCTTAATCCAGTTTTCCGTCGGACCAATTTGAGTTTCTGAGCTAGCTTTTTGTAAATAACTGGGCTTCTTTTAAGTCCAGAGATAAATAATTTTAACTGTTCAGCAACAGTTTGGCAAGGTGAATAACTGACATAAAATAACGTATGCCATAAAGTGAAAGGGAATTTTGTGTGTGCCAATAAAAAGTCATTCTTCATCCTTACTTCTGTAATGCTTTGCTTACGTGAATGGTGTGGATTTGATGGTGTCTTTATTGGTTGGGGTGGAGGGATCCTTGAGAAGAGTTGCAGATTGGAAATAGGGAAAAAGTGATTGAGGGTGAAGTGAGAAAAAAGAAAATTCTCTTGTAGCTAATGAAAAATAGAGTTGCTGTCTCCTAGTTACATTAGTAAGCATGCTCTAGAGGTAAGAATGTGATATACTGAAAAACTGTTGACCTTTAGTAGTCTGTATGTAGTACAGCGTGTGGTGTGTGCTAGTTACTTTTATCCTTTCAGTAACTTGGGTCATTAGTTGAGTTTTATTTTTCCTCCTTTAATCTGCAGCTAGTGAGGTTACAACTTTTGGCAACAGCTTGGCCTTTAAAACAAATCATGAGGGTTTACTAATGTTTCATTTTTTAAATATAGTCTGGTTACCAACTAGAAAATCTCTAACAGTAAAAAATAAAAATGGGGTTGGAAAGGGATAGTGGACTAAAAGCATGCCCTGGATCTTTAGCCAACATGAAATGTATTCATCTTTTCTAATTTGTTAAACGTTGCTCTCTTTTGCAGGAATGACACCAAGGAAGATGTATTTGTACACCAGGTGAGTGCTTACGTGTAGATATTTACTCTTTTGCCTCAAGATTTGTGGAAGGGTGACTGATTGTCTTATCAACTAAGATTCTTTGCAAAAAAGGTTTATCAAGTCCAACCACCTATTTAGTGCCTATGGGAAGAGTAATTCCATGTTTAAATGTTTATATAGCAACATTGTATTAGTAATTAGTTTGACTGAAATAGTTATTTCAAACTGGTATTTGTTGATAGCTGTAGCTTTTTAAAATGTTGAATCTGCTCAACTTGTTGCACTAAACTTTTAAACCTAATTTCAGGTGAACAAAAAGCCTCAGTAAACCTAATCTTGAACTAACACTGTTCTAAAGACACAGAAACTGACAAGATATTTTCAGATGTATTAGATCTACCTCTGTGGTAAGGAGACATCACAAAATCAGAGGACAAAGCTACAAAACAACTTGGAATGAATGCTAGAAAACTAACAAAGAACAACATCAGTCCTATTTATTCTGAAGCACTTTGAACAGTTAAGACTTGAAATACTGTCACCTTAGATTAAAAATTGGTCTAAGAGGGGCCTCCCTGGTGGCACAAGGGATTAAGGCACAGCACTTTCCCACTCTGTCCCTGGTGACTCCTCACTCCCCATGGGCCCCACCACCATCTATGTGTATTCCAGTTCTTGTATGCATAGATTTTTTTTTTAATGCTCTTAACTTTTAAGCTACTTTTATACTGTAATCCAAACATCAAAACAAAGTCTCCACACTTAAGTTATCCTGGTACATGTGAGCTTAGATGGCAGCATACTATTTAGGAAGAGCTGTCTTAGGTTGGTGCTTGATAGTGCTCTAAAGCATCCTATACAGCATTTAGTGACAATCAAGGGGCAAGGGAGATCAATTTCTATCTAATACATCCAAAACCCTATCAGATAATCATAGGATCAGATGTAAATATAAACATTTAAATTCTAAGCTTAATATAGAAGTACTCAATGTTATTTTAAAGCAAGTGCTTGTTCTATAAATAAAATCCAGTTACCCACTTTTATCATTAAGCAAAGACATATAGGCTTAGGGATAAGAGCACAAGACAGATCAGTTCTGTTGTCTGTCTGCAACACTAAAGGGTTTGGGGAGGGCGTTGAAGAGTGCTGACTGAAATAAGAGTTGATACTTCTACTATCCCCGATGACTGCAGGTAATTGAGAGTTGGCTGTATACGAAAGGTATGAAAACTTCTTGACAGTTTAGATGACAGATGAGATCAGTTTGGCTGAATGCATGTCACCCAGTTGTACTGACTCACAAGGTGTCACCAATCTGCTTTCCTCTTTATTTTGGAAGTGGTTTCAACATTTAGTTGTTTCTCTGGACTTTTGTTCAGGTCTTAGTGGTGTATCAAGGAGACTGAAGTTCTGGGCAACTTAGCTTAACTGGCTTCAGATGTGTTATTTTTCCTGCCTCATCTGGAATGGAAATGCATTTGTGATCCTGTAATGGATACTGCTGTGATGTAGTAGAATGAACATGGGGTTTGAAGTCCCCAAGAGTTAGAGAAGTTCCTATCCTGCCACTTACTAGCTGTGTGGCCTTGGGCAAGTCACCAACTTTTTAAAGCCTGCTCTTCTTAATCTGTTAAAAAAAAAAGGGGGGGGGGAGAGTAACACTTCACATCATCTGTAATGAGTTTGAATAGGTAATCCACAAAGGAATTTTNTTTTTAAAGCCTGCTCTTCTTAATCTGTTAAAAAAAAAAGGGGGGGGGGAGAGTAACACTTCACATCATCTGTCATGAGTTTGAATAGGTAATCCACAAAGGAATTTTAAATACTACACTGCAAATGTGAGGTGGTGTTCTCCCGCTTTTACTTGTAGCACTCTGGAGAAGTGCATAATATGTGAAGTTTATTTTATTCTCGGGAAGTAGTAACCAACTGTCCCATGCAGTCAGATATGATGAAAAGTGGCATGGTTAATACCAGTGAATTGCATTTCCACTGAAGTATTATCACAGGTTGGAAGGAAGTTTGGTTGACATTTGTTACTGAGTTTGATATGGTAACACAGGGACAAAGTTGGTTTGGTCAACTTTGAAGCATGCAAAACTAAACTCGCCTGTCATCTAAACTGGCCCTGTGTGGGGCTAGCTTCTATTAAGTGCAGTCTTTGGGGGATAGATGGATATCCTCATTTTGTTCAAAGTCACATGCAATGCTTTTACAAGAAGCTTCTTTTAAAAATATGTATTGTTGTGTCTGTCTCGAGTGTTAAATTACTTGTTTCAGTTTTGAAAAACTGGTTAAAATCTTGGGGCCTTGTACGATTGGAGTATTGTGGTAGAGGTTGGGGGTAGCACTGGTCCCTATTTTCCTAAATTTAATGATGGTTCGGTCTTACTTAAAGCATATTTTTTAAGTGTATATCCAAGCTAAAATAATACTGACTCTGGTACATTTTAAATGAAAAAGCACGTTATTCTCCCCTGTTAATCTATTTTTGGAATGTGATATTACTAGACTGCCATAAAGAAGAATAACCCCAGGAAGTACCTTCGCAGTGTAGGAGATGGAGAGACTGTGGAGTTTGATGTTGTTGAAGGAGAAAAGGTGAGGATGCTTTTTGTGTAAAGGTTTGACTTCAGTGTGGAAATATTTTGGAGCTCTCATCCATTAGGAATGGTGGCTTTAAGGTGGATGGATGGGTCAGGTGACCACATGAACACAGGTGCATCAAGCCTATTGTGCTGGCTGCAGTTAGAGGGCAATCTCTTCAGAACAGTGAGGAACTAATTTAGTCATTTCTATGCACCCCTGGCCACAAAAAGTGTTGTGTTTTGTGTGAGTTTTGTTTAAGTGTACTTAATTCCATTGTCATTGTCAATATAATGCCTTTTGTAGGGTGCGGAGGCAGCAAATGTTACAGGCCCTGGTGGAGTTCCAGTGCAAGGCAGTAAATACGCAGCAGACCGTAACCATTATAGGCGCTATCCACGTCGCAGGGGTCCTCCACGCAACTACCAGCAGAATTACCAGAATAGTGAGAGTGGGGAAAAGAATGAGGGATCAGAGAGTGCTCCCGAAGGCCAGGCCCAACAACGCCGGCCCTACCGCAGGCGACGGTTCCCACCTTACTACATGCGGAGACCCTATGGGCGTCGACCACAGTATTCCAACCCTCCTGTGCAGGGAGAAGTGATGGAGGTAAGTGAGTTTTCGCCAAAAACGGAAGAATAAACTATATGAGGGTTTTTTATAACATTTAAAATATACTATAATAAACTTTATGTGAGGGCTATTTTAAACATGTTCTATGTATTCACCGGTATATTTGAGCTATTAATCATAGTGGGGAGCACTTTGTTCCTAGTAAGAATGAGAAAGATTAATACATAATTAGTTATTTTTAATTCCTGTGTTCACGTTCAGTCTTTGGGTTTACATGGTTCAGTTTTGACTTGAAATTGATTATAGTGGCTTGATTCCCATTCTCTTTCAGGGTGCTGACAACCAGGGTGCAGGAGAACAAGGTAGACCAGTGAGACAGAATATGTATCGGGGATATAGACCACGATTCCGCAGGTTTGTGCTTAAAAAAATTTTTCTCCAGCATATATTAGGACTCAACAGCATCAAGCTTCTCCTGCAGTATTTTCTGAGTCACTTATACACTTTTTCCTTTAATTGAGGGTACAGAATTTCATATTCTGTCCTTGAGAACGGGTAAGAGAATGATTTATACTGAATTGTGTTTATGACACTTAATGGGAGGGACAAGGTAAAGCATTCAGAATGTCTCAGCTGCTATACTAACAAAATCATTTTACCTGTGAGATGAGATGGCATAATTCCCAATAATCACCTCATTTAGATACATGTTCTCCTCAGAGTTGCAAAACGAAATTTTATTTTGGGGGAAAAGCCTATTTCCCATTTAAACACCCAACCTGCCTACTTAGGTGTTAGGAAACCTTTTTTAAAAAGCCAGATGGTTTTTTGTTTAAAAGATTTGTGTGTTTATGCATACAAGAACTAGGGTATAAGCCAGAGGTATGGGTGGTGAGAGGAATCACCAGAGACGGTAGGAAGCAGAACAGGCAGATCTACTGAAATAACACTGCTGAGGGGAGCAGTGGGTGAGACAGGAGAGGTCTGCTGTGCCATATGGGTCACCTCTCTGGCAGGGATCGAACTCAACATTAATTGCAGTGGCTGGTGATAGCTTTATGGCACCGATAACTAACCCCTGGGCCACCAGGGAAGTCCAGAAGTTGTTTAATTACTATCAAAGTTTGGCTGGGGAAGAAATGTGAGCCTGGCCAAATCTGGTACATGGTATGGCGTTTTCAGGTTATATTTCCAATCCCATGGTAATGGAAATCACAAACTATAGCAGTTATTTTCAGGTCTTAGAGCACTGAGTCTCCAGGTGTGATCCATAAAACAAATAGTATGCAAGGATAAAGCCAAATACAATAAAAACTTTAAAATGATGATACACTCTCACAGCAACCAGGTTAGCTGTAGGTGACTAAGTTCTTTAAAGGGATAAATTTCCTGTTATAAAAGCACCAAAATGCAACATCAAAGTCTTCAAGATAGTGTGACAATGGAGGGGTTCATACTGCCTATATCAGCATATGTTCACTGAGTTTTGTAGTAACCAGTATCTAAAGTTATTCTTAGTTTCATTGATGTGCATTATGTTCAGTTTTTAATTCAGGAAACTGGACTGGGATCCTAGGTGATTCACTAAAATTTGGACTTTCATAATTCTTGAACTACCATGCATTGTGTTGGCCATAGGGTGGATGTTGGAGATGGATGGGGCGGCGCCTTCCCTGTTGTGTTTGGGAAACTATTTTTTAAATTGACATTTTGGGTTTTATTGATATTAAACTATGGTTCAGAGTGTTTTAAACCTTTTCATAGATTTTTTTTTAAATATTGCAGATATCACAATAATGTATTTTAAAGTGATAATTGTTTTTAAGTTTGATCTCAAATAGGCTTTCCTATCTCAAATGGCAGCCTATCCATAAGTGCCAACAACAGAGAGTACCGAGGGTTTACTTTTTTGTTACACTGTTAGAACTGCCTAGTTTCACTGGTGTCCTTAAAAATAGCACATAAGAATATTTGTTACATGCTTGTTTCATTGTTGTATTTCGGTTTAATTCAGATTTAACATTTTCATCTGAATGGATAGACTAACCGTGCCAAGTAATTGCTGTGGTGACATATAATTGCATTAAAATCTACAGTGAATACAGGACTTTCCAGTCTACTTAACCATCAATTGTTTTGTTCAAATGAACAGTAATCATACCTACTCACTATAATGTGTGGGGTGTAATCCTGATGGTATGAATCCAAGAACAAATTGAAAGAAAGGGTACAAGTATAGCAGAAGTTTAGCTAAAAAGATGAGTGAGATGGCAATAAAGGAAAAGTGAAGTCAAAGGATTTTGTTTTGAGTTGGCATGAGCATATTTGTAGGCTAAATAATGCAGTTAAAAATCAGCTGGCTAGAAAATGACTGCTGGGGCTATTTCACATGAGATAGGATATTTACACTTTGGATAAAGAAGGAAGGTGATGGGGGGCAGAATATGTGATGAGCACTTAACTGTATGTCCTAGTGGACATTAAGAATAGGAGAACGGCCCTCCCTGGTGGCGCAGTAGATTAAGCAACACACTATGAAGCAGACCACAGTCACTGCAACACCAGTTCCATCCCTGCTGCCGGCCAGGGAGGTGACCCACATGGCGCAGCAGACCGCTCCTGCCGTGCCCACTGTTACCCTCAGCAGTGTGTTTCAGTTGATTGACCTGTATCCCAGTTCTTGTATGCATAAATTAAAAAATCTTTTAAAAAAAAAAGGAATAGGAGAACAAAAGGGAATAAGCTAGTAAAAGTAGGTAGGGTTAGTTGCAAAGTGGAGTACAAATCCAGGTACAAAACAAGAAGTGGATGGAAGAGAAAGAATCTAATACAGAGAGTTGATTTAGAAGCCGTTATTTAGCCTACAAATAGAAGTTACGGGGGTGAAACATTACCTCTTGAGGGAGGACTGCAAGAGAAATCCAGAGCAGTTTCACCAGAGACTGGCTTAGAGTTTCAAAGAATGGGGAAAGGTTTCAGGAGAAGAGAAAGAATTGGAATGGATAGATGAGAAAATAGAAAGTTTAGGGGCATTAGAGACCTTGGCTAAAACACTTTTTACTCTTGGATGTTCCTGGGGCTTTCTAATGGGGGTCCTATGAATCTGGATGGAGGAAAGGTCAAGCATATATCACTTTTACTACTGACATAATTGTTGGGAAACAAAGCCACTCTTTTCCTTGATAGAAGTCCTGCTACTTTGGTTTTGAATATTTCAGGACTAAATACAACTCCATGTGTTTATTATATTAATTCCAAAATTATACAGCCATCACCACTATTTTCAGTGAACACTTTATGTCCGTTCACAGTTACTCTTCTCTCTCCCTAGCCCCCACCCGGCTACCACTAATCTATACTCTCTAGTTTTGCCTGATTGCAGATTCTTCTAAATGACATAAAATATGTGATCTTTCATATCGGTCTTCTTGGGTTTTGTTTATTTGTTTTGTTTTTTTAAGATTTTTCTAAGATTTATGCATACGAAAGCTGGGGTATAGGCCAGAGGTGTGGATAGTGAGAAAATTCACCAGAGACAGAGTCAGGAGCAGAACAGGCATATTGACTGAAGTACACTGCTGAGGGGAACAGCGAGTGAGGGAGGAGAGGTCTGCTGCACCCTGTGGGTCCTCTCTGGCCAGGGATCAAACTTTTGCAGCTGTGCTGTGGATGCTTCACGGTGTGGCGCTCAATCCGCTGTGCCACCAGGGAGGCCCTCTTTCACTTTTTTTTTTTTTTTAAGATTTATTTATTTATGCATACAAGCACTGGGGTACAGGCCAGAGATGTGGGGGGGGGTAGTGGTGAGAGGATTCACCAGAGACAGAGCGGGGAGCAGAACAGGCAGATCAACGGAAGTACACTGCTGAGGGGAGCAGTGGGCACAACAGGAGAGGTCTGCCTCACCATGTGGGTCCCCACTCTGGCCGGCAGCAGGGATCGAACTCGTGCTGCAGTGGCTGTGGTTTGCTTCATAGTGCGTTGCTTAACCCACTGCACCACCAGGGAGGCCCGCTCTTTCACTTTTTTGTTAAAATAATTTATGAACTGGAAATTAATCCTGGCTGTAAACCTAGAGGTGGGTTGCTGGGTCACATGGTACGTCAGTAACTAGTGGCCCAGCTATTTTTTTCTAAAGCTGCTGCATCATTCTGTATTCCTACATTGTGTGATGGTTCTGATTTCTTCTCAGTCTCACCAACGCTTGGTTATATTCTGATCTTTAGATCATGAGTGTCAAGTGGTTAATTGTTGATTGTTTTGATTTGAATTTCCCTACTGGCTAATGGTTGGTGCGAACTTAATGTAAAAAAAGGTTTTCCTGTCTATAGTTCTTTACCAGTGGACATGAGCACCATAAAACTTTTTCATATGTGGTTAAAATGACATCAGAGTGTTGACGCTGTTGTGCTACTTCTGTCATATTTCATTTTTATAATAAATTGGTAGTTTTTTAAAGCTAGTCTATAACGTATATTTTTGAGTTTGCATTCCAAATACAAAACCGTCACTCGCTTTGAAATGAACTAAATTTGCTTTTCATTTTTGTTAATTGCCTGCACAATATAAACAGGCTGGATAGGGCATTGAGTTGAGTGAAAAACAAGTGTTACATGGTGGTCAGGTTGAAGAAAGAAGACTTTTATCATTGCAAGTGTGCACAATGTTCATTCCAGGGGCCCTCCTCGCCAAAGACAGCCCAGAGAGGACGGCAATGAAGAAGATAAGGAAAATCAAGGAGATGAGACCCAAGGTCAGCAGCCACCTCAACG
>JAGFMF010012100.1:2835206-2894088 GCA_019455555.1 Galemys pyrenaicus | reverse complement strand
TAAGAACCTCATTTTTAATTTGTAATACAAGTTTACAACTTGATTTTTTCAAAAAAGTCAACAAACTGCAAGCACCTGTTAATAAAGGTCTTAAATAATTGTCTGTGTATATTTGCTTATTGGCTTATATCTCCATAGTTCATCATAAGACTTAGCTTAAACCTATTTGCAAATAGATACTAATTCCTTAGGGAACTTTCCTTTAAAATAGGTTTTTTTTTTTTTTTAAAGATCTAGTTTGCATACGAGAGCTGGAGTACAGGCCAGTGTCATGGGAGGTGAGAGGATTCATCAGACAGTGGGGAGCAGAATAGGCAGATCCACTGAAAAGCACTGCTGAGGGAAGTAGTGGGAGAGGCAGGAGACGTCTGCTGTGCCATGTGGGTCCCCTCCATGGCCGGGATCGAACTTGCGCTGCTGTGCTGCGGATGCTTCACAGTGAGGCACTCAACCCGCTGCTCCACCACGGGGGCCTGCCTTTTAGATTTTTCTACCTGGAAAGTTAACTTTAGCCTTCCAGTTGAAGATGTTGTCACGTTTAAGAGTCATGTTCAAGTGCCCGTTGGGTGATTGATTCTTTGAGAGATCAGTTCATGGTACTGAAGCTTATTGAAACTGGCCTGTTTTTGTTTACTCTTAAATTCTAAAATTAGGGTATTTTAAGTTGTCAGATACCTGCCACAGGGCCTAGTGTGCTCAGTAAAAACAGGCCCACTCTGATGGGTAGAAATATTAACAATGGAATGCCCAATGGGAAGGCTGCTAAGAAACTTTAAAGTCAAGTTGATTTTGTGGGCTGAACCCACTTACCACTTAGGGGCCAACTGTGACATTTCTCATTGAATGTTATATGACCAGGAGATTTGCAGTGTTAACTTAAATCCAGGTGGTGGTGCCCCTTTCCAAGGCTCTGGATTCGTATTGCATTGCACTGGTATGTTAAGTCACCAGGGAACTGGTGACTTAAAAGGAAATAGCACTCCAGAAGATTAAACTAGTATCTGGTAACTTCCAAATTTGAGGCTGACTTGCTTTTCAAGTATCCGTTGTTGGCAAGAGTGTAGTGGAAAAGACATTGAACACTGTTGGTGGTATGTGAATGTGTTTAATTGTGTGTATTAGGTATACAGCATGTGAATATTGGTTAAATTATCCAACCATGTTAAAGTAGTTTGGAAACCAAGGGAAATTTTGAGATACAGTTGTGCTACTGATGTAAGCAAAAACATGAGTTTTTAAAACACTTTTTGTTCTGTTGCTCAAACCTTTACATATGTAATGATTTGATGACCTGTGAGTCTATAGAACAACCTGGGAAATGCAGTTCTTGCAGGCAGGATGCAGGTTTAGGAATGCCTTACCAGTCACATGCACCAGCATGAGACTGGAGAAATCAGCGCTGTGCTAGAGGGGAGGGTGAAAGCAGTGCTTTGGAAATGTGGTGGCAACAGTTGCCTCTACTGGAGTAAATGGCCCTTGACACAGCCTTGATCCCGGTTCCCCAACCTTAACAATTGTGAACTAGCCTATCTTTTTTTTTTTTAAAGACCTATGATAAGCAGTGAGCACAGGAAAAGTGGTAAGGCATTAGGGGGCATGTATATTATGCACCTGGAAGCAAGGTAAGGATGTACCTATAATGGTTTTTGTTGAACATTGTGGTGGTGCAGTGAGATAAAAATAAGGTTTGGGGGCCTCCCTGGTGGCGCAGCAGGTTGGGTGCTGCACTGTGAAGCATCCGCGGCACAGCAGTGAGTTCAATTCCTGGCCAGGGAGGGGACCTACATGGCACAGCAGACCTCTCCTACCTCGCCTGCCCGCTGCTCCCCTCAGCAGTGCATTTCAGTTGATGTGCGTGTTCTATTCCCTACTCTGTCTCTGAATCCTCTCACCTCCCACGCCTCTGGCCTGTACCGTACCCTGCTCCTGTATGCGTTAAAAAAAACTTAAAAAAATGTTTGGAAAGCAAATGTCATGCGTCATTGATACTGGTGACAACCCAAAAGAATCTGCACTTGGATGAACACTAGTAGGCTGAGCCTTGTTTATGTGTGTTAGGTAAGGGGAGACTACATGGTATTATCAAGAATGTTCATGGTATTCTCAAATGCTGTATTTATTACATTTTCAAACTGTTAGGCAGAAAAAAGTTCTTGAAAGACATGTTTTTCATGTTAGTACTGTAAAATATGTTCATTCAAATTAAAGGATATTTTGGTGGATTTTAGAAGAGAGACAGGAGGTGAAAGTTTAAAGGACAAAAATACTGATGTAAAGACGGGGAACATGGTAGGGAAACAGGTTGCCAACAGGTGGAGTTAAGTTTAAGGCCTCCAGTTGAGTTTGTCAGAGTAAGAGGTATTGAAGGGAACTACGGAGTTAAGAGTTGACACAAGTATTTGGACAATAGGACAACTGGCAAGATCACTCCTGTGTAAGTAATGGGGTTGGATACCATCCCTCAGCAGGTGGAGGGGTGAATAAGGTGCCTACATCCACAGCCTTCCCCATTGCAGTAACAGTACATCCTCACCGGTCCCAGCTAGAACCCTTGGTAAACCCTCACTTCCCACGCTTTACATAACTAGTCTAAATCTTGATTCTGCCTGTGAAGCATCCAGAATCACCACTTAATCACCAACCAAAGAGGTTCAGGCTTCTCAACTCACTGTGTATTGTAGCAGCCTCCTGAGTTCTGCTACCTTCACATCTGCAATCAGGTTTCAGCATAGCTCTAGAGCATATTAAAAACTGACAGACTAGGTCACTTCTCTGCTCAAAAAAACTCACTTGAGCAGAAGTCAGTATCCTACTGGAGGCATCACAGTGCCCACCTGCCCCACTCCCATTTTCTCTCACATGCTTTGCTCCACTCCAAAACAGGCCTCCTTTTATGTGCCAAGCACACTCCCACCTCAAGATCTTTACACTTGCTTCTCTGCGAAAAGGTAAACTTCAGGGCCTCCCTAGTGGCACAGGTGTTAAAGAGCACTATCAAGCTATCACCAGTCACTGCGACATGAGTTCGATCAGCAGACCTCTCCTGTTGTGCACTTCCCTCAGCAGTGTACTTAAGTAGATCTGCCTGTTCTGCTCCCCACTGTCTGGTGACTCCTTTCACTCTGTACCTTTGGCCTGTACCCCAGTTCTTGTATGCAGAAAGATAAACCTTTAAAAAGGCAGAGTAAAAGTTTAAGTATGTTGAAAAAAAAGTTTGATACATTGAGATGTTAGTGTTACTTTATGTATTAGCCAAGCAGGTGTTCTTAAGTGAAAAGAGTGTGGTTATTAGATACACAGGTGAAAGGTTGACCAGGACAAGTCTGGTCACTTGATGCAGCTAAAGAGTCTGCTCTGTACCATCATTTGTCTTCTCTCGCCTTGGTTTTGGATTCCTTGCACTCCGCCTGTATTCCCTCCTGTAACTCCTGTGTGAATCATCCTGTTATGGTCTCACTGGCCTTCTGTCCTGCCTTCTTTATTTTGTCCCCTTTTTCCCTGTAACCTGGGACAACTATACTTCCAATGTCCCTGTTCCCTTCAGTAGGCACACTTTTTTTCCTAGGGGTTCACTTCTGGGTTCTCTCCCCATTCTGTTACTGTTTCCCTGAAATCCTGTCCTGTGCTCCCTCTGTACAGAAACAGTTGCAGGTCTAGGTCTCCTTTCCTCTGTGTTATAAACCCTGAAAGCCAAGTCTACTACTTGGGGTGGACTCATCTCTGTAACACTGTCCACCTTTGCTAATTTCCATAGTGATAAAATGGGTATTTTCTGGGGCATCTGGGTTTATATCCATGTGGTTGGTATACGTCTGGATAATTCGTTCAAGGGACTCTGATGGGTCCTCATTAGCTTTCTGTTCCAGCTGTAGAATGTAATGAAGTTTCTTTGGGAATTCCCTGCTGCAACCCTATCAATAAACACTTTTTATAAAGCTCTAATATTTCCATTCCCCCATTGTTGGGGTCCCAGTTTGGATTTACCACTGGGACAGCCACCTCTGACTGGGGAATCTCCAGCCTGTTGCTCCCTGGCTTTCCTGAGAACCTTCCTCTGTCCATATTCAATACAGTTTGTAACATTGATTGCATGTCAGCCCAGTTAGGGCGGTGAGAGGAAAATAGAAGCAAACAAAGTTTGCCATCCTTTTAGGATCGTGACTGTATGAGGGGACAGAGCTCCTCCGATTTAGGAGGTCTGCAGTACTGAAGGGGTGGTGTGACCAAAAGTACCCAGCAGGCTGCCCATGCTCTTTCAAGCCACCCCTCGGCATTTGCCGAAAAGGAAACTCCTGCTTCGGAGCAGCTTTTTCTGCCAAATTGGGTACCCCATCTAGTGTGGGGAGAAGACATTTTAGTTCCTTCCCTGGAGGGCAATGGGAGCGGTGGAGCCTCATGTATCTCTGAAGGAGGGGCATTGTCATGCTGAGGATTTTGCCTAGATGGGTTTAAAGTATCTAGAAAAATATGATCCTCCTCTTCTACCTCAACCCTTGTGCAACCCTCAGGGGAAAAGGAAGGTTTATTCTTTCTCTACACCAGAAGTCAAGCTTCCTCTGCCGTATCCAATTTATGGAGGGCATCTTGTATCTGGTTTTGCATAGCTTTAAAAACCAAATCATGGGCCTCCCTGGTGGCGCAGTGGGTTAAGCAACGCACTGTGAAGCAAACCACAGCCACTGCAGCACGAGTTCGATCCCTGCTGCCGGCCAGGGAGGGGACCCACATGGTGAGGCAGACCTCTCCTGTTGTGCCCGCTGCTCCCCTCAGCAGTGTACTTCCGTTGATCTGCCTGTTCTGCTCCCCGCTCTGTCTCTGGTGAATCCTCTCACCAACCCCCCCAACACACACACACCTCTGGCCTGTACCCCAGTGCCTGCATAAATAAATCTTAAAAAATAAAAATAAAAACCAAATCAAAAACGGTACAGTTTCCGTTCATCTTAACCTGTATTTGGTCCTGCATACTTTTAAAAGCTACCTTAAAAGTCGTACGAGTCTCATCCATCATATTCTTAATCGCTAAGGACCTGAATTTGTTGTTGCATATTTTCAATAGATGAAGTAGACCGTCCACCTCTTACAAAGAAAACAATGGAACAAATGACACTTTAACATATTACAAAGAAACACCCAGAAGCATAGATTGCAAAGTGGGTATGCCACCCATGGATGTGTACAGTATCAAAATCATCTGCCATATTCCAGGTTTTACCAAGTTACTCACGTTTATAAAGCTGGTGGTAGTGTTTAAAGGGAAAAGAGCATTTAAACCTAAGCTCTCTGCAGCCACTGCAGCAGGAGCTCCATCTCCCGCCAGGGAACAAACCCACATGGTGTGGCAGACTTCTGTCTCACCTGCTGCTCCCTCAGCAGTGTATGCATAAATAAGTCTTTTTCAAAAAGTTAAAAAGGAAATGAGAGCAAAGAAAAATGATAAAAAAACATACTGGACATTCACATAACAAGGTGATTTGATGATGTAGAACACTTTGAACAACTAGTGAACATCAATAAGCCTCAAGGCTCTGAGGATAAGGTGGGTGGGGTTGGAGGTGGGGGAAAACATTAAAATGTTTCAAGTTTAAAAAAATAGAATAATCAGGAAAGATGGGTGAGAGTAAGAGCACCAGGATCTGTTTCTCCAGCAAGCACACTGGCAGAATTGCTTTCATTTATTATAATTATTTTGGATGGGCCTCTCTGGTGGCACAGCGGGTTGAGTGCCGCACTGTGAAGCATCCGCTGCAGAGCGAGTTCGGGCCCCGGCCACAGAGGGGACCCACAGGGCCCAGCAGACCTCTCCTGCCTCGCCTGCTGCTCCCCTCAGCAGTGTACTTCAGTCGATCTGCCTGTTCTGCTCCCTGCTCTGTCTCTGGTGAATCCTCTCACCTCTCGCTACTCAGGCCTGTACCCCAGCTTGTGTATGCAAAAATAAATAAATCTTTAAAACTATATATAATTATTTTGGAATTTTACTGAAGGCTTGCAACATCTAGGGAAGGGTCACACAGCAAATTGAAGCTAATCTTGGGAATTTCACCTTAATTCAACATCTACCCATCCCTTGCCAGTTGTGCGCATGCCCCTGGAGCAGCTTGTAGTAGCTTGCAGGAGCGAGGGTGGTCAATCAGGATCCTGTCCTCCAAGTATCAGGAGTCTTGGCTTCCCTGGTGGCGCAGCAGGTTGAGCGCTGCACTGTGAAGCATCCACAGCACAGCTGCGCAGCTCAATTCCTGGCCAGGGAGGGGACACACATGGCGCAGCAGACCTCTCCTGCCTCGCCTGATGCTCCCCTCAGCAGTGCATTTCAGTTGATCTGCATGTTCTGTTCCCCACTCTGTCTCTAGTGAATCCTCTCACCCCCTGCACCTCTGGCCTGTGTCCCAGCTCTTGTATGCATACATAAATCAATATTTTTTAAAAAAACAATATCAGGACTCTGTTCTGGTTACTGCTTCTGATCAAAGTGGTACAAGCACAGAGGTGGCAGCCACTGTTGCACCTCCGATGGTGAAAGTCCCTCCCAGCTGAAGTGATTTCCAGGTGATGTAAAGGACTGACAGGCTCTTCCCCATTCATATTTTGGCTGGTTCCCCTTTTGGCAGCCAAACACCAAAGATTATAACAGTGAAAAGCAACCACATATATGGGAGAAATTAGGAAGTTGCTGTACATGCCCAGGGAAAGGTACAGGCTCTGAAAAGACCTTAAGTTTGCACCTGGACATCAGAGACCTCCTAGAATAGAAAGCAAACAAAACTCTTGGGAGAGGAGGCTGATTTCTATAGGCACCACGTCAGATTCAAACGTGGAGTTTTCAACAACAGAAACCAAAGGCATACAAAAAATAAGGGAAGGGCCTCCCTGGTGGCGCAGTGGGTTAAGCAACGCACTTTGAAGCAAAACGCAGCCACTGTAGCACAAGTTCGATTCCTGCCTCTGGCCAGGGAGGGGACCCACATGGCACAGCAGACCTCTCCTGCTTCACTCGCTGCTCCCCTCAGCAGTGTGTTTCAGTCAGTCTGCCTGTTCTGCTCCCAGCTCTGTCTCTGGTGAATCCTCTCACTTCCCTGGACTCTGGCCTATACCCCAGCTCTTGTATGTATAAATAAATCTTTAAAAAAAAAAATAAGGGAAATATTTAGCTGGCATCCAAAGGAAAGAAAATAAACTGATAGGAAATATCCCTGAGAAAGATCTGCTGGTAGACTGCTGGACAGATTTTAGAGATGCTCATGGGATTGAATAAAGAGAAAGCCAAGAGAATGATGTATGAACAAAATGGAAATCGGTTTTCTATCTATTGAGATATAGCTGAAACTAGAAGTTTATTAGAGGTACTCAAGGCAGATTGGAACAGGAGAAGAATCAGTGAACTTGAAGATAGGATAATTTAAATTACTGAGTCTGAGGAACAAAGTAGAAAGGATTTCAGGAAAATGAACAGTCTCATGGGTGTATGATGTACGTATCAAACAGACCAACGCATGCATTGTGGGAGTCCCAGAAGGAGAAAAACAGAAAAGGAGTAGAGAATATTTGAAGAAATAATGGATGAAGGGCCTCCCTGGTGGCACAAGGGGTTAAATCTCAGCAGGATGAAGCCATTGGCAGCAACTGCAGCATGAATTGGATCCCCAGCCTAAGAACTAAGCCACATGGCGCAGCAGACCTCTCCTGTCTCACCTGCTGCTCCCCTCAGCAGTGTGTTTCAGTCAGTCTGCCCGTTCTGTTCCCCACTCCACTCTGGTGAATCCTCTCACCACCACATGTCTGGCCTGTACCCCAGTTCTTGTATGCATAAATAAATCTTAAAAAAAATCTTTTGCCCACTTTAAAATTAGATAGTCATACTTACTGAGTAGTAAGAGTACTTTTAGAATTTCCCTCCTTAGGGACCTCCTAGGTGGCACAGTAGGTTAAGCAATGCACTGTGAAACTGACTGCAGCCACTGCAGCACGAGTTCTATCTCTGCCTCTGACCAGGGAGGGGACCCATAGGGCGCAGCAGACCGCTCCTACTTCACTCGCTGCTCCCCTCAGCAGTGTGTTTCAGTCAGTCTGCCTGTTCTGCTCCCAGCTCTGTCTCTGGTGAATCCTCTCACCGCCCACGACTCTGGCCTGTACCCCAGCTCTTGTATGCATAAATATTTTAAAAAAGAAATTTCCCTCCTTGGGGACCTCCCTGGTATCACAAGGGGTTAAGGTGCAGCACTATGAAGCTATCTGCAGCCACTTCAGCTTGAGTTTGATGCCCAGCCAGGGAGGGGACTCACATGGCGCAGCAGACCTCTCCTGTCTCGCCTGCTGCTCCCCTGTAGCATCAGCAAGGCACAGAGCAGGTTCTCAATGATTCCGGCAGACGGGTCAAGGAGGAGTCCTGGAGACCTCAGTGGCTTTTTCAGGCTTCTGTTGCTCTTTACATCACTAGTGACCAGGTATATGGCAGGCAGCGAGGCTGGGGGAGCCAGAAGGCTGGCAGGCCTCCCAGGCCCTGGCGAATCTTACTCTCTCTGGTCTCTAGCCTCTGCTCTCTGCTGGCGTCCTCGTGATGCCGCCCTTATACACCACGGGTCTCAGCCCAGGTGCGCCCATTTGCGCATGCCCACACCCTCTTTGAGGTGCCCACCATCAGGCATGCGTGTAGGACCACAGGTGTCCATCATCACACCAATGGCGGGAGGGCAGAAAAAGCCTGATCACTTTTCACTGACCCTGTATCCCCTCATTACCTCGGTCACTGCCTGTTCTGCTCCCCACTCTGTCTGGTGAATCCTCTCACCACCGGCACCTCTGGCCTGTACCCCAGCTCTTGTATGCATAAATAAATAAATCTTTTTTCCTTTTTCCTTTTTTGTTTTTGTTTATCTTTGTAAGAGTTCCTTATAGATTCTGAATTCAAGTCTTTCATCAGATAAATGATTTCTAAATATTTTTCTCTATCCCTGAGTTAGATTTTTGCTTTTCTGATGATATTATTCCCAGCACAAAAGTTTTTAATTTTGATGTGATCTAATTTTTCTGTTGTCACAATTGGTGTCATATCTGAAAAACCACTGCCAAACCCAACAATTACTCATATTTTCTTTTAAGAGTTGTATGCCTTTCAGTCTTACGTCTGGGTCTAATGATGCATTTTAAGTTAATTTTTGTATATAGTGTTGGGGAAGGGTCAACTTAATTATTTTGCACGTGGTAATGGAGATCTTCCAGCACCATCTGTTGAAAACAAATTTCTTTCCTCCACTGAATTTCTAGGCATCCCCCACTGGAGTTTTTGCTTTGCTTATCACATTTTTAAATTCCATTTGGTTATTTTACAAATACACTGAGTCAGCGTTAATAATTTCTCACTCACTGCATATATCAAGTGTGTCTCTTCTTTTTTTTAAAGATTTTTTTTTTATGCATACAAGAACTGGGGTATAGGCCAGAGGCACGGGAGGTGAAAGGATTCACCAGAGACAGAGTGGGGAGAACAGGCAGATCAACTGAAACACACTGCTGAGGGGAGCAGCAGGCGAGGCAGGAGAGGTCTGCTTTGCTATGTGGGTCCCCTCCCTGGCTGGGGATCGAACTTGTGCGCTGCTGTACAGCGAATGCTTCACATTGCAGTACTCAACCCGCTGCATCACCAGGCAGGCCCGGTGTCTCTTCTTTAAACACAGTAAAGATACTGTTTTGTGATTTGTATTTGGTCATTATAAAATCTAAATCTTTGTGTGTCTGTTTCTCACAGCACTTCGTTTCCTTTTAGACTTGGTTACTTTTTATTGTTTGCCCTAGATTGTGTTGGGAAAATTCTTTGTAGGAATTAAGACCTGGGATTAAGTCTCTTCCTTCAGAGAGGGTTTCATTTGGTTCTGGTGAGCATTCAGAGACATGACCAGCACACTAACAGTTGTTAACAATCTTTACAGCTTAACTTTTTTTGCAAACCTGTCAGGAGCTTTGAATCCACCAGAGAGTGGCTTACAGCTGTAACTCCTGGGGCTTGTCTGACCTCTATCCTGGAGGCAAGTGAGGCCAGTGAACGAGGTGATGGTCATTCTGTTGTATTCAGTGAGGATATCACATTTGGGATCCTGATTTAATGTAGTAAGGATCTAGTAGACACTTCCTCCCACCATGGGTGAGCACAGAGCTTTCCCTTCCCACCACCATCTTGGGAGGCGTCTACACTTGCTCGGATTTTCAGATGTGCTCAGTGAAGAGTGGCTTCTCTGTATTCTAGCTTTCCTCTTAGAATTTTTTTCCCTTTTTACCTGAAAGTAATTTCAAACACTAAAGAGAAGTTGCAAGAATAGGTCAAAGAACACCTGTATACCTTCACTTAAATTGTTCAACCAGGGCCTCCCTGGTGGCGCAGTGGGTTAAGCAACGCACTATGAAGCAAACTGCAGCCACTGTAGCATGAGTTCGATTCCTGCCTTCAGCCAGGGAGGGGACCCACATGGCGTGGCAGACCTCTCCTGCTGTGCCCACTGCTCCCCTCAGCAGTGTACTTCCATTGATCTGCCTGTTCTGCTCCCTGCTCTCTGTAGTGAATCCTCTCACCCCACCCCACACCTCTGGCCTGTACCCCAGGGCTTGTATGCATAAATAAATCTTTAAAAATAAATAAATAAATAAATAAATTGTTCAGCCAATATTATATTGCATAAATTTGTCTCCTAACTTTCTGTGTGTTTATGTGTATTTTTCCTGATGCCTCATTATTTCCTTAGCACTGCAGTGTGTCTTTCCTACAAAAACAAAAACACTGTCCTACAAAACCAGTCAACTGTCAAGCACAGGAAATTAACTTTGATGGAGTACTATTATCTAAACCACAGATACTGTTCAAATTTCACTGATTGTTCCAAGAATGTGCTTTGTAGGTTCAGAATCCAATCCAGGGCCATGTATTGCATGTAGCTGTAATGTCTCTTCAGTCTCAATCTGAACAGCTCCTCCGTCTGTCCTTGTCTTTCAGAACTTTGACAGTTTTGAAGGATACAGGCAATTATCTCATAGAATAAACTCAATTTGGGTTTTCCTGTCTTGTCATAAGTAGACCCAGGTTAAGCCCTTTTGGCAGGAATTTTCTCAGTGCATCATATCGAAGGATCACACAGTTCTGATTTGTCCCATTACTGGTGCTGTTAACTCATCACTTGAATGAGGTGTGTCTTCTATGACTTAGCATGTAAAATTAAGTATCATATTTACTGGTTAATTATTCATATTAGTTAGTGTCTTACTGTAAAGTAGAACTTTTTCTTCCCCATTTATTCTTTCCAGTATGAACTGATACTTTTTTCTATTCACTAAGTTAAAATCAAATGCTATTATTACTTATTTCAATATCCAAATGTCCCAGTGGGAGCACTTTAATATGGATTCCACGTGCTTTAGCCGCCTCTCCATCATTCCTTGGGCACTCTCTGACTTTCTGGAACATCGAGATGCTCCAAGCTTATTTCACTTACCCAGCTTTTGAGTCAGTCATTTCTCCATGGAGGCCTGGTACCTTTTAGAGGAGAATGGCATTTAGATATGGGCCTGCAACTGGAGCATCATTGCCTCTAGACCTTCCTGTGGCATACAGCGCATAGATATATGTGTGTATATGTATATATCCCACAACTACAACTATGTCCATTTTTCTATTTATTGCAGATATTAAAAATCGTGAGTTCATCCAAATACCTCCAATTCCAATCCAGTTGGAATTAATTCTGGTCTTTGTCCTTTTCGTCTTTGTAAATTGATTGTCTGACAGTGACCACCCTGGCTCGCATTATCTTCAGTCTATGCTCACACGTTCAGGTCCCTTCTGTGTAGCTCAGGCCAGGACTCTGCTTTATGGCGAGGGCGTGCGCCACCTCGCGGCCAGGAGGGGAGAGGGCGCTTCTTAGGCTCTCATGGTGATTTTAAGGCAAGTCAGACCTTTGAAGGAATTTTAACACTTAACCAACAATTTAGTTGTCTTCACACAGGAAGAATGTGTCCAGAATATGCCTGCAATAGTCTCTTGAACTGAACCAAGTACTATTTTTAGGTATTCCTTGAGGAAAAGTCGGGCGCACTGCTGTGGGAGTCACTGGTTCTGCGTGTCCAGTTTTTCGTGCATCAGGCAACTCCGTGCAAAATCAGCATTGAACCGCTTGCGGTGTCACTGATACAGGAGGGCAGCACAAGCTCGGCTTAATTCTCTTCTAGAAAAGTAGGCGTTCCCATAGCCTAGGCCCATGTCTCAAAGTTCAGGGTGCATGGGAATCACCTCGAGATCTCCTTAAGATGCCAAATCCGACTCTCCAGATCTGAGGGGGAGGGGGTCTGTCTGCTAACAAGTTCCCATGTTATGTAACTCTTAGGTCAAGGCCTGTGCTTTGAGTAACAGGAAACTCCAGAGCCTCCATCACCCTTATGCAAGGAGTCAGAGGGGGGGTATAGAAAGTGATGTAAACCAGCGAACTTTAGAGGCGTTTTAACCTTTTATTTTTTCATTTGCAAACATGTATTACAAACAGAGTAGCCTCAACCCCTAAGTGCCACTGGCATTTACCCATCTTATTTTATAACTTCCCCTATTCCTGACCTTTCTGTTTCGAGAGTATTTTAAAGAAAATCCAGCCATTGTATCATTTCAGCATGTACTTCTAACAGATGAGGATTGAAAAGAAGAGCACAGTTATCATCACACAGAATTAACACATAGGACACGAATTAGCCGTAATGCCTGGACATCATCTAACACTCAGTCCATGTTCAGTTTTCAGATGCAGGTGTTGGGGCCTCTTCCTAGGTGATGGGTGTGGGCCCTGATTGGCCCTGCAGGGCCTGGATTCGCCCCTCAGCAAACACTCTCTGTGCCATGCCCCTTGATCTGGGGCGTTTTAGGAGCTTGCACTGTGTTTTATGGCCTGCTGACTTCCTTCCTGGGGAACGCTGCTGATAATGACAAAAGCTTTAGGGTCATGCTCTTTTAGTCAGAGACCACCCCCCTTCCTGGATTTCTACCTGATTCTTTCTGGACTTGGACAGTAAACAGGAGCCTGCATGAGACCCAGAGGCCAGGCTGGCCACTGCCAGCAGACAGGTGACCTTGGTCCAAATGCTTGAAAGAGGTTGTTTCTGAAGAGGCCTGGGGAGTCGGGCTGCCCAAAGCCCACTCTAGCTTCTCCCAGATACCTCCTCCTGGTTGCCAGGACCCCTCTCGTCAGCCGGTGTCTCCCCAGCCCCAGGCCTTGGCAGAAAGGGCTTCCCATCAGGATGGCCTGAAGCTTGCCTGGCCCGCGTCAGTCCACCGGGGCTCGGAACCCAGGCTGGCCTGTCCCGAGAGCCCACAAGAAGCAGCCAGCACATTCTACCCGAGTGTTTTCCTACAAGTCCCAAGCTTCTGAAGGACTCCTGAGCTGCAGAATTTCCTGGCCAACTGCTTTATGTCCAAAGAAGGAAAGTTGCCAAGTAGCTAGGCCGGGGCAGGAGGAGATCCAGCCCACACGCCCCCTCCAGCCAGCATGTGCGGGGGGCTCTCACTGCGACACCCACTTTCCAGGCCCCGCCAGTTTAGGGCGCCTTTCTGTATGTCACAGAAATCAGACTTAACTTGGTCTCATCACAGTGAGGTCTTTATTGGGAGGATGTGGGTATCTCACAGGGCAGCCTGGACTCAGCAAAGGCAGAGGGAGACAGGGCTTTCCTCCTGGCCACTGCCTGTAGGCCTCTCTCTCCCGCTGAGCCCCCTCAAGGAATGTGACCCCGCAGCCTGGAGCTTCAGACCCTCGGAGGAGCCAGGCCCACCCCAGGGACCAGCCACTAGGCATTAGCATTAGCCGGGCACCGGGAGCTGAGCTGCTTCTATAGCTCCGGCGCCAGGGACACTTGCGGTGCTCACCGTTCAGGGGCGGGATTCAGGTGAGCCTGAAACTGGTCAGGGTCAGGTGCCCATCCTGTGGCCCGGGGCTTGGTGGATCTCAGGAAACAGCGACTTCAGAAGCTTCCCCAGGAGGTGCGGCAGCTGCCGGGCTGGAGCACCAGTAGCCCAGGCCGCTCACTTCTCTCCTCCCGGACCCTTCGGGCCTCCACAGCCAGCTCGTCTGACTTCACCTCTCAGAGTCAAGCTGGAGAGGGAAGGCTGCGTCCTGGGGATCTGATAGCTGATTCGGTGGGAGATGTCACAGGACAGGTGGTGGAGGAAGCCAGGTGGAGCTGCTTGAGGCGTGCAGGGGAGGGCCAGGGACAGTTAGACGCGCTATTTCCACACCAGGTGAGCAGTGACCGAGGAGATGCAAGGTCCAGGGAGGAGGACCAGGCGGGAGAGGACTGAGCGTACCGGGGACAGGGGAGGTGGGGAGGCTGGCACACTCTGGGGAGACCTTGAGCTGACCTGGGTTAACTTTGCTATGTTCTCCTGAGGACTTGCCCCCCACTTCTGTACCAAGGGGGGTTGGGTGGCACCTGTAATGCAAGGCCCAGAGCCCTCCCAGCTCTGCCCACGCCTCTGGGTGAGGCTGGGGCTCTTCCACCGCATCAGACCGCCCTCTCTTCTGGTTCTAGGGCAGGAATGTCACAGAAGCGGTGCGTGTAGAAAGGGCAGCGCAGGGTGTGGAGCAGAGCGGGGGGCCTTCCAGCCTGACTCAGGACAGTCCCAGCGCCTGAAAGGCCCTAATTGTCCCCCAGGGCCTTTCTCCTCTTAGCAAGCTCCTGCAGGGGCCTAGCACCCAGGGACTGCCCCCTCCCTCCGAGGGCTCCTGGGGGCAGGCAGAGTAACAAGGAGGGCTGTCTCAGCACACGAGGGTTCCCTCACTCCGGGCTGGCTCCCCAAGTTGGGCAGCTCCCCCATCACGGAGGTAATGCCAACCCAAGCCCAGGCTCTGGGGGTTCCCAAATGGGGTAGGACCCCCAGGCTCTTTCCTGCTTGGCTTTGGGCATGCTGTGTAAGTGTCCTGGACCTCGGTCTTCCCACTTTATGCCCAAGTAAAGCTCTGCCTCTCCAAGCCAGGCCCTACCCGAGTCGTGCCAGGGGCAGGCCAAAGGGCACCACGCTGGGGGCTAACGCTCACTCCGCTCCCAAACACAGCATGCACACAGGCTCGGGGACACAGCCGGGGGGCGGGTGGGGACCTGGACATTACACACCCAAGGGGCCCTTGACGGAGGCAGACAATTTAACAATTGGTCTGAAAGTCAAAAGAGAGAAAGCTGGTTAGTGGGGTGAGCAGCGGTGGAGGCAGGGAGGGGCTGTGGGGTTCAGGCCCAGGCCCAGGGCCTGGCCAGCTCTGGCAGACCTGGGCCCTCACAGCAGCCCTGCCTGGGGCCCTCCCTGGGGTGGGGTGACCGGGTCTGTCCTGACCGTCTGTATAGGTGTCGGTGAGCCCTAAAATCAGAGAAAACAGGGTGCCTGCACTCACGCCGTGTTTCCCGGTGTGTGATGCAGACATGTCTGTCCTCCAGGCACTGCCTCCTTCAGGGGTTGCTGGGAGGAACCCACAGGCCAGAGGGTGGGGGTGTGAAGGGCCCTGGACACCAAGGTCCCTCTTTGCTGCTGGGGGTCCCCTGAGCCCCAAGACACTCGAAGTGAGTGAGCAGCAGGTCAGGGGCGGCACCTGGGCAGCTGTGCCCATGGCCTGTGCCTGGACATGCCTGTGGGCCTGGTCCCGCCTCTGGCTTTCCTCTGAGTGTCTGGGCCTCCGTGCACAGGTTGGGGCCCTGTGGGGACAAGCTTCTCGGCCCAGACTGGGCTCAGGAGACATGCTGTGCTCCCCTGGGCCTGCCCAGGGCGCTGCAGGGCGGAGAGGACTGGCGGGGCCACCAGGCGGCGGTGGGCGGCTCAGACGTACTCTCGGGCTGCGGCCGAGGGGCCGGGCCGGTAGGGCTGCGGGCTGCTGTTGGATCTCTGGGGCCGCGGGCAGGAGCAGCAGAGGAAGGAGCCCCCCAGCATGGCCAGGCCGGCGGAGGCCCAGCCCACAAACAGCGCTGGGCCAAACTCGTACCTGCAAGGGTGGGGAGGACGCCATCAGGTGTGGCTGGAGACCGGCCCCACCCAGCAGCCCCTCAAGGCCCAGTTCCTGCTCAGAGAGGCGCCCCCATCTCTGTCCCGAGAGCGGTGGGTGAGAGAAGCGGGAGCCTCACTCGCCTCCGCAGTCTCTCTGAGTTTTTGGGGTGAACGGTGGTTCCTGCTGCCCTGCCCCACCCGGTCAGCACCGCAGCGTGAGCCAGGCCAGGGTGGGCCTCTGTGCAGCCTCAGCCCCTTCTTACGCGGCCAGTGGGGGGCAGGGAGGGCGGTTCCCCTAGAAGGATCCCTGAGTCTTAGCCCCGGTCTGACTCACAGAACTCTCAGTCAGGCTCCCTCTGCCTGGCCCCGTGCCCAGCCCAGCTCTTTCTGCACTGACCTTGTCTCCCCACTTCCGTGCCTTTGCATCAGGCGCCCCCTTCTAGAGCATCCCCCACTTCTGCACTTCCCATGATTCTCCACCTTCAGGCCCAGCTCAGACACCACCTCCTTTGGAGCTCTCTCTCCCGCACCCCCTCCACCCACCTTGCACTCTCATGTTTGTCCAGCCCCACCCGGCTCACTGGTGTCCCAGGGCCCAGTGCAGGAGCTGCAGCCCGGACGGCACTGGACAGTGGAGGGTAAGGGGCCAGGCTAGATCCCTGAGCTGAGCTGAGCTGAGTTGCCTCTCACTTGGCAGATTTTGTGACTGGCGCTGCCAGTTCCAGGGAACAAGCCTCACACCTAGGGTTGCCTTTTCCATACTGCTTCCTCCTCCAGGGAGTCCTCCTGACTGTGACAGCCCCAGGCCTGTTTGAATGTCTGGATTTGAGACTGTCCCGTTCTCTGCTGGCAGAGCTGAGAAGTAAAGGAGGAACCAGGGTGGCCCAGGTCCTTATTCATCCTCCACATGCTCAGCTTTACAAGTCCTGACTATTTTAGTTCCTAAAGAGCTCTGAACCTACTCTCCATGGCCACCCCACAGCCTCTGCTCCAGACCTTCGTAACAGCCACCGTACTGGGATGCCCCTCCTACCATCCTGCATCCCCACCGGTAGATGGCTGCTGCCTCCTCCCAGGGTGACTGCAGGGCCCTGTGCCATCTGCTCGCATCACTTCTCAGGCCTCATCTCCCTGCTGCCAACTAACTGGTGCCTCCTGCAGAAATAGCGGCGACTCGGTCCAGGCACTGTGCTGACCCACTACCTGCATCATCTCACTGAACCCTCAGGGTTGGGTGCTCAGGTCCTAGCTCCATTCACAGGGGGAGGAACCAGGCGCAGAGAGATTAGGGAATGCAGTTGGCCATGGCCGGCAGGCAAAGTGCTGGGATTTAGACCCAGAGCCAGAACAGTGTGCTTCTGAGGAGCTCGCTGCTTCTGGATGCTCCCCCACCCCTTCAGGCCTCTGCCCCTGCGGAGGGCCAGGCTCCCCCTGCCCGGCTCCTGGCTCCAGAAAGCTTCTCAGGGACAGCGGCCAGGACCTGGCCCCTGTGTCCCCTTCCAAGCGCCCTGCTAGACCAAGACCAGTGGCCCCAGAGGAGGCAGAGCAGAGCCCCCTCCCACCCACAGCCTGGCACTCACTCACCTGGCATTGACGGGCGTGCTCGGGTTAAAGAACTCCTTGGTCACCAGGGTGGCATACCATGAGACAGCTGTCAGCGTGCAGAGGCCTAGGGACGGAGGAGGGGCTCAGCTCCATTCTGGCTCCCTGCCAGGGCCAGGATAACGGGGAGCAGGGGTACTCACCCGCCAGGAGGAAGAGGACGCCCCCTGAGACAGCGACGCGGCCCTTGGCGATGGGGTTGCTGTCTCCGACCCGGGTGCACTTCATGCCCACGACGCTGAGGATCATGGCCACAAAGCCCAGGAGCACGGCCACCACCATGAGAGCGCGCGCCGACTGGATGTGACCTGGGGGCGGGAGGCGCTGAGCCACCGGAGAGGTGGGGGCCCGGGGTGGGGGCTGGAGCAGACATGGAGGGTGAGGCTAGGGTGGGTGCAGCTCTCCCTCACACGCAGGCCCTTCTGGTGGCTGGTGGCTGGGAGACCGGGCTCTCTGCGCTTTCCAGCCCAAGGTGGTGGAGGGTGAAAGGGGGGTCCCTCTTGGTACTGGCCCCTCCCAGCAGCTGGGGACAGCTCCTGGGGCCTTTCACATTGGGTGAAGCAATTACAAGGGGTGCAGCTGAACGGAGCTCAGCCCCTGTGGTTCTCGGGCAGGGACACCCCACCCAGCCGTTCTGACTCTGGCCTTCCCTCCACCCATGGGTGCTCCAGTCTGTGCTGGCCCACACAGGGTCCCTCAGGAGGGCTGGGTCTCTGAGGGAGGCCAGGCAACTTGCCTGGAGCAGCCTGGTGGGCTCAGGCCCATGGGAGGCCCAGGCAGAGTGTGGGCGGTTCACCCCATACTAGGAGAGAGCTGCAGTGGAGCCTGTTCACAGCCAACTTGTCAGACCAACAGCCAGGAGGAGGGGAGAGAGGAGACCCCAGCGGCTGTGTGCGCGGGCCTGTGCGTGTGTGAGCCTGTGCGTGTGCGTGTGTGTGCGTGCCTGTGCATGTGTGTGCGTGGCATGTGTGTTGTGACTTGCCTCGGTGGCAGGATGGGCTAGTAAGTGTGTGCTCGCTGTGGGGAACAGGGCGGGGAAGGGTCTTAACTGCATCTTCTGAGTGTCAGGCTCTCTCTCATCTGACCCTCCCACGGTTCTAGAATCTATAGTTACAGATGAGGCCGTCAGAACACAGAGCTGGGCCCCTCGAGGGTGGCGCCGGCAGAGCCGGGGGCCGGGACCCCAGCTGTGAGAGCCTGGCGCCCCAGCTGAGCTTAGGGCACCAGGCTGGTCTGGATTCCCCAGCGCTTGTGGGGCTGGGTGGGGGTATCTGGAGAGCTTGCTCAGGAGCCCCCTCCCAGCACCCCCTCCACCCCCAGCAGCGAGCCTACCGTCCAGGGCGAGCAGCGAGTCGTAGAGCTTGCACTGCACCTGCCCGGTGCTCTGGGAGGCGCAGGACATCCAGAGCCCTTCGTACAGGCCCACGGCGGTGATGATGGCGTCGCCCGCGTAGGAGGACTGCTTCCACTGCGGGAGGACCGTGCTGGCAATGATGCCCACCCAGCCGCCCAGGGCCAGGAAGTAGCCCAGGAGCTGGAGGCCGGAGTTGGCCATGGCCCAGGGGAGGGCTCTGGGGGTCCCAGGGCTCAGGCCCGGGCTGGGGCCTCCCGGGGACCTGGGGTCATGGCCAGGTGAGAGAAACAGGCAGAGGTGGGGGTCAGTGGCCAGAGTCTGCGAGAAGGAGAGGTGGTGTCGGCCACAGCAGCCGAGAAGGCAGTGGAGGCAGAGCAGCTCTGGGGCTCTAGAATGCAGGGGGAGGCCCAGAGGCTGCAAAGGCCAGAGACCCGCCCACAGCGGTGGACTCAGCCAAGGCAGGGTCCCCAGCAAAGCTCATGCCCTGCCCCCTGGGGGAGGGGGGCGGGGCTGGGGCCCAGGTGGCTCTCCCCTTCAGGGATAGAGAAGGGAGGAGCTGGGAGGAGTGACCCTTTTGCCCTCGGGTTTTTTCTGCTCAGGGAAACCCTTTTAGGAGCCTGATTCAAATAGTCTAAAGTTCCTACTCCCTGCTCTAGCCTTAAGGTGACAACGCTGCCCTTGCAGGGCTGCTCTGGCCTTGGGGAGGGGGCGTTGTCCTGACTGTAGAACTGAAGGGAAATGACTCCAGTTTGCAGCCGGTAAGACTATAGTTGGACACCAGGGAGAACCTTCTGGCCAGGGCTCTAAGATGGCTTGTGGAGGGACTGGGCTGGGGAGGGGGTGAGAAGACAGGGGGCCTGAGTATCTGGGGTTGTGTATATTAAAAGTAGGAGAGGCCAGGTCAGGAAATATGCACTGGGGGAGGGCTTGTTTGAAGTCCGAAGGGGGCAGAAGAAGGACCCCCATTCAGGTGGGGCCACGCTGGGCGGTGGAGATAGCACTGACCCGGCATCAGCTTGAAGGAAGCAGACCGTTCACCCTAATCCCTTTGCTGCTGGCTGAGTCACTCCCGCTGGGACTTGAGGCCTGGGGTCCTGGCCCCAGCTCCACAGCCTGGCGGGAGCAGAGGCCTCTGCACATTCCCGGGGTCAGACTGCCCTCCTGGTGCTCCACCTCCCGTCTCCCATCCCGGCTCGGCCCTCAGGAGAAGCGAATGTTTAACTCTCCTCAGCCTCATTAACAGTCCCCTCACGTCCGTCTAGTCCACAGTGTGGGTGCGGGGGAGCCACAGCCCTACTCCCACCTCCCCAGCCCCTGCTGCCCCTCCAGCCCCAGCAGCCCACAGCCTTTCCTGCACAGCTCTGGAGGAGGGCAGGGTCTGCTGGCTGCTTGGCCGCCCTCCTCCCGGACAGCCCAGACCCCCAGGCAGGAGCGGTCCCCAGCCTGCCCCCTTGCATTCTTCACGTGGCTATGCAAACGAGGGGGTGCCAGGCACCGACAGACAATGGCTGCCCTGTGTGCCCGCCCGAGGCGTGGGCCCCTGGAATGGCCTGCAGCTCGGGCTGCCCTGGGTCTGGGGGAGCGGCCTGCCCTCCCAGGGGTCAGGAGTGGGCGCTGCTTGGCCTGCAGCTCTGAACGCTGCCCCCAGCCCTGCAGCCCTCTGTGCTGGCCCACAGGGCACGTGGACCTGAGTACACAGACCTGCCTCCTGGCACAGCCTGGGGGACCCAAAAGCAAATGAGGCCTAGGATGGTAGACGGGAAGTCAGCCCTGCGCCCAGACCCCTCTTCTGCCACACACAGTGCCCCCCAGTTCAGAGGACACAGCCAGAGCCCAGAGTGGGCACAGGAGACTCCTGGGCACGTAGCGGACACCCCTTGCACACATCGGCCACTGGGCCCCGGGCAGCGCCGTCAGTGAGAGGCGGCGGGGGCGAGCTCCACACCGGGGGCAGCAGGGCTGCCTTCCCAGGGCGTTGTGGAGCCACAGTCTCCCCAACCCTGCCTCTCTGGCCGGGATGGGGAGGTCATCACATGCCCCCTGCAGGTGAGGCCCAGCCCCGGTGGTGGATGGAGCGGCCCCCAGGGAGCGCGGGGGCTGACATGGCAGCCCTCACACACCGTAGCCCAGGCCAGCCGGCCCCTCCAGCCGGGCCTTGGCCCCTTCTCCTGCCGTCTGTAGGGACTCCGCCGAGGAAAGGCCCCGGCCTCACTAGGGGAGGGCTCTGAGCCCAGACAGACAAGGCCGCGTGGAAACCAGTGTCAGAGCCGCAGTGGCCTCCAGGACCGGACCGCAGCCCTCGGGTGGCAGCTGAGCGGCTGCGCACCAAGACAGGGTGTGCCCACCCAGAGTCACACAGCTGCTTCCAGGGCCGGTCCCACATCCCTGCGACCCGGGAAACACCAGGGTGCCTCCGTGTACCTGCATTCTGGAAACCCAGCGCCCCTTCACCCTGGGGACCCAGAGCACTGTATTATGCAGGATGACACACCCCCTGAGCTCTTCTGTCTATGCCTCCTTGTCACTCGAGGTCTGGGGTCTGTTCTACCAAAGGACACTTGCCTGCTCCGGCAGCTCCCCTTTCCATGGCTCCAAAGCGTTTTGGAGTTCGGATCCTGCTTTGGAGTGAAATCCCCCAACCTGGAAAAGCTTCTCCAGCCAGCCTCCCACCACCCTGAGGCCCCGTAGCCCAGTGACTCCCAGGCATGTGGCTGCAGGCCCAGCTCAGCTGAGCATCCACTGCCTGGGGGCGTCACACTTCACTGTTTGAAACGTGCTTTCGCAAGGCTGAGACAGGAGGCGAGCCTCACCTTGCCAGGTGCCTCAGCCTCCCTGGGCCTGGTTCCTCCATGGAAAGGCAGGGATAACACTGCTTTGTTCCTGACAGCGTACAAGGCGCAAACAATGGGTGCGAGGTGCGTCTGGAGCGCGTAGTATGCCTGAAGAAGTGTGGCTGATGAAAGCTTCGTTCCCAAAGTCTCCCCTGGGTGCCCAGCCCGTTGCCATGTCCTCTCGCCCTGGGGGTGGGGAATAGACTGCCTGTGGCCAAAGACCCCCTGCCACTGCCCTGTGGTTCCACGGGCCTGGTGGGGAGGGCTGAGAAGGCCTGGGTAGGTCGCTGACGGATGGATGAGGACTAGATGGTTTTTGTCTCCCTCCCAGAGAAACACTGGAGTCCTCTCCCACTGCCAAGGAGGAGGGGCTGATTCAGCTGGCAGCCGGCCAGCACATTCTCTGCTGCCACCACTTGAAAGGTTGGCTGCTAGGGGGCTGGGGGCAGCTCTTACCGCCCCAGCTTAGTGTCTGACTTTCCTGCAAACCACAGGCTCCTAGTGGGGAGGACTCGCCACAGATCACACGGCAGAAAGCGGTGTGACCAGCGGTGCGGTCCCCCCACTGTCCTGCCACCTGGGCGGTCCAGGTCCTGATCCAGAATCCGGTGACGCTATTTGCACGTTTCCATTCGTTGTGCCTTGTTTGCCTCCAAGCACTTCTGGGCTCTCCCAGCGTCCAGAATGGAGGTGCCTCCGAAGCACACAGGCAGATGTGAGGTGCCCTCTCCCTGCCCCCCCCCCCGACCCAAGCACAGGCCCCACTCTGGTGCCCGCGCTGAGAGCACAGCCAGCTGCTGGGGAGCCAGAGTCCAAGGTGTTCTACTGCATGCTCCCCCTTCACCTCAAGCAAACTCACCCCCATCTGTGGCAAACGGGCCCGCGCTCACGTGCATCACCAACACAGAGGGCGCAATCCCAGCCGTACCGTAGTGGGAACCCTGCCGTCACCTGTCAGACCACTGCCGGCCCAAATTAGGTGCCTCTCTCCTGGCCCCGTTGCCACGGAAAACATTTGGCCTTTCCGAAGCGCCACTGAGACAGCCTGCTGCCTCCGCACCTGCCGTCTCGTGGGAGCTTCTGCAAGACAGACCAGGTGACCGACGAGTGCCACATGAGCACTGTTCTTGCCCCCATCCTGGAATGAGGAGGTACCCCACCGAACAGGTGCGGTCACACCACTCCGCATGGCGGGAGCAAGGGGGGAAACTCGTGTTCTTTCCATTAACATGTCACCGAACAGGCCTTGGGGCCACTGTCTCAAGCTGTGAGCACACTCCCCTGTGTGCTGGCTCCCTGATTGCTTCTGCCCTCCTTCACCCACATTTCCCTCCAGCCCATCTCTGTGCCCCAATACAGAGCCAGGCTCCCAAGAAGAGGTGTCCGTGCCAACTCGCTCTAGCGTCTTCCATCCACACCACTTCCCAAACCTCCGCTAAAGTGCTCGCTGGCCTGTGTGTCGCCAAGTCCAAAGTGAACCCTTTGTTCTTCTCTGGCACATCTGACACCACTGCCTTCGCGAGACCTCTCAGTGGCTCCTGGGGTATCGCCCCCCTGGCCCCCTTCTAGCCGGTCCTTGTGTCCTCTGCCGGCTCCACTGTCCTCTAGCCCCCTGGTGCTGCCAGCCAGGCTGTCTTCTGACCCGTCTGTTCGCTGTCTGTCCAGACCGGTCTCCTGGCCTTGACGCCAGCCACGTGCTGTGACTCCCACCCCACTGCCCTGAGCTCAGACTCATCCAGCTGGTCTTTGCGCCTGGGTGTCTACTAGATACCTCGAGCTTAAATGCATCACGTGGAAAACCAAACTCCTGGTTCCGCAGCAGCATCTCTTGCAGCCTCCCGGTCAGAGGAGGGGCGGTTCCATTGCTCCAGTGGCTTGGGCTGGGGTCCTCAGTGCTTGTTTTTCTCATACCACCCAGCCCATCAGCAACCCCCTGGGTGCTGCTTTGAAGACAGCTCCCGGCCTGGCCCTCTTCACCACCCCCACTGCCAACACCCTTACCAGGTGGCCACGGCGCTCCCTCCTGCTCTCCTGTCTCCATCTGCCCCCCCACCCTGTTCTCCACTTCCTCACCGAGGCCTGTGACATGGAGTCAGGTGCCATCACCCTTGGCTCAAACCCTCCGGTGTCACTGAGTCAGAGGCCAAGTGCCCCATGAGGCCAACTAGCTGCTGTCCTGTCCACTCTCTGGCCACACTGGCTTCTTGGCCACTCCCTGTTCAGGGCCTGACCTGCTGGTTTTCTCTGCCTCAAAGACGGACACACACACACACACACACTGTGTCTGCTTTCCCCGACAACGTGAGCTCCATGTGCGTGGGGACTTGTTTTCTTTGCTCCCGTGTCCGCAGCACAGGCACTGAGCTAGTGCTCAGTAAACACACACTGGTTGGTAGAACAAATGAGCAGCACTCAGGGTGCCGCTTACCAAACTTGCTGTCGCATAACATCTCAGGCCCAGGGCGGGAGAGGGGCTGTGGCCAGAGGCGCCGAGTATCCAGAGATCCCGCCCAGCCCAGCGGTGTGTGTCGTTCTGCGCACGGAGGCCGGGGGACTCAGGCCAGAGAGCAGAGCAGGCTGCACGTGGCTGACCCGGGGGCAGTATGCCAGAGCCCTGCTGACCACTGCTCCTGCCAGAGGGGGATTAGCAGGAATTCCCACCATTCATCCAGAGCGTTCGGCTTACAAAGCGCTGCCACGTCCCAGATGGCATCTGGGTCAGAAGTGGGCAGAGCCAGGATTATGACCCCCATGATACAGATGACAGCCCGGAGGTCCCGGAGGTTCAGTGACTGGCCCGAGGCCACGCAGGAAGTTGCTGAGCTGGGTACTGAGCCAGGCTTCCTCCACTGCTCCACTGCACCCTGCCACCACACGTGGGGCTCAAGTGAGACGTCTGGTGCAAGTGGGCATACCTCCACTGTCTGAACAAACCGCCATGTTAAAAAACACGAATCATTTATTCTTTGGTTATCTACACAGACACTTAAATACTGTATGTTGTCCCGTGGCTGCCTAGGCCTGAGCCCCAGCTAGGTCCCGTGGCATCCTGCCACGTCCACTCCACGAGCAGTAGCACCGTGCAGACCGAGGCTGTGAGCGGGTCCCCTTGGCGGGCGCAGCGAGTCCCCCAGTGCTCCGTGGCCCCCAGGGCAGGAGTCCAGCAGGCACAGCAGAGTTCCTCACGGTGGGCCTAGTGGCCCGTCCAGGTGTGGGCTGGACACGGTCAGAGCTCATCCTTGTGCCCCAACTCCCTGCTGGAGAGAGGTGTCTCGGCAGGTTGGAGGGGGGCTGGCCGCGCTTCCTGGGGCAGGTCCATCTCTTCCGGGCTGAAGAGCATCTTGACCAGGTCATCCGCCTGCACCCTGTCCTGCGAGGACAAGGCCTGTCTATTCAGAGACGCCCCGGAGCAGGCTCTTCCCGCTCTCAGATGCTACTTGCTACGGAACAGGAAGGCGCTTCCACATGGCCTCGGAGCTCATCTGCTCCCAGTGGGTCCTACTCTCTGGACACAAACAGCAGAGGTTCTGGCCCAGGAGGAGCCAAAACGGGACAATTCTCTACCTGGCACTTGCGGGGTGGCAAGGCAATGTGGCCGCAGTGACACGACTGGAGCAGGGCGTCCAGGGGCCATCCGCGTCTGCGCCTCCGCTGGGGTGCGGGGGTGTGGGGCAGGGGTGACGGCTCTCACCCGCTCACTGTGCCGTGCGTCCAGGGTGAACCACAGGGCGATGGCGCAGCGCTGCCCTCTGGTGACGGCCTTCACTCCGTGCGGGTTTTCGGTGCCCGAAGAGAATCCCACCGTCCGGCCGCACTGGGGCTGTACCTCAGCCTACAGGGGAGCCAAAGGGACACACGGGAGGTACTGAACCTGCTATAGCACAGACCTGCTGTCAGCAGGACCGTGGCCGGAAGGCTCTTCAGCCCGGCTCCCCGTAGACCAGAGCTACAGAGAAAGGGTGACCGGTCAGAGGACCCCCTGGTCTGGGGGTGCCAGGGGTGTAGCTACTCGTCAGCAAGTGGCCATTCTGCCCGCTGCACTTGGTGGCGGGGTTCTGTCGCTAGGCATGCAGACAGGGGCACTCACGGTCACGGTCTTGGCATCTAGTTCAGTGAAATAAAAGTTTCCTCCATCGAAGTCTCCATTCAGGTAAAGAATGGCACTGAGAGAGGTAGAGCGGGCTCAGCACAGGTGTCCTCCCGGAGCCCCTCCCCCAGCACCCCACAGTGCTAGTGTCTGCATTTCCTAGTACTCCCCTAACCTTCCTGCCCGTCCACCTCCCCTGAGCGATCTGCCATCCCCTTCCGGGGCACTTCTATGCCAAGTCCACCCTCCCACCGTCACCCTGGCCACACTGCAGCTCTGAATTCCTGGCCAGAGGGGTATGGGATTGGACTCTGGTTACAGCTGATCCCAACCCTGTGCGTGCGTGCGTGTGCGTGTGCGTGTGTGTGCGCGCGCGCATCAAGGAAGGAGCTAGGCCAGGGAGCAGCGGGCTCACAGAGCTGGCACCTGTAGTCCCGGAAGGTGTAGGCGGGGGGCTCCTTGATGCACACGAGGGCCTCGGCGTTCAGGATGCAGTTGTCCACGTGCACAGGGTGGCTACCGTCCTTCCTCTCGGCCTGGGCCTCTGGGGCCAAGGTAACACTGGGTCAGCACTGGGGCGCCTCAGGAATCAGCGCGGCTCTCCTGCTGGTGGGGCTGGGAGCTGCTCCCCAGAATGCATCTGGGTCTATGGCCCCAGCACCGGACCCAGAGGTGCTGTGACCCTGAGAGCTGTGTGTCTGACATTTTCCTGGGTGTTCTGATAGATCTCCAAACACCCCGCGGGCAGACAGCCCTCTGATCACCGCTGACCTCTCAAGGCTACAGCATGACAGATCCGGCTCACGCTCTGGCTGAACCAGACCTTGCTCTCTAGAAGCGAGGGCTCCCTTGGCTCCCCACTGCCAGCCTGCTGGGGCCTCCGCCCCTCTGCACACGCCTGTCCCCTGGGGCTCGAGTGTGCTCCCGCCGCCCCGTTCGGCACTCCTGTTCACCCTCTCAGCTGCCACCACCTCCTCCTGGCCGCCCTCCTGACCCCGGGTCACAGGGCTGATGGGGACCTCCTCCACTGCACTGCCGCCTGACTGGCTGCTGCTTGTTTGCTCTGGTTCCCCATCCGTCCTTCAGGGGCCCTCAGCACAGGCGGGGTGGGGAGGCCCACCTTCGATGGCGGTGCGGCACACCAGGTGGGAGTAGGAGAAGTAGAGGGGCGTGTCCAGGCGGAAGTAGGACTCCATGACGCGCCGCACCTTCTCCGTCACGTTGTAGTACAGGTGGGCGCTCTGCAGGGGGACTTTGCCTTCCTGGCCCAGCTGCCAAGGACACGGTGGTCGGCTGGCTGCCCCGAATGCCCCTCTGTGGGCCTGAGCCCGCTGAGGCACCGGGCCCCGCCCTCCCCCCCCCCCCAAAGGCTCCCTCTTCGCTCCACCCCCAGAGCCCGCAGCTCTTCAGAGCACCCCCAGCTTGGCGGGCCAGGGCGGCCTCCACCTCACGTAGGGATCCCAGGTTAATCATCTCCCTCCCGCATGGCGGCTGGAATGTCAACAGGCACACCCTACCCTTCCCACCATCAGCCCCACTCCTCCCCAGGGCCCGAGCGCCCCCTTCTGCACAGAGGCTGAGCACTGACTGTACCTTGAGGGCTTTGAAGACAGTGACACCGTAGAATTTCTCGTTGGGGGTGTGCGGGGAGGTCTGACCGCGGTAGCCGTCTCCCGAGGTCGCTGCTGCCTACAGGTGAGAGGGACAGGTGGGGCTCCCCGCCCGCTGAGGGCTGGGATGGGGCACCCACCGCCCCTCAGTAAGCGGCAGGCGCATGAGCACTTGGGAGGCAGTAGGTGGGGGGTGGGGGGGATGGAGGGGAGGCGGCACCCCGGGAGAAAGGCGGCCACTGGGAGGCCCCTTACGTTGGTCAGTCTCTGCAGCTCCCGACACTCGTCGTCAGAGATGACACCATCCATCACCACCCTCTGGGAGCCGTTCAAGACTTTGGAGTTCATGGTGAGACTGATGCCATCATAGAGCAGGGGGCCACCTGCAAAGCAACAAGCCCAGCTAAATGCAGCAGCAGTTCGGTCCACACACTCTGCTGGCATCCCCTCCCCGCTGGAAATAGAACTTCCTGCTGTCTCTTGTTCCAGAGAAATCTCCATTTGGACATTGCCAAAGGCAGGGCATCCAAGGACAGAGCATAGAGACAGGGAGCAAGTCCTAGTGCCAGCTCCACTCCCAACAGCGGCTGCCTTGGCCGCCGGCAGGAAACACCACGAACATGTTCCTGAAATCTGGGCTCCAGAGTCACAAAGAACTTGTTGGGTTTGATGCCTGGGCCCTCCACTCACTAGCTGTGTGACCCTGGCAGATGACTTCACCTCCCCAAGCCTTTCCTCCAGCAGTTACGCCATAAGTGTGATGGAAAGAACAAGGAGTCAGAAGTTTAGCCCATACCTGGCACACAGGAAACGTTCAAACTTAAGCTACCGTCCTACTGTCACCACCGCCACCATGGTCATCTGTTCACAGTGAGGCGCTTGCAATCTGCCCAACCTGCCTCCCAGACAGTTAGGAGAATCAAGACAAATAACAGAACAAGACTCTAAAAACAATGGAATGCCAGCCAAATCTTTTCGCTTACTCTCTTGTTAAATGAACCACTGCTAACTTAAGTGACAACAGAACAAAGACCAACATCTTCTCCCTTCTGTTTCTCAGGCCTCTCTGTGTTGGGGACACAGAGGAGACTCGATTCGACTCCATCTACTTCCTGAGGCCTGCGTGTGTGGCAGGCTCTGTGCAAGGCAGGTGAGGGGCCATGCCTGTTAGTGAGAGCACAAACAAGCATCTTGGAAGTTCAGAAGCGGGAGGGGACCTCACCCGGCTGGGAGATCAAGAGAGCCTCCGTAGCGTGCATCTCAGATGCCGTCACGGGCAGAGGTGCTGGGAAGTGTATCAGGAAGAGGGACAGGCATGAGCGACGACTAGTGGGCAGAGACTCAAGCAGCGGGAGCAGCCCAGGTGGGAGGAGAGATGGTATAGCAGGGAGGGGAAGAGCAGACTGGATGGGGAAAGGGGCAGGTGGGTGGATGGGGTCAGAGTCCCCGGGTCTAGCCACCTGGTGGGAAGGGGCCAGGACACACTGGACGCAGAAGGAGAGACCAGTGCAGACAGCAGGTGCTGGCCTGAAGCAGCCCTGAGGCAACGGGAGAAAAGGGTGAGGGGAAGGAGAAGCAGGAAAGTCCCTAGGCGCGGCCTCCCCAGCAAACTGGAGGGGACAGGTGAGGGGACAAAGGGCCCCCACCCAAAGAGACCCGGGGTTGCTGAGGCTACTGGTAGAGGATGTGAGACGGAAGATGGGAGAGAGCAGTCTGAAAGCAGAGACAGGATGAGTTTTTCCCATAAATGCTTGAACTACACTAGCATTACTGTGATACAGGAATCTTAATTCTTAATGAAAGGCCAATTCTCAGCTCTTCCCAGACGGGAGGCCTGTTACTGGCCAGTTGCAGAGGACAGTGAGGTGAGCGTAAGCCCTGACGCGTGGGGTCTGCTGCTGAGGCTGGCCCGCCACAAGCGTGGTGCTCTGGGGTGCAGGCAGGCCCCCAGGGGTGTCCACTCACCTTCCCGGGTCAGCCTGCTCACATCCAGAGACTCTTTGGTCTTCTCTTCCACGAGAGTCTCGATCTCCTTCATCAGGTTTCCGATCTCCTGGGAGATGCGGACGGCTGTTTCCCGTTCTGACCTGTGAGCACAGCCACGCTGAGGTCCTGGCTCCCACCCCGACTTCCCAGTCTGGACCTGCCCACCCCTTGCCAGGAGTTCACATCTGCCTGGGCTCAGAAAGCCTCAAGTGCTTCATCAGACTGATCCAAGCATGCAGTTTCTTCAAGCTCCTCACTTCTGTTTCTCTCGCAACCTCTTGGGAATCAACTCTTCTGGAGTCCAGGAATCCTAAAAAGAGGCCAGGAAAAAGTAAACACCACAGGGTGACCTACTTAATTTCCCAGGTCTCACTGTAGGTAACAGACCTACAGGAGACTCTACCTCATCACCTCCTCTCCTCAGGAGGTGAGGTGAGAGGCCTCTGACCTGAAGTCACCTCTGGCTACATCAACCCCCCCCCATAGCTCTTCATCCATAGGTGAGGCTTACACTCGCCTCGCTGTCCTCTGGGATCTAAACCTCCCAGATCCCAGGTTTAGATCAGCACGTTAAGGGCTTTCTCCCCGGAGCCACACAGTACTGCTCACCCCATTCACACCGTCCCTTGCTCCCCCACTCTCCCACCCCAGCTCCTGTACCCTCACTCACTGGATCAACAAAGGGAATTCCAAAAACATCGTAAGCAAAGAAGAGCAGTTCTTTCTCCAGTAGGCTTCGCTGTCGGTACTCCTGGGCACTCTGAGAAAACGAAGCGGGAGAAAGCCCAGACTCAGCCCTGGACCCCTGCCGTCCTGTCTCTGCCCCCACTATCACCGGGGCCGCTGCCCAGCCTGGGACAGTCTCATGTGCTCAAGCGTTCCCTTGCCTGGCACTGAGGCTGCATAACCAGGCTTCCCTTGAAGGGAAAAACATCCCTCCCTCCCCTGCCTGCACCTCTCCTCCAGTTAATCTCTGAGACAGAAAATCTGGTGATCTTCGGGGTGGGGGCGTGGAAATATCCTTCAGAGAAGGAGCATTCCCGCTGGACTTCTACAGGAGCTCAGTATTCGAGGAGGAAGTCCAGGTGTTAGGCAACTCGTTCACTGAATCTTTAAAGCCACCTTTGAGGTTGATACTATTTCTCTATTTTATAGACTAAGAAATTAGGTACAGGGGGGACTGCGACTTAAAATGACATTATAGAAAGTGGCAGGGCAGGAACCTGCCTCCAAACCCAGGTCTTTCCAATTCTAAAGGCCGCGTGATTCTTACTACACACCTGCCGTCCCCCACACTCTGAACAGACGCGTCCTCCCAGAGGGTGGGCCACAGGCAGAGCAGCTGGCTCGGCATGCGGGGCTCACTGTGGGGCTTACCCAGCAGGGGAACTAAGTACCTTCCCGGGTCACATCTTCCCCTAGATGCCCCGCTAGTCTCCAAGCAGCAGAAGGAAGCAAAAGAAAAAGAAGACGTCATCAGCTGATGTGAAAGGCGATGGCAGCAAGGAAATGTTCAAGGCGTAATGAGCCCTGTGGCACCTATGCTTGCCCAAGGAGAGGAGGCACGTTTTCTCCCAGGTGTTCAGATGATTGACTCCCTCCACCCAGTGCCAGACGCTGAGCTAGATGTGGCGTCTCACTAGCCCTCCGGCAGCTCTCTGAGGTTGCGTGGATGCAGATCCTACTTCTACCATTTATTCACTCAGCCCTGACTTACTGAGTATCAGCTGGCATCAGGAATTGCACAGCCCTGGGTACAGCAAGGAAACAGATTCCGGTCACCAGTGCCAGCCCAAGCCCCCTGCGCAAGCTAACTTGTCTTTCGCAGCCCGTATGTCCTCACCTCTAAAATGGGAAGTATAGTGTCTACCTCACCTGGCAGCTAGGACTGAAGGAGACTGTGGGTGTGAACCCCCCACTTAGCCCAGCACAGGGCGCAACGAAAGTTAGTTACCTTCTTTCCAGAAAGGGAACTTTGTTTAAAAAGGAAGGTAGGTCACTGGGTTTATTTCTCTTTCTCTGCCCCAGACTCAACTAACATGACCACCAAAAGGGGTATGTTAACCCTGAGAGGCACAGACCTGGAGAAAAGCCACCTCAAATCCAGATGGTCACCTCTGGACGGGTGGCCAAAGAGGACGGCTACCAGAAGCTTGTACAACTACAGGTGTACCTCCACCACAGGGCTGGGGTGGCAAGGGGATAACACCTCCTGCTCCCAGAGACTCTGGGCTCAGAGCTAGAAGAACTTTAGTTGTTTCCTTCAGGCCAGGCTGGTGACCCCACCACACTGGTTGGTGAGATTGAATGAAAAACACAAGAAGGTTCTGTGAACTAGAAAGTGCCACATAAACCAGAAGGGTGGTTATTTTCACTGTAAGTGCCACAACCAGAATGGAGATACTGCCACGTCAGCCACCTCCTTCTCCCAGTGAAGAGAGGAAAATGAGCCCCACTGGGCTGGGAGATCAGGTGGGCCAGATCTACCATTCGATACAGCAATTCCACGTCTGGGTAGTTACCCAAAACACAGAGAACAAGAACTGAAAAGGTGTCTGTACCCCTGTTTACTGCAGCATTATTCCCATTAATCATATATGGAAACAATCTAAGTGCCCTTCAGTGGATAGAATTTGGGTATTACACTAAATGAAGTAAGTCTGACAGGAAAAAAAGCACAGTATGGTTTTACTTATATTTATACTCTAAAAAAACAAAGCAAAACAAAGCTCAAAGGACAGATGTGTTTGCCAGAGGCAGGTGGAAGATAGGAGGGAGTGGGTAAAAAGGTGAAGGGGGTCAAAAGATACAAACCTCAGTTACAAAATAAACTGTAAGGATGTAATATTCAGCATGGCAATAATAGTTAATAATATCACAAAATTATTAAAATATTATTTAAATTAAAATATGCAATAATACTGCACATTAGAAAATTGTTAAAGAGAGTAAATCTTAAAAGTTCTCATCACAAGAAAAAAAGTGTGAAGTATGTGGTGATGGATTACTGTGAATATATATTGTACATATTGTTTTGTGATATATACAAATATCAAGTTGCTATGTGAGATATTGTAATTTATCGAAATATTTATTGGTCATTCAGATGACAAAATATACTCCTCATATATATTTGGTCTTCATTTATAGTTCCTGTCTCACAGCTCCCAAGAGCCTTGGGATTTCCTCAGCGTCGAGAGGGATAAAGGTGTGACCTGTAGTGTGAGTCAGGTGATTATCAGGCAGCACCTGAGGATGGGGCCAGTTGCCAATGAAGCTGACCCACTGGTGGGGGTTCTGGACTCGCCAATCCATCCCGGGAGGTGAAAGGGGCTGGAGGTTTGTGTGCAATTGCCAGCAGCCAATGATTTGGTCAATCACGCCGATGTAATGAAGCTTCCATAAAAACCCAAAAAGTGGGGCTTCAGAGAGCTTCTGGGTTGGTGAATGTAGAACGTTCGAGAGAAAGGCTAGCCTGGAAGGGGATGGAACTCGGTGTTCTTTTCCCATATTTTGTCCTATGTCTCTTCTAACTGGCTGTTCCTGAAAAATGTCCTTCGTAACAGTCAGTGACCTAGTGAGTGAACAGTCTCCTGAGTTCTGTGAACCTTCAAGCCAATTTACTCAGCCCGCAGAGGGTCTGATCTGTGACTGGTGCCTGAGCCTAAGGAGGGGTCCTGGGACCTCCAGGCTGTAGCAGGTTGGTGAGAAGCACAGGTGGCCACCTGCGCTGGTGGCTGGCATCTGGAGTGGAGGGCCATCTTGGGAGACGGGGTCCTTAACCTAAGGGATCGGAGGCCAGGTCTGGGGACAGATGTGTCAGAATGGAGCTGAATTCTTGGACACGCTGCTGGGATCTGAGACTAGCTTGCAGTGTGGGAAACCTCCACACAGCTACACTGCACAGGGTCCAGGAGCTCTAAACACCCCGAAGTCAGTATCATGCGACGTGTCAATTGTGCCTCAATGAAAACATTTACATGCATAAGCAGAAAGTCTGCACGGGAAGAGAGAGAAAGGGTCTAGGGTCTGTGTAAGGCATACACATAAATATCAAGTTCATGGTAGCAATTTAAATAAAACAGAGAGCGTTTGTTTTTCATGACAAAACTAATACCCATTCACCATAGGGAATTAAGAAAACACAAATGAGCAAAATGCAAAAATCACCCCTAATTACACGCCCAGAAATAACCTTAGCTACAACCTCAGTCCATTTCATTTTGCTCGCTGTGTTACAGAGATTTTCCCTTATTTTGGAGTGAGATGGGACTAATGCTAAGAGTGAGAGATCAGACCACAGCAGAGAAAGGGGACAGTGAGGGAAACGGGGAGACAGAAAACAGGAGAGTGAGCAAAAATGAGCATGAAGTAGAAAACGGTACATCTTGGCCTAAAGGTTTTAAGTCTCAAAGTAGGGGAAGGCCGAGTCCGCTGTGCGGTCCTGCTTTTCTTTGCTGACTTAGATAACAGACCTCTGGACCCAGATCCTGCCAGTTAAGGCTCTGGCACCTTCCCCAGGCTTCCGAGTGCCCTTATTCTCTGAGTGACAAGCTGAGTCGCAGGCTCACACCCACCCAGGCTGCGCCAGCTCCCACTCCGGGCCCACCCCTCTGCCCTCTGGGCTGTGTTCAGCTGGCAGCCGCCCTGACTTGTGGGAGCCACTCACCTCCCGGGGGCCGATGGCTCCCGCTTGTTCTTCTCCCAGCATGGCTGTGTAGTAGGCCAGGTTCTGGCCCATCACCTCATCGTTGGGGAAGAAGAGGAGATAGGTCTTGGCACATTCAATAGCCTGTGTGTAGTTCCCAACTGCAAAGGAGAGGGGGGAGGCTGAGAAGAAAGGGTCTGATCCTGGGTACCAGGAACCCCAGCGTGCTCGGTTCCAGCGCGGCCAGGGGCGCCCCCCACACCACAGCCTGCCTTGGGGGAGGAGTGGCGGGATGCCTACGGACACAACCACAACGCTGATGTGAAGGGCTCAGGGTGCTCAGACCGCCCGCTGTCAAAACGAAAAAGATTCGAACCCTCTGTGTGCCCGCATCTTCAATAATTCACAAGTAACTCAGAACGGGCCTCCATGTCAGATCCATTTCGGGGATATTCCCCTTACTGTCCTGTCCCTGTGGACTTTCAGAAGGTGGGGGCGGGGGAGACTATAACAGCAGACAGTCTTCACAGTGTCAGTCTCCTCCACTCAGTTGTGAGCTCGTAAATGCAGAATATGTGGAACACTCAGCATGCAGATCTCAGAGTAAAAGCTGAGCTGCTGCTTTTCTGGGTCATGACTGCGCCATGGCCCTGCCCAGAGGGCCAGTGCCATCTAGGGAAGAAGCCTGGGAAATGTCCTGTGAGCTGCTGAAACCGCCATCACCGCACTCAGGCGAAAAATTAGACAGCAGATGTTACAGGAGGGCCCAGAGAGAGGGCCCAGAGTCTCCTCTCCCAGTTTTTCTGGCTGCTGGTCCTGGCTTCCTGGACCGCTGGCTAGTAACCAAGCACCCAAGGGTCACCTGGCTGGGGCTTCCCATGTCACAGAGGGATGCTAAAAGGGCTGGAGAGGTACCGCGACCGCTGCCCGCCTTGCTTCTGACTGCCAGCTAAAAGCAGCAGGGAAAACAAAGGCCGGCCTTACTGTTATAGTAGGCGAACTGCAGGTAATTATAATGTGACGGGAGGAAGTCTTCAAAGGGCTTCTCTCGACTTGGGTGGGAAGCCAGCTCGGTGACACAGTTCTGCTTACAGCTGAGAACCTGGATGTAATGATCTGAAAGGAATCAAAGAGGGAGAATGACCACAAGGCCCATCTTCAGGACTCAAACTCTGGTTGAAACGAACAAGTTCCTGGGGAAGCAATCTTGGGTCAGACTCCCAGGTTTAAGACATTTAGGCAAGAGCCGAAGATACAGAGTGGGCTCTGCGCACCCACCTGTGATGGCCTGGAAGAGGTCAGCGTTGTAGTCCAGGTAGTTGTAGCCATCGTAGTCATAGGGCCCTTCACAGAGCACACGGCACTCCCCGTCTGCCGCCCAGTACTCCCGCAGCGCTGCCTCCAGGTGGGGCACGGCTTCCTGCGGCTGCTCCTCAGAGTAGAGTCGCACTCCCAGTCGAAACTCCTGCTACTGGGAGGAAGGGGCACTCAGCGGCTGGAAGGGGACTCAGCAGCTGGAAGGGCACTCAGCGGCTGGAAGGGGCACTCAGCGGCTGGAAGGGGCACTCAGCGGCTGGAAGGGGACTCGGAGGCTGGAAGGGGCACTCAGCAGCTGAAAGGGGACTCAGCGGCTGGAAGGGCACTCAGCAGCTGGAAGGGCACTCAGCGGCTGGAAGGGGCACTCAGTGGCTGGAAGGGGACTCAGCGGCAGGTGGCCGCCCTCTGCTGTTTGCCTGCTCCTGGGGTCACAGATGCTATTGGCGGCTGCTATAGGATGAGGGGCTTTTGTAAGTGGTCCTGTTTATTCTGCAATTAAAAAACACTTGACTCTTTAATCTAGAGGAAAGCTATATTACAGGGAGGCCACTGTAACTTCCTTGCACTTTTCTGTAGGGCTAAAAGTTCTCAAAATTAAAACGTAATAAAAAAAAATTGAACTCTTAAATGCTGGAATACAGTGACAGCGATGTTTCCAGCAGGAAGGGGTGACCTGGGCTGCTGCAGCTAATCACAGACTTGGGTTTTACTGTCTGGGGCATGGGTCCTGGCCTCATGGACAGAAATCGTCTTCGCTTGTCACAGGATCATGTGAGAAAACAAAAACCTGTGTGGCAGGTATCAGATGTGCACAGCTTACTTTTAAAAGTCATCTGATGTTGTTTCTAACATTTCTATTTCCAAGCTGTTAAAACATAAGAACAGAAGCTCTTTATGAAAATGCTATCCCATCGCATGTGATCTTTTATGGAACATGGATTATTCCTGCTACACAAATAGAGTAAGAACACTGGGAATATTATGCCACTGAATGTAGTGAGAAACAAAACCTACATAACCAGAAGTGTAAGTTAGTACAAGCGATGCATAATATGAAGTCATTAAAAATTGTGTTTTCAAAGACAACCTGAAGACAGGCGAGCAGACTCCAGATCTAGTGCTAGTTCAGAAAGGCGGTGCAACAGACATGCACAAAGGTGACACTGAATTAGTTTAAAAAGTGGATACTGAAGGCTTGAAAAATAAGCCAAAATATCAACTACTGGTTTTCTTAAGGTGGCTGTATAGGGGATCACTTTTTACTTTCTACTTATTTGCATTTTTCTAATGTTGTACAATGAATACATATTATTTCTGTAATCAGTTCTGTAAGCAATCTTAGTAAATGTCAGTTTAAAAAGAGTGGTGCGATTGGGAAGGAAAGAAAAAGAGAGGAAGAAGGGAGGGAAGGGGAAAGAGAGAGAGATTTTCACCATGTGGGGTCTGGCTTCAAGATCCTTGAAGTCCTCCTCCTTCACCCCAGACATGCTTTGGTAATAGTCGAGGTTCTGACGCATCTCCATGTGCTCAGGATTGCCCATGAAGAAGGTGTGCGCTGCAGCTACAGCTTTCTCCAACTTGTTTATCTAAGAACGAAGCACAGGAATGTAATTCTCACATCCAAACCCTGAAGGTTTTTGTCCAAATACATAGTCCACAGTAAACAGGAAATCCCAGCCTTCCCGAGCCATCCATTCAAACAGGGCACCCCAGTCTCTGACAGGCCCAGAAAACACACCTACTGGAAGAACTACATACCAGATTTTAGGAGCTCAAGGCCCTAGGTAGACTTTAGCTATTTTCTAAATCAGGTTTAGGGGGCTCCCCAAATTATAAGAGGCAATGCTTCAACAGAATAAGCACTCTATTTTAAAACAAAGGTCATAGTATAGGGGACTGCTATGGAAGACTGAATGTCCAAATAACATATATTCTCAAGGTTCAAATGTAGTGCTTGAGCTGAGAAAGTCTAAGATTCCAAGGATTTAGGAGTAGGCAAGAAAGAGCAGTCATCAATTAGATTGTGTCCAAGAATCTTCCTGGAAAATACTATTTTTGCATAAAATAAAATCAAGTTGTTTGACACTATTAAAGAAAAAATGGGTGGCTGAAAAATTCTAAGGTCCTATACAGAATCCAGATAATAGTATCTCTGGCTCAAAGCCCAGAGCACTGGGGTTAGAACAATGGATACATAGAAACAAGGAGGAAAATGTGCTACAGGTCAGAACAAATGTGCTACAGGTCCATAGCAGTGCGCCCCCGCACATCAAAGTTACAGGTAAAGTACGTAGGTTCTTATGGAGAATCCAAGGGTCTTAAGTAAAAGCCAAAACAAATCACAGATGACCTAATGATTAACTACCCAGGCTTTGCTGCCAGAAAGACTTGTGATAAACCTAGGTTGACTCACTTGCTGGGGCTTTGGACAAGTGACTTCAGGTTCACTCTCTGAATTCAACTCCCTAATCTGTCTCCCACAGATAGCACTTGTTGCTTCATAGGACTGTTGGAGAGGTTAAACCAGATGCTGTATTCGGTACCAGGCACATATTAAGTGCTCAACAAACGTCGGCTGGTATTGCTAATACGCTAGGAGGGAAATGTTTTCTTATCATTGATACTACTAAACACACACTAAGCAAGGAGTTGGCCTGTGTTCTGCTGTTAAAATTGCTACTTGCCCAAGGTCAGTAATTCCCATCTCTGTACTTCACTTTGATTGTAAAACAGGAAATCTTCTCAAGTCTGTCTCTTTGTGGATTTATTCTCTATCATTCAGCACCACTATTGCTTTCTGTTCTCCATCTTCTCACTCTCTCTATTCCCCAGCCCTTCTCCGTGTCCTTAAGCACTGAGCACCTCACTTCTTTCTCTCATGTAGACAAGCTTGCTTGTCCCCTAAAGGTTCACCCTGCCACCACATCCTCCTTCCAAGGCTTACTCCACACAGGTTCCTCAAGTGGCACTCCAAGCCCCAATTCTGCTGATGGACCCCCGAAGCCTCCTCTTCCTAGTCTAGCCTCACTCTATCTGGAATGGCCATCTTCCTCTCCTCAAGCAATATTTAGGGCTGACTCCAGTCGTTACATCTTCTCTCAAGTCTCTCCAATGTCTCTGCGACAAACCTAGGTTCTCACTCCTTTGTGCTCTCACAGACCTACCCACATTCCCTTTCAGAGGCCCTTATTACAATGATTCTTGACAGCAAAGCAAGACCAAACCAAACATACATATCTACGAAGCCAAGATTTTAACTACCTGTACAAGAACTGGAATATAGTAAGTAGTCAATAAACATTTGCCAATGAATTTTAGAAAACACTATTAAGTGTAAGTAAGGGAAACTATGCAAGCAAAATGTTTTTGGAAATCTGAGGTCCCCACAGTCTCTATGTCTCTGTAGGTGGGAAGGAAGGTCTGTTTAACTACAGATTTAATATATACACAGTGCAGAAACTTCTCTGCCCCCCACCTTCCACACCGCTCCCCCCCCCAAGAGTACCACCTACCTCGCTACAATCTGAGCAAATTGGTAAAAGCCAAGCACTTAAAACAGTGCATGGAAGTACGTGCTGGCTGCCATCATCCTCCTCTTCATTATCATCGCCGCCACTGCACAAGCCAGAGTGCTCCATAGCCATGTGAACACTCGGATTTTGGCATTCCTAAAATACTCATTTTCTATGGATACCTGACTGACAGACTAGCCAGAGGGTCCCCCGCAGGGAGGGGCCTGACAACCCCTACTGGCGACGTGGCAACCGCATGAGAGTCGCTGCGCTGCGGCAGCAGGAAAAGCATCATTAAAAACCGAAGCGGAAGGCAGATGTAGAAATGTTCTAGCTTCTCGCTCGGACACTTATAATGAAATCAGGATGAGAGACCCAAACTACCACTTTAGTTCCCTCTAGGATGCATCCTGGGAGACGCGAGACCAACTTTTGCTTGGTCGGTGCCATAACCTCAGCTGGACTTTTGGCGTTACCATCTACCTATCGACCCCCGCGAGGCAGATCATCCGGCGGGGTCTCTGCTCTCCCTGAGTCCGAGGGGAGCCCACCGGCCAGGGGCGACCTTTCCTCTCCGCCGACCCCTTCCCCCGCCTCCGAGTTCCCGGGATCCTTCTGCAACCACGCCCAGATGGATCCCGGCCGCCCGGGACCGGGCAGCTATGCACCTTGAAGTAGGCGACTTGCAGGTAGTTGTAGGGGCTCCGCTTGCGGAACTCCAGCTCCAGCTCCTCGCTGAGCGAGTGGGAGGAAGGCGGCCCGAGGCAGCGGCGCAGGCAGGCTGCTCGGCGCAGCAGGGCCCCGAAGAAGCGCAGGTCGTGCAGGGCGGCGGCGCCCGAGGCCTGCGCCAGGCTTGGGGGCGAGTCGGGGTCCAGCTCCCACGGGAGGTCGGCAGCACACCGGGTGCGGCAGCGCAGGCGGAGAGCGCGCAGGGCGGCCCGCGAACGCAGCGCCCGCTCCATGCTCAGCACCACCCCGGGCCAGTCCCCGCGCGTGTAGGCCGCTGTCCCCTCGGCGAAGAGCAGATCAGGCGCCGCCAGGTCCCATGCCGCCTCGGACTCGACTTCCGCCCGGGTGGCAGCGGTAGCCAAGGCCAGCAGCGTGGTCAGCAGCCTCAACGCCATCGCCCCCGCAGACCTAACGGGATGACTGGCCACCGCCACCGAGGCCTGAGCCCCACCTCCGCGGGGCCCCGCCCTCCGCGGGACCCCGCCCCACGCCGGGCGGCGCAGGCCCAGGAGGAGCCCTGCGCCCCGCCCGCTCCAGAGCCTGGTGCGTCAGTCCGGGCCTGGCTCAGAGCTCCCGCGGTGCTGGCGGCTCGGACGCCCATTGGCCGGGGGCACGCGGAGGCTCCGCCCACGGCCCTTTTGCGTACGTCATTCCTCAGGCGCCGCGGGGAGGCTAGGAGGTGAGACGCTGTTATGGAAGACGCCGTAACTCCCCGGCTGACAGAAGGCGTCGCTGGACACCCAGGCGCCCAGTCGGCGACAGGTCTGGGAGATACGCCGCGGGGAGCCAGAGTGGGAAAGAAGCCCCCTTGGAGCCGCTAGTCTCGGGCTCCGTGGGAGGCCGAGGGCGGGCACTCACGGTCTGTGTTGCTGGGTGTGTGTCGCAGGAGCGCTGGTGGAGCTCACCTCGACCCCCGGCGGCCTGACCCTGGTGAGCCCCTACCACACCCATCGGGCCGGGGACCCTTTAGACCTCGTGGCGCTCGCAGAGCAGGTGCAGAAGGTGAGGCGCGGCTGCGGTTGTAAATAACCGTCTTCCTTCACGTAATTTAGCCCTGCTGCTCACGGCCCCAACCTGACAGCTGCTACTTGTGGGTGGCACGTGTTACCAGGCTCCACTTAGATGCGAATAACTGATTATCTTTGTGAGTGCGTGTTCTGATCTCTGAGACTAGAGAGAGGCTCCTCTGTGCATTCAGCTGCAACTGGAGTGCCCATAATCTGCATGGGTGGGCAGTTTTGCACAGCATTTTGAGTAGTTCTTATTAGGGCCTTAGGACTGTCCTGTGAGGTAGGCAATGCAGAAATTCCCCTTCCCACTGGGTACATGAAGAGACGTTTCAAGGTAATTCTAACCCAGACTCTGCAGGGATGCCTACTAGTCCACTTGTTTTGAATTGCTTTCCATTTGATCCTTGTTTGTTTCCTGAGAGTTGTAGAATTAAACATCTTCTCGAAGGGTAAGAATTCTAAGTATTGTTCTATGTCTCCAGTGGATACAGCATTCCCAATCCCAGTATTCATTTAGGCATTTATTGTCAAAGAAGTAGGAAATCCAAAGTAATGGGGGGAAAACACTGGAAATTTACATCCAGGAGTTTTTAAGCCACTTTGCTTATTGACTTAAATTTTGACTTTTGGCAAATTGCTTCTTTCTGGACCTCAGCTTCCTTCTCTCTAAAGGATTTAAACCAAATGCTTCAAGATCTGAAGCTCTGAAAAATAAGATTCCATCTAACCTCTTTCCTGTCATTCCCGTTTGTGAGCCATTTTCTTTGTTTTTTTTTTTAAGATTTATTTTTATTTATGCATACAAGCACTGGGGTACAGGCCAGAAGTGTGGGGGGTGAGAGGATTCACCACAGAGAGCAGGGAGCAGAACAGGCAGATCAATGGAAGTACACTGCTGAGGGGAGCAGTGGGCACAACAGGAGAGGTCTGCCGCACCATGTGGGTGCCCCCCCCCTGGCCGGCAGCAGGGATCGAACTTGTGCTGCAGTGGCTGCGGTTTGCTTCATAGTGTGTTGCTTAACCCACTGTGCCACCAGGGGAGGCCCTGTTTTTTTTTTTTTTTTTAAGATTTATTTATTTATGCATACAAGAGCTGGGGTACAGGCCAGAGTCATGGGAAGTGAGAGGATTCACTAGACAGCGTGGGGAGCAGAACAGGCAGACTGACTGAAACACACTGCCGAGGGCAGCAGCGGGCAAGGCAGGAGAGGTCTGTTGCACCATGTGGGTCACCTCCCTAGCCAGCAGCAGGGATCGAATTCGTGCTGCAGTGGCTGCGGTTTGCTTCATAGTGTGTTGCTTAACCCACTGCGCCACCAGGGAGGCCCTGTGAGCCAGTTTCAATATGGACCAGTACAGAACCTGCTGCTTTGAAGTTTTATGCTGTCCCTTCGTTTTTTTTTAAAAAAAAGATTTATTTATTTATGCATACAACAGCTCCTGTACAGGTCAGAGTCGCAGGAGGTGAGAGGACTCACCATAGACAGAGCGGGGAGCAGAACAGGCATATGGACAGAAATATGCTGCTGAGGGGAGCAGCGGGCCAGGCAGGAGAGGCATGCTAAGCCATGTGGGTCCCCTCCCTGGCTGGGGATCTAACTTGTGCACTGCTGTGCCATGGATGCTTCACAGTGCGGTGCTCAACCCTCTGTTCCATCAGGGAGGCCCTGTCCTTTATTTCTTGTATGCACCAGCACACTTGACCTTGATTGAAGGTCTTTATTTCGCTCTGAATTCTTAATAATTAATGCACTCAAATTCTCTCACATATGCATCTCTGTGCCTCAGTTTTTAATTAAGAAAAATTCAAGCACTTAGAAAAGCTTTTTTGGCTCAAACCTTGTGCCTTTTTTGGAGAACGTCATGTTATCTGTTCAATGTAATTACTCTTTGTGGGAGACAGTTTGCCAGGGACAAGATCTTACGTAAACATTTTCGTGGGTTACTGAGTGACCATCTTGTTTATTACATGATCTGAAACAGAACTACAGTTTTTGTCTTTCAGCCTATAATGTATTAAATATATAGAGGATACATTATTGTGCTGTCTCCATTTCCCCAATATTATCAGGCTTTGAGAAGCTGAAGAAAAACACTGTAGAGACCGAAAAATTGAATCAGGTACACTGTGTACTGAAATGTACCTTCTTGCAGGCCTGGCCTCAACAAGCTATCTAGGTAGTAACATGTGTTCAGAAAACTCAGGAGACCTGGTATTAAGGCATGAAATTTGGAATCATTGATCTGTGTTCAAATCATCAATTGCTGTTTATTAGCTGTGAAACTTTGGACTGGTTTGCCTCATCTTGCTGAGTCTAATTCCTAAAATAAGATAGCAAGGATTTCTCTAACTTCAGTGGTGTTGTGAGAGTTACATGAAATGATAAACGTGAAGCATCTCAGAATGGTTGGTGCCAGGATTCGTGCTGAGGAATTGCATGTGTCCTTCTCATTTCTGTTAATTAATTAGTTTCCTTTATTTAAAAGGAACAGATTGGCTGCTTAAGAGAGATTTATAGTGAGGCCACTCCTAACCTGGAATCATGTTAACTCTAGAAACTACTGACTTTCTCATTGACCATATGGCTCTGTTATCCTTGGAACAAAATGCAAATTCTTCTACCATGGGGTCCTGCCCTCTTAACTTCATTCTGTACACACCCCACACTAACTCTTAAGCACACTAGCTCAGAAATGCCCAGATGCTTCTTCAGTTTTTTGCATGGTGGGCCCTTTCCTTTCATCCAGACTCAAATGCCATGTCCTCAGTGAGGCCTTCTTGTCTATGGAAGGCCGTACCCCACCACATCCAAATGACTGCTATTAAATTGAATTTCAGTGCCTCTAAGCTACGTATGCCTTCCATTCCTGCCATTTTCACCACTCCCTTATGGAACAGGTTACTGCATTCACTGGGTGTCTTTGATCTGCTTCTACCACATAATTATGGTTATTTCCTTCATAATGGTACATCATTATTCTGAGTACACATAATACTAGCTTTAATTATCTTTCTTCCTGGGGTCTGTACTACTCACCGGAGCGGTGCAGTACAATAACAGTAGCCTCTAGCCACCACACAGAGGTATGGTTAGTGCAACTGAGTAAATTAAAAATCATGTACAGTCCCCCTTATGCCTGGTTTTGCACTGAGAGAACACATTCACCTAACTTTGATTACAGTATAGTTGTAAATATTCTGTTTTATTATTAGTCATTGTTAATATTACTGTGCCTAATGCATAAATTAAAATTTGGGTTTTTTTAAAGATTTATTTTATTTTATGCATAGAAGAGCTGGGATATAGGCCAGAGTCGCAGGAGGTGAGAAGATTCACCAGAGACTGAGTGGGGAGCAGAACAGGTGGATCAACTGAAGTACACTGCTGAGGGAAGCAGCAGGCAAGGCAGGAGAGATCTGTCCTGCCATGTGGGTCACCTCCCTGGCCGGGGATTGAACTCGGGCTGCTGTGCAACGGCTGCTTCACAGTGTGGCTCTCAACCCGCTGAGCCACCATGAAGGCCCTAAATTAAAATTTATCATAGGTATGTGTGTATAGGAGAAAACATAGCCCTTACAGGGTCCAGTACTGAGGTTGGGTATAGGCCTCCACTGAGGGTCTTGGAATGTGTCCCTCACAGATCAATGCAGGTTACTGTAATTAATTTGAATATAAAACTTGCTAATTGATTCAGTTATTGAAAACTTTTAAGTATGTTTGAAAATTTGAGTATGTGAGTCAACTCTTTCAACTAAACTTTATGAAGTCTAAATATAGACTAGTACTTCCAGTGAAAATTTAGCACCCAAATTGATAGGTGGTAAATATAAAATACTTAATATAAAACACTTAATATGAAGTGTTAAATATCAGAGTTTTAAAATTGCATTGAAATTAAATGGTTTTTTTTTATATGTGGGGCCAAATAAAATGTTATTAGAATTAATTTTATTTACTTTTACTTTTTTTTAGAAGATTTATTATGCATACAAGAACTGGGGTACAGGTCAGAGGCGTAGGGGGTGAGATTCACCAGAGACAGAGCTGGGTATAGAACAGGCTGATCAACTGAAACACACTGCTGAGGGGAGCAGCGTATGGGCGAAGTAGGAGAGGTCTGCCACACCATGTGGATCACCTCCTGGGCAGCAGCAGGGATCATACTCATGCTGCGGTGGCTGCGGTTTGCTTCATAGGGTGTTGCATAACCCACTGCGCCACCAGGGAGGGCCCTATTTACTTTTACTTTAAACATGGCACTAGAAAATTTAAAGTGACACATGCAATTTGTTTCATATTCTAAAGGACACTTGCACTGGACTGTAGTCTTGCTGACAGGTGGACCTTTCATACCACCGCAATCAACCAACTTTTCTTGAAAATGAGCTGGAAGTTTTGGACAGATTTCTAATGTCTGAGTGATTATCTTTCCCAACACGTGAATTGGTTGCCCATTTTCTCCTAGTTTTGAAAACTATTTGTCAATTTTCAACCATTTCAATTGCCTGGTTCATGACAGATAGTACTCCATATAGTTATAACTTTGTTTGAGGTCTATGTCTAGTGCTAGAATAAAATACATTAAGTAACCATTAGGAATGAAATTATAAACTAAGATTTAGCTAGGTGTGATATAGATGATTCACCTAAGGTAATGATCAGATCAATGGATACTTCCTGTAGCTAGACTTCCAGCAAGTGATAAGAATCATATGAAAGTGTGTTTGGATTTTCATTGTAAGGCCCATCCTTTAAACAGAAATGTTTAAAGTTGAGAAAATAGGGGCCTTCCTGGTGGTGCAAGGGGTTAAGCACTGCACTATGGAGCCACTGCAGCACGAGTTTGATCCTCAGCCAGAGAGGTGACCCACGTGGCACAGCAGATCTCTCCTGCTTTGCCCACTGCTCCCCTCAGCAGTGTATTTCAGTAGATCTGTCCTGTTCTCTGCTCTGTCTCTGGTGAATCTTCCCCCACCCCCACCCCCCGCAACTCTGGCCTGTATTCCAGTTCTTGTGTGCATAAATATATAAATCTTAAAAAAAAAAGTTGAGAAAATAATTGGAAATCTGAGCCCAAAGTGGGGCTTATAGGACAAATAGCAAGGGGAAAATTTACTAGGTGAAGTAGAGGGCATAGGTAGTGAATTTGGTGGGGAGAGCAGGTGATGCTGAAGGACCAGACAAGTTCAGTGTGACTAAAGTGGAAAAGACAGAAAGCCGTGGGAAACCAAAGAAGGGAGCCTTGATTCTGTGGTGTGGGGTTGTTTTAGGGTAGGCTTCTCATAGGCAGTGCTGTTTGGGGTGGGTGCTGTTCATGGGGGAATGGTGAGGGTGGAAGGGATATTTTAGGCATAAGCAAAGATATTGCCATCACTCTTCCCAGTGGGATCTAAGTAAGAATATCATATTAGTCTTCTCCTTTCTCGACCCACAGTTAGGTTTTTTCTCCTCCGTAGGCTGATGAATTCATCCGAGCAAATGCCACCAACAAGCTGACAGTCATAGCTGAGCAAATCCAGCATTTGCAAGAACAAGCCAGGAAGGTAAGTCATGGCTTGTGTTTTCATTGTTTGGCTCACAGGTTTGACTGGGCTTGTTTATGGTGATTGTAACTTACTTGTTTGCATTACCTTGTAGAAATGTACAAGTGTAAAGCAAAATACAAATACACAATTGTGTAAGTTTTTTTCCACTGGGAGGAAGTTTAGTGAGGTAGAACATTTTGAGAGTAAGACATATCATAGAAAAGAAATGTTCTTATTGTACAAAAATAGGAAAGAAATTTAAAAACCACTTAGAGCCAGTGATGATCAGCATTTTGAAACGCAGTTCTTCTGAAAGCATTTTACAGCATAGCAGCATGGTCTAGTTTTTGTCCCTCAGAATCATTTGGATCCCTGCAGTGATTCATTATTAGGGGACAGCGACATCCTAAGCATTGAACAGTTTCCAGATTTCAGTTGAGATAACCGCTGATGTGACTGTCTGTTACCTTCAGTACCTAATTGGTTACATCTCTGCGGCTCTTAGGTATTGGAAGATGCTCACAGAGATGCTGATTTGCACCATGTAGCTTGTAATATAGTGAAAAAGCCTGGCAACATTTACTACCTTTATAAGCGGGAGAGTGGCCAGCAGTACTTCTCCATTATCTCTCCAAAGGTAAGAATATTTATCTCTTGCACAAATGCTTGCTCTAGTCTTTGAGAAATTCTTGGCATTGTATGAGTGGAAATGTTGGCATAGGGGTTGGTAAATGGTTTTCTAGAAAATGGAAAGTCAGGTGCATAACCTTGAAACATATACTTGTGCTTAAATTATTTCATAGTTAACTGTTTCTGTTAAGGGAGGTCTTTGATGGGTAAGGCAATGATTTCCAAAGGTTCTGGCTGATCTGAAGTGAAAAGCCAAAAACAGAAATTGGTGGCATAATTAGGAAGTGTGCTCACTTTCTTTACCTCTACCCTGATCAGAATGGACTCCTTTGCCTTCTCTAGGAATGGGGGACAGGCTGCCCACATGAGTTCCTTGGTGCCTTCAAACTCCAGCACGACTTGTCCTGGACTCCATATGAAGACATGGAGAAGCAAGATGCTAAAATCAGCATAGTGAGCAAGTTGCTGAGCCAGCCAGTGGCCCTGCCTCCATGCGCCGAACCCAACCTTCAGGGACTGACCCACTGAGAGCGGACTCTGGCAGCCTCTCACAGCAAGGCCCATCACCGCCTCCTGGTCCCTCTCTGCTTTGATGGGCACTGCATGAGAACTGAGGGCTTGTTAGTGAATCGTGAACTTCTTGGAAGCCTGTGCGAATGTAAATGTGTCATTGTTAATCACTTCTGGGTGGGATGGTCATGATGCACATCACTCTTTTGGGATCCTCTCTGGGCCACAGGTACTTAACCAGTCAGTTAAGGAGTACTGGCCGGTATCTTTTCCCCTCCTCCTTATTACCATCTGCTATCCACAGAGTCAGAGCGTTAGAGAAAGAGGAGTTTCTTCTTTCCACGAACAGGTTGGCAATTCATCTACTGAATAGGCTGTTGTGAGTCTTTATGTAACTGGGAGTGTTTAAGATTGGGGTGGTGGCTATTTAACAGGTAGTGTAACTTCAGCTTCAGATTCATCTGGAACAAGAATGTTGGGTCAAGGAGGATTATAAACAGCTTCATTTGCCTGGACTAGACAGTGTGATGCTGATATGTCTGTGCCACTGAGGAGGTTTGAGCTGCCCTTTCTGCCAAGCTAGAGTGACTGGAGAGACTGAGGCAGCAGCAATGCCAGGATTTGGGAGAGTCACCTTTTAGTTTTGGACTTGAAAGAGATGTGGTGTTAGTTGTAGACACCACTAAGCATTGTATGAATGTAGCCAGTAGCCTCGCCGAGGAGGAGCTTGAGTCCAGGAACAGCAGCAAGACAAATCATGTACATGACTTCTTTAAAATATTATGAAAAAGAAACTAGAGCAATGTGAGAAACAAGAAAAACAGCCACCCTGTTGATTATAAGTTAATTCAGATTGAAACTCAGTTTGACCAGAAATATTCAGGAACTTAGAACTGAGACTTTTGGGCTGGGTTACTCTATTCTGATCTGACTGGGCCCTTGCCACTCTGTTCAGAAGTACTAACTAACATTATACCCAGACTGTACTTCCTCCTGTGCCATATAATCTATAAGAACATGCTTTCATGGATCGAGAGATGTGTACTTGAAACCACAGTTGACTGAGTTCCTTACTGGGGATGGATGTCTGTCATGCTTCTTGTTGGTAGCCTAACACCATCCTGGTGTTCATGGTCTGGCCTTAGGAACAGTGCGTCTTGTAGGTTATACGTAGCCTGCCAAGTTCTAGCACTGGATGGGGCTGGAACCTGGCAAGGTCCCACAGGTGATGCCAGGTGCTCAGTTCACAGGGCGATGTTCTGTTGAGCCAGCTACAAAAGCTTGAGTGGGCTGCTGTGGGGACACACCCCCACCCCACAGTAGCTGATTGTGACTTGAGAAAGCACCCCAGGCTTTCCAAAGGTTTTGAGCTTCATGATAATGACACATTTTGAGTAGGTGCTTTATTGCTGCATAAATTACCACAAACAGTGACTTAGAACGTACATTTATTACCTCATCATTTCTGTGGACCAGGGGTTCAGCTCCACTTAACTGGGTCCTTTGCTTCAGGGTTTCTCTCAAGTTACTGGCCAGGGCTGGATTCTCATCCGAAGGGAGACTCAACTGGAGAAGGATCTGCTTCTCAGCTCACTGTATTGTTGGCAGAATTTCCTTCCTTAAGGGTTGTTGGGCAGAAGAGCTCTGCTTACTGACATACTATCGGCCAGAGGCTGCCCTCAGTTCTCTGCACATGGGTCTAGCCAAAATGACAACTTTCTTCATCAAAGTCAGCAAGGATGAGGGTCTTCTAGCAGGATGAGGGTCTTCTAGCAGGATGGAAGTTACATACTTATGCAGTGAATTTTTAGTCAGATATTGCTGCATAAAATTGCCACAAATTGTGGGAGTGACACAATACCTTGAATACCATGTATTCTATTGCTTAGAAACAAGTCACAAGGTCAGCCTACACTCAATGGAGGGAATTACATAGGGCATGAACTATAAAGGCAGAATTCGTTGAACCACTGAAAAGGTTGAGAATCAGTCCTTCTGCCACAGTGCTCCATGAGGGAGAAAGGAAGGTCTGGGGTAAAAGGCAATATTACAAAGTGGTTAAGCCTGATGCTGTTGAAGTCACATACCTGGACTTGCCTCTCAACTCTGACAGATTAACCTCCCACCTGGTATCCCTGCTTTTTCCTCTACCCCTCTCCAGTCCCTTCTGTGTACCTCATCAGCTTGACATTTTGAAAATGAAAATCTCCCTCATTCTGGACATGAACCACTGGAATAGAAAAACTGATTTGAAAGAAAATACTTCCTCTGTTCAGTAAGGTGCACTCCCTGCACTGGCCGCCAGGTTGTATCATTGTTCTTTTTCTGATTAAGCAATCACAAGGCTTAGGGAAAGTGGACTTAGCATCTCGGAAAGGGAAGGCAGGATCCAGTAATACAGTAACCATTTTTTTTAAGATTTATTTACACATATTAAAATTGGGGTACAGGCCAGATGTGTGGGAGGTTAGAGGAGTCACCAGAGACAGAGTGGGGAGCAGAATGGGCAGATTTACTAAAGTACACTGCTGAGGGGAGCACCGGGCAAGACAGGAGAGGTCTGCTGTACCATGGGGTCACCTCACCTCCCTGGCCAGGGGTCGAACTCATGATGCAGTGGCTGTGGCTGCTTCATAGTGCGGTGCCTTAATCCCTTGTGCTACCAGGGAGGCCCGTCTTCCCCCATATTTTTATACTTCTGAAACCTGGATGCTTTTAAAAGATGACAGCCCATTATAATGTAAGTGGCAGCATAGTTTTCTTCTTAGAGTTATATAAAACAGTGGTGTGTCTTTGAATGGTATGTTAAATCTGATGAAATACGGTATTTTGAAAGTATAATAGATTGCTGTCCTGTTATCGAATAAGATATGAGAGAAGGCATCTTCAATAATGCTTGAGTTACTGGCTTCAGTGTCTATGGATGGTGATCTGCCCAACAAAACAGACGAGGACAACATCCCTGATGCTTCCCAGAACGGTTAGCAGGCTAATATGGTTAAGTATTCAGTGCGGGTGTTTGCTTCAGTAATCCACCTTGACAGATGTGAGTAACACCCCCTTTCTCCCCGCCAAGGGGTCTGGATGACAAACTACTGTCAGTCACTAGAAGTCAGTTTCAGACAGTCCTGTTGGATTTAAGTTTCATCATAACTGTAACACCGTTTTATCCAATTCAAGACTGTTGTAGAGTATCTTGATGTAGAGGTGTTTAGAAGTTAAACTAGAAAAGTGATGGAGTAATGCGTATTTAGGGTCCTGTAAAACAGTTCACTTGAAAGTCTGGTGAAGAGCCTGCAGAGGGTGTCATCAGACTCAGAGAAGCGAAGTAACACACCCAGACCTGTTCTCTCACACTGTTGTGGCCGAGCATCTCTGTCCTTGATTCCCTTCTGACACCAATCAGCAAGTCTTCAGAATACATCTCAAATCTAACTGCTTCTCACCACTTTGTCAGGCACCAACATTGCTCGCCTGGACTTACACAGTCAGGGCCCAACTGGCCTCCCTGCCTCCCTACCCACCCTCCTTCCGTCTGTGTGCACGGAGACTGTCAGTATCACTCTTACACAAATATGAATCAGACCATAATACTGTCTAAACAAGCCATACTTTTTACTCTGTGTGACCTACTCTCAGTGCCTCCCGTTACTGAAGGCCTTGCCATTCTCACTGTACCAAGTCCACACCTCCTTCATGGTCCAGCTGCCTCATCCCTCATGCAGTCTTACAGACTCGCCCTCCCCCTGTCTGCTGGAATAATCTTTCTAAACCAGTGACCATATAACTCCCCGGCTTAAAGCTTCTACTTTCAGGAGTGAGGGCAAACCACTTAGCCTGTGATTCATTTAACAAACACTGGGATGGGAATGGGGGAGGGAAGTGTTACTATACACCTAAGCTTTCTTATAGGCACAAAGACTAAAAGAAACGAGCTCAGGAAAAGCCCTGCCCACAGAGCTTATATTCTAGGGTCCTTGGCCTCTGGCTCCCAGCACTCGTACAGCCTTATCTGCTCCAGGTCGTTTCAGCCTCCTTCCCGCACGAAGCGTGCTGATCTCTTCACCTGCCAAGATGGAGAGACTAGATTCCTCCTCCCCAACCCTCCATTCCTGCTGCGCCCACTGGAAAACCTAGATCCCTTGCAAAGGAGGCCTCTCTTTCCCGCTACCTAAAGCCCCGTTGCCCCGCCCCTTCCTCTCGGGATTGTGAGCTAAGAGGCTGGGCGGAGAGGTTCGGACCTGTGCTGCTCCACCTCCTCACCTGGGCCGGCCCGCTCCAGCACACAGGACGCCCCGCCCCATCTGGGAATGTCCTGTCCCAGGTAGGCCTCAGCCCCCAGAGGTCAGCGACCCACCCGGTGGAAGGAGTAGCTCAAGTGCACGCCCAGCTCCACCTCTTCCATCTTGACGCTGGGGTGGCAGATTCATGATGAGTGGGGCCCGGATGAAAGTCACAGCAGGCGGGAAGGGAGAGGAGGGTCGCATTGGGGTCCCCAAACTGACTTAAGGAAGAGGCTGGGTCTCCTTTGGGGCTTGCTGGCCTCTGGGTGCAGGTGGGCAGAGAGGAAGGGAGATGGTGGCGCTACAGAGTACATACTGACTTGTTTCTCTTCCCTGACTGGAGCTGGGCCTGCTGTTCAGGCTGGGGCCTGTCAGAGCCAGACCTGGAGGCATCTCAGCTGCAGCCTTGTCCGGAGGGAGTGAGCTTGGAACACGGGAGCCTGGACTTGCAGCAGGCCCCTTATGCTCCATTCCCCTTAGGTAGCCTCTCCCCTGGGCCACTCCTGGAGGTGGGGGGAGGGGCGTGGCTTACCCCTCCCCAGTGCTTTTTAATTCCTTTGGGGTTCACCAAAGTGTTAAAAATTGTTTTGTTATAAAAAAAACAAAAAAAACCTCCTTGGTGACAAAAGACTCATCTCTCAGATTAGGGAAAGGGCCCAGAACCCCTTGTCCTCTGAGCCATGGAGGTGCCAGGAGGGCTGGCCTTTGGGCCAGAGGGAGGCCTGTGCAATGGGTGCAGTGGGAGAAGGAGTGGAGACCGTGCTGTGCAGTCCACTTGCTTTGCTTTGAGTGTTCCTAAGGCACATACCTTCCGCAACTCTGTCTGAGTCACCGCCTGTCTCCCTCCTTCCAGTCATTGATACTGTATGGGGAGGTACACTTCTGGGATGAGGTCTTGGGGAACAGGACCTACCTGATCCTTGGGGGACTCTCATATGGGAACCCCTTGCCCTTCTGAACCCCAGGTCAGTGCACCAGTTTTCTTCCTGACCAATGAACAGAGTCGCTCCCAGATGAATGAATTTACCTTTAAGGATGTTGCCAATGCGTTGTCCTTGGCCAACATGATCCTGGGACTCTTCTCCATCATCTGCAGCTTCTGCAAGTAGGTCTGGGACTCAGCAAACTCTTAGCCAAGAGCTGAAGCCCATGGCATGAGGCAAGGGAAGGGGAGCCAGACACCTAGGCATGGGGGCCAACAGGGAGCAGGAGAAACTGCAGTGGATTGGAAGCCAAGGGGCCGATATTCTAACCTCAGTTTCACTACAAACCTGATCCGTGACTGGTTAGGTCACATCCTAAGCCTCAGTTTCTCCATTCTTAAAACAAGGAGCTTGTACTATGCTCTCTATTAGTCTTCCAGCTATGCCAGTCTAGAATGATTTTTACTGAGAAAAGCAAGAGTGTCCTGGCAGCCTTTACACAATTCCTTATGCAACCCTTGTATAAACAAGCTACCACTCATTTTTTAATTCTTAAATATGTAAAAATATTTTAAATTAGCACTGTTCTTTTTTTTCTTTAAGATTTATTTATGCATACAAGAACTAGGGTACAGGCCAGAGGTGCAGGGGATGAGAGGATTCACCAGAGACAGTGGGAAGTAGAACAGGCAGATTGAAGAAATACACTGCTGAGGGGAGCAGCAGGCAAGACAGGAAAGGTCTGCTGCGCCATGTGGATCAGCTCCCTAGCTAGGGATTGAACTTGTGCTACAGTGGCTGCCAATAGCTTGATTGTGCTGTGACTTAACCCCTTGTGCCAAGAGGGAGGTCCCTAAAGCCTTTTCTTTAGCATATGGATCCAGCAATCATACTCCTTGGCTTTATTCAAATGAATTCAAAACTATGTCCACACAGAAACTTGCACTTGGATGCTTATGATATTTTACTCATAATTGACAAAACTTGGAAGCAACCAAGATATTATTCAGTAGGTGGACGGATAAACTGGTTCACCCAGACAATGGAATTTTATTCTTTGCTAAGAAGAAATGAGCTATCCAGCCACAAGAAGACACGGAGGAACCTTAAATACATATTATTACATGAATTAGTCTATCTGTTAAGACTATGTATTACATTATCCCAACTATATGACATATTGGAGAAGATAAACTGAAGGGAATATATTTCCCCAACCATGAAGACATTTAAAAGATCAAGGTTGCCCAAGGGGAAGATGTGAATAGATAGAGCATAAAGGACTTTTAGGACAGCCAAAATACCCCATACAATACAATAATGGTGGAGATATGTTGGTTTTTTTTTTCCAAAGATTTATTTATTTACACATACAAGCACTGGGTTACAGGCCAGAGGTGTGGGGGGGTGGGGGGGGTGAGAGGATTCACCACAGAGAGCAGGGAGCAGAACAGGCAGATCAACAGAAGTACACTGCTGAGGGGAGCAGCGGGCACAGCAGGAGAGGTCTGCTGCGCCATGTGGGTCCCTCCCCTGGCCGGCAGCAGGGATCAAACTCGTGCTGCAGTGGCTGCGGTTTGCTCCACAGTGTGTTGCTTAACCCACTCCGCCACCAGGGAGGCCCAAGATATGTTGTTATATTATTGAAACTCACAGAATGTGGGTGGTCCAAGAGTGAACCACCAGGTAAACTATGGACTTTGGTTGATTGTGATGTATCTGTGTAGAATCACCCTGATAGATACAAATGTACCATTCTGATGAGTGATGTTGATAATGAGGAAGGCTTGGCAGAGGTGGAGGGCAGAGGTACATGGGAAATCTCTGCCTTCCTCTTGATTGTGGTATAAATCTAAAACTGCTCATAAAAATACTGTTTTAGAAAAAAACTGAAAAGATCTCAAATGAACACTGTAAGCCTCTACCTTAGGAAACTAGAAAAAGAACAAGTTAGATCCAAAGTAAAAGAAAAGAAATAAAAAATGAGAGCAGCCATCACTGAAACTGAAAACAAGAAGTCAGTAGAGAAAGTCAGTGCAGTCGAAAGCTGGTTCTTTGCAAAGATCAATAAAACTGATGAGCGTCTAGTCAGGCTAGCCAAGACCAAAGGAGAAAAGACCCAAGGCACCAATATCATAAACAAAACAGGCCGTGGCTCCCACAGCCTTTAAAGCATAATGACGGAACCGCTCTGTGCCCACGAAGCTGACAGCCCAGATGAAACGGACCATTTCCTTAAAAGACACAGGCAACCAAAACTCCCACTTGGGAGAAATACACCATCTGAACAATCCCTATGTCCATTAAAGAAATCATTTGGTACAAGCCCCTTATTTTACAGATGGAGGAATAGGGACCCTGGGTGAGGGGGGTGTGATTTATCTGAGAAGTCTCAGGTGGTAGCAGAGGCTGGGATTGAACTCAGGGCCTTTGTGCTCTTGAATATGCTTGGGATTTGGACTTGGGAGAGACCTTAGTGATTACTTTGGGGATTCTGGGCACCCCTTTAAGACTGGGCTGAGATCTTAAAGCAGGGGTGCTGGTATGTGTGAGGTGTGAGTGTGGCGTGTGAGTGGGGAATGTGAGGGGCATGGGTGTACGTGCAAGTATAGGAAATGTGTCGATGTTTCGGGGTGAGTGTGGCATGGTTGTCCGGTGGAGGTGACAAGAGGGCTGTCTTGTCTGCATCTGCTGCCCAACTCTAGGAGATCCCATTGTGCCTGCTGGGTGCTTCTTATCAGCTTTCTGATAGACATGGCAGTTGGGGCAATAACCAGACACCTCAACATCTGCTCCAAATCGGGTGAGTTCAGGCCTCCAGCTCCTAAGCACTGACCTCAGCACACCTTGTCTCAGGCCACCTCCTTCATCCTCCCACATCAACAGGCCTCCTTGTACCACCACCCTGGCCCCAGCCCTCGAGAGCAGAAGCAGCCCTGGAGCAGCACCCGGGAGCCCCACATCCAGGCCGGCCCCTGTGACCTGGGGCTGTCTGCGCCCTGGTTTTCAGTTTCCTTATCTTCCCTGCCTCCTGTTCAGGGCCTGTCTGGGAATTGGGAGTGGGAGTGGTGGGAGTGGCAGTAGGTGGGGGCGTGGAGGAGCAGGGACATGAAGCATTCTGCCAAGCAGAGCAGATGGTTTAAAATACAATAAAGTGTGTTCATGTAAGAATTTACTTGAAAAGAGGCTCCAGAGCTTTTCAATTTGTATCCCTAGTAGTCCAACACTTGTTAAAACCAGGCCTGGAGAGGGAGAGCAGTTGCCTGAGGCCACATGGTCAGTCTGGAGCAAAGCCAGGAGGGCCCCTCCCCCCTGTGACCTCCAGACCTCCAGGGTGAACAGCTGTTGCTCTCTGAGACCTCAGGACCCTCCCTGCTTGTTGCCACCGTAGTCCCCACCCCTGTCCCAGGGGCTAAAGTAGAGCACGTGTGCGTGTAAGTCCTAACCATGGGCCTTCTGGAGCAGGAGTGGAGCTGAATGACTTCGCCGTCTTCACCACCTTTGGCCTGGCCTCAGCCCTGCTCCTCGGTGTGAATGGAACTCTCAGTGGATTCCTGGCCATCATCTATATCTTAACTACTTCTTTCCGCCTGTGTTTTTATTCAACTTCCGAGTGGAACTCAAGTAAGTCTTAGTGCTGGGGCAGGAAACCTTGGAGGGAGGAGTGTCAGATGCCTAGCGCCTAAGGCTCAGTAACTGACTCCTCTCCTTCCTCTCTGGAGTTCCTCTCCCTTCCTTCTCCTGTACTCTGTACCCTTCGGAGGCTTGGAGCTCTACTGGCAGAGCTGCGCTCTGGGGAGCGGGACCCTTGGTTCTTGGAATGATCGTCCCTCTTCCTCACTATGTGACCTTTAGATGGAGCATGTCAATTCACAGACTCCAGAACTGTAGGTCATACTCGTTTCCCAAAACACATGGAGAAACTGAGCTCTGGGGAGGTCAGCCACCTTGCCTAAAGTCACAGCACAAGGGAATACAGACGTAGGCAAGACCTCAAAGCACCCTTTATGGAGGCTACTTTGGGGCCTGGGCATGTAGCTGTTCCTAGCTGGCTGCTCGACCTTGAACATCCAATGCAAAACCCAGACATCATTTCTGTGAATAACTAGATGCTTTATGGTCTGCCCCTGCCCTGGGATTAAAGGGATTTGGAGCAGAGTCAGGGCAGGGAGACCCAAAGGAAAAGAAACTTGCTTCACATAGATGTCTTTAGCAGAGGAGAAGCAGCTAACCTCTCCCTTTTCTTCCCCTAGCAGACATCCCCTTTGTGTACAAGGGCCTACCCTGCCCCTACGCATCCTGTGTTTTGGCCTCCACCTCCCTTCTTACGAAGGGCAACCCTTTCATTCTCTCTTGCATGGCCTCACTCATGGTTCTATTCATGATGGACCAGAGTTACTACCCACATGATGAAATCCTGGAATCTGAGAGCTGGAAAAAAATAGTTTACTTGGGAGGTGAGTGAAGATGCTGCTCTGAAATGCCCCTGGCGGTCATCTTTAGGGCCCCTCACAGCCACCAGTGCCTTCCCCAGCATTCCCTAGTTCTCTTACCTGCTCTGTTTTTCTGCATGGAAAGGGAACTACTTATGTCACGTACCTGGCAGAACACCTGGAGCGAAGTAAATAGTCCACAAATGTTGTTGCCCTTTTAGCTTTCGGTGGTGAATATGAAATCCTAAGCCACCCCAGTTTCAAGGATTCTCTAGAACTCACAGGACTCTGCATTTGTCACACTCATGATTCAGGGTTATTGAAGTAAAAGGGTCCAGAGCAAGACAGTGTAGGGGTGAAGTCTGGAGCAACCAGCACGAGCCTCCAAGAGCCCTGCCCAGTAGGCACGCAGGACAGGACTCCTGCAGCAGTATACTGGGACAACACGCGGGGGACGCGCTTTAGAGACTCAGGGCTCCAGGTTTTTGTAAGGACTGGCTGCAAAAGCACCCTCTGGCAGGCACCCCCCATAATTCCAGACTCCCGGAAGGAAATCAGCGGTCAGCCTAAGCGAACTTGCTTGTACTGTTGAGGCACCGTGAGCCACTCTTCCCAAGTTAGGGAAAATTGTATATTGGTGTGGGGAACTGTTCACTCCCGAGTTCCCAGATACTGGTCGTACGTGCCTCGTAAGCAAGCGTTTCTAAGGATAAAGGTTTCCAGTCTATGTTGATTCTTCTCTGCATGTGTCTAATATTGTGTAGACCATTATCACATGTTAAACTGGAAACATTTATACACACTCACACATACATTATGTATTTATATGTATATTTTTCCCTAAAAGGGATCTGCCAACTCATATTTATTCTTGACTAGGACTGGTTTCTGATCTAAATTTGATGAAATGAAACCTGACATTGCATTAGATTACAAGTCCAGCTGCATACAGACAAAACTCAAAGGCAGGACTCACGTCTCGCTTGTTTCTGTTTCTTAGGCACCACGAATGAGGACTAAAGGTGGGGGGCAGGCCTATAGCGGGTGGGTGCTGCCTATAGGACAACTTCATGACCATGGCATGTTTGCCTGTTTTCCTCTTCCAGGTGTCGTCATGCTGTTTTTGTTTCCCTTCTCCATAACTGCTTTTTACTGCCTGATGTGGTCGCTCTCCTACATCTTCTTTCCAGATGCTCTGTGGGGCAAGGCAGTGTGTCTTAAGCTACAGCAGGGAAGAAACTAAACAGCTCTATCAGCGCCCACTGGCCTCCGTGGGGTTTGTGCTAGCATGTTGGGCCACGCCTTGCTCTAGCCTCACTAAAGCTCCCTTTAGCCCTGTGTTGTGCTTGTGTTATGTCTGTGATCGGTCTCTTGCCCTGAACCAGAGCAACTCCCAGCAAACCAGAGACTTCATCTGGGTTTCTGAACTGCTAGGGGAAAAGTATTGTTTTTGTCATGGAGAACAGAATTTTCCAAGTTACATTTGGGCCAGGTTTGAGTTCCAGCTCTTTCCCCAGCTGGTTAACCCCTTGGAAAGGAGGGAAACTTCTCAACACTGACATTACCTCTACCTTGGGCCTCCCTGATGGCGATTAGGTAGGAGGTACTTACTGTGCCGCGTCTTAACTTGCAGACTGTGACTCCACAGCAGAACTAATCAGAGAACAATCACACCGCCCTCTTTGAATGTGCAGACTTGACTCTTACAATTCTGTAGTTCAGGGCCTCCCTGGTGGCGCAGAGGGTTAAACAACGCACTATGAAGCAAACCGCAGCCACTGCAGCACAAGTTCGATCCCTGCTGCCCCAGGGAGGGGACCCACATGGTGCGGCAGACCTCTCCTGCTGTGCCCGCTGCTCCCCTCAGCAGTGTACTTCTGTTGATCTGCCTGTTCTGCTTCCTGC
>JAGFMF010012100.1:2768397-2835044 GCA_019455555.1 Galemys pyrenaicus | reverse complement strand
CCCCACCCCCCCACACCTCTGGCCTGTACCCCAGTGCTTGTATGTGTAAATAAATAAATCTTTAAAAAAAAAAAAAAGACAGTTCTGTAGTTCAGCAGTCAAAGTTTATGTCTTCTGCTTTTTTCAGAGTAGACATATTGGCAACTCAAGGACACTTTTGGTTTTCAGGATCTCAGTATGTGTTTTTGACCCTAAATTCTAAAATGCCAAACTCTAGAATTCAAACGTTACTTCAGATTGTAAAATACAAATCAAACAAACAGTTTGTACAGTATCCTGAAGTTGCACTTGACAAAGACCTTACATCCAGGGAAGGGATGACCCCCAGCACTGGACTCTGGACTTTCTGCTCCAGATGTTATACTAAAAGAGATTGTTGGCTAGTGTCCCCCTTCCTCTTGCTCAGCATTAAAGTCATGCTACTGCTAAAGCCGAGGTATGAACCACCGCTCCTGATAGAAATGTTTGCACCAAAAGTAACTTTTCTGCACTTACAGGTGCAGGTCAATGGTGGGTTCTCAAGGAACCAAGCTGAATCATACTTATATGTATATGGAAAAAACTGAGGCTCTCTATGGTCTGCAGAGCTTTAGCTCCAGGAAGAGTGAAGAGTGGAGCTGTCAAGTTCTTCTCCCCTGTCCTCCACATCCCCCTCCTGACGGAGAAATGGTGCCCCGTCCTCACCTCCTTTCTCACCTGCTACAATGCTTCTGACTGCTTTGTACAGCTAGCATACCCAAACTAAACTGAGTAAGGGAACATTTCATTAGTATTTTATTTGTATTTTTGGAGATTTACAGTTTCACAAGAAACACTGATTTTTCTCAAATAATAGAAAAGAGTTGTTTTGTTTATTTTTAAAGAATCTATTGTCTTAGAAGAATAAAGTAAGTCTCTTCAGCAAGCGCTGGGCCAATTCATATTGGAGGAACCAGTGAAGCAGAAGTTACTTATAGGAAGTTCAGATTCATTCAGTTTTAGGAACAACACAGGTGTCTTCTTGTCTAGTTCTGTAAGGCTCCAAACTGGGCCACCTGAGCTTAGAACTGGTAACAAGCTCACAAACAAAGCCTCCAGGGTCCCATGTCCTTTGAACAGAGGTGGCTCACTCTCCAGGAGGCTGCATTTGTTTGCAGAACTCGTCAAACTGCTGTTGCTCCAGCTCTGTCATCACTCTGTTGAGGGCGTAGATCTGAATGGGAGGAAAAGACACGTCAGCAATGGGAGCAGCTGCTCAGCGCATCTTCAGACACAACACGCGTGTCATCCGAAGATGCCAGAGCGGCACCTACCCTCATTAACTGGGTTCTGGTCATATCACCTCACTTCAAATGAGGATAACACCACTGCCTCACAGAGGGACGTGTTTGTTATCTGCTTCATTCTAGGAAGGCTGACATGGGAATGACAGTAGCACCTGCCCTGAAGCCCTGGCGTGAAGAAACCCTGACAGGTGGTGGTGCATGGGCAGGCTGGCCCCGTGCCTGGCACATCTGAAGAGCTCAACAAGTGCCAGCTGCTGCTAAAATGCAAATCCCCTATTACATGTCAGCGAACAACATACCGTGATTAGTTGTTCAATTTATGAAGTCCACACAATAAAAGCACAATGTGCTTTGGAACAGCCTGGACGCACAATGACTCCTGATAACAACCACAGCCTGCTCTGTGGCAGGTCCTGTGCTAAGTGCTTTAAAGATAGCATTTCTTTTTTTTTTAAGATTTATTTATTTATGCATACAAGCACTGGGGTATAGGCCAGAGGTGTGGGGGGATGAGAGGATTCACCACAGAGAGCGGGGAGCAGAACAGGCAGATCAACTGAAGTACACTGCTGAGGGGAGCAGTGGGCACAGCAGGAGAGGTCTGCTGCACCATGTGGGTCCCCTCCCTGGCCGGTGGCAGGGATTGAACTCGTGCTGCAGTGGCTGCAGTTTGCTTCATAGTGCGTTGTTTAACCCACTGCGCCACCAGGGAGGCCCAAGATAACATTTCTGTTCCTTGTAATAATCCTGTGAGGTAGCTATCGCCCTCATTTTACCAAGAAGTTACTGAGGAACTGAGGTTCAGAGAACTAAAGTATCTCGTCCAAGGTCACATGGGAAGAACTGCGATGTATGGAGAACAAGGATTTGAAGTCAGACAAATAAATCTGGAGTATCACTGAAAGAGTGACATTGAGAACGTGAACAACGTCCTGAACATCTGCCCTGCGATGTCCACAAAGGAGAGCTTCCTGGGCTGGCCCCTGCAGTAGACCTCACAGCACAATGCAGCAAAATCACCTGGGGGCCTGGGTGCACAACAATTTGTGAGAATCCAGACCCACCACTCTCAGATGGTCGGCCTTAATCCAGAGGTAGATTTCACCTCATGGATTAACTTCAAACACACTATTTAATTTATGATGTTTACCATCCACTGAATGTAAGCTCTGCTCTGCCTTGTCTGGTCATGAATCTCTAGTTCCTACAACAGTGCCTGGCATATAACAGCAGCTCAGTATTTGTTGATGAATTGATCAGGTTAACAAAATGTAAACTGTGACACTGTCAAGTGCTGGAAAAGAGTGAGGAATGAGAACTCTCTTACACTGCTAATGGGGGTGTGAACTTGTATGAGCTCTTTGAAAGCAATATAGCAGCGTCCGGCAAAGTTTTAAATGCACCCAGTAATTCTTCTTCTAGATAGATATACCCTGCAGAAATTGCAGCAAAGGTGCCAAAGGCGTCATTGCAAAGTTTCTCTGCAGCAGTGTTTGTAATGGCACAGAACAAAACAAAACAAAAACATAATTTAAATGTCTGTAACTGGGAGACTGGGTAGACACACTGAAGTGGATTCAGAAAATAGTCTACTGTAAACAGTGATGACAAACAAGTTAGATTCTCCTACTAACATGAATTGTTCCCCAAAACACACTTTAAGCAAATGCAAAATAAAACATGGAGTTTTATTAAAGTAAAAATTTAAAACACAAAGAAGTATTAAATATTGTTCATGGGTATAAATAATTTGAATATAAAGTTATAAAAAACAATAGTGGTTGCTCATAGAGAGGGAACAAAGGACCCTCAAATTTCATACAATTTTTATTGTTTAAAAAAGGTTCCAGGCAAACATGACAAAATGTGACTACTACCAAGCTGGGATGCTGAACACCCAGACATGTTAAAATATTCTATAACTCAAAATTTCTCAAAAACAAATAGGATGCAATAAGCTTTTCCCTGATAAAATTACTCGAGTCTGCATGTGGTTCAACAGTGTAAGCCATTTAAACTTTTTTTTCTCAAATTGATAGTAAATGTTGGCAGAACACACTGGTGGATGTAAAGCTTAGGACCCTCTTCCTGGTCATGAGCAGCTACTTTCCAGGCCAAATCTAAGGTATGTGTTAGAGGGTGTCTGACATTTGCTCTCTCACACTGTCCTCTCCCTTACATGTTCCTTTTCTTTCTCCTTTCCTGCTTCCCTCAGTCCTCCGCTCCCACCCCAACACACTGTCCCAGGAGTCTTCTGGAGACCTGGTATAGGTTGGGTTCTGACACTAACTTGGCATGAGACTCTGGGCTGCCACTTTAGCATTCTGGACCTTTAGTAATACCTCTCTAAACCTGGGAGGACATGTTTGCTAAGAGGCAGGTAAAGCTCCCATCACATTTCTCTTTCATATTCTCTACTCCAGCATCACCTCCTGCGGACTAGAGTATACAGGCCCCCTCCTTGATCTCACCTCTGCTCTTTGTCTTTGCTTCAGCTCCTGCTGGGCTGATTTCTGCTTGGCCTTCTCAACTCTGCTGACAGGTTCTTTAACTTTGGATTTTTCTTTACGCGCAGGTGTATCCATGGCTTAGCTTCCGAATATTTCTTAGTCAGCTCTGACTTGGATGGTACAGAAAGAAGCTGGTCTTAAAACACAAAAGCATGCACAAAATAAGCCCCACACAACTGCCATCGCAGAACGATTCCCCAGTTGAGCCCTTTCCTGTGACAGGTGGGGCAGAGGCCCGGTAAAAAGGGTGCTTGCTGGCTTGGGAGAAGTATGACCTGCGTCCACCACCACGACCCTACTGGACCTCCTTGGGCAAATCTCCCCACAATGAGCCTCTGTTTTCTCTGTCTGCAAAATGGGACAATGGTGCTTCCCTGACCTCCTCGGGGATGAGGCGGGAGGACCTAGCCAGAAGACCCGAGAGCAGGCGCTTCGCACACTGTAGCGCGGGGCTGCTGGGACGACGAGGACACCGGGGCCGGAGGGACGAGCCGACCGCAGTCCCGCAGCGGGCAGCGGCGAGGCCGGAGCCTCGAGCCCGCCCTAGTCTTCGGGCCTGCGGCCAGCTGGGCAGCCACGTCCCGGCTCCGCCCGCCCAGCGCCGGGATCTCGGCCCGCCGGGCCCGCCCTCCGCCGCCCGACCCCGCCCTGGGCCCAAGCCCTGCCCCAGGGGAGGCTCCCCCTCGCGCGGCTGCCCTCTCCCGGGCAAAATGGCGGCGAGCGGCGCTCGGGAAACCGCCTTCGCTCCCCGACCGCGGGACTCTGGGCCCCGCCGCGCCGCGGACAAGGCCCCGCAGTGGGACCCTCGGGTCTCCTACCTCCGGGCCTCGAGTCCCCAGCCCGCCGCGGCTCGGACTGGGCGGGGCCGAGAAGGGAGGCGGAGCGCTGAGGGCGGTGCGCTCCGGGGCCCCGCCCGCAAGCAGGACTGCGCGTGCGCAGAGTCGGGCCACCACGTGGGCCGTGAGACTGGGCGGGTGAAGTTGCGACGGAAAAAAGCTGCTCACACTTTGAGTGGTCTTTGGGACAGCTGCTAGAGTTTGAAGGGTGAGACCCGAACCCTGGGACTAGAAATGTAACGTTGTGAACCTCGGTTTCTTAATTCTAAAAGTGGGCCGGTTCACCAGCTTATTTGGACAGAGCCTGAATGCCACAGTGCTTTGAAAAAGGAAATCATGAAGAAGTGTAAATAGCCAGTATAAACATAGACATTCAAGTTCACCGATAATCCAATAATTTTACAAATACAATTTTTACAATTATTTACAGTGACTTTACAAGTTCAACTGGCTGTCATTTTTCATTTGTCAGACTGTCAAGGACTGAACGAAATGAGAGGTAAAAGGTTTACTCATTGCTATGTATAACATGGCCAACTTTTTTAAAAGAAAAAATGTGGAAGTGTATAGATTAAAATTGTTAGAGTTACCACTAGAGTCAGGGTTATGCATGACATCTATATATCTGTGTTTTGTTTTCCACTTTTGGGACTAGAAGCCCAAAAGTAAAATTGCAGAGAAGAAACTCATTTTATAATGTGAAGTAGGTTATCTGACAAAGTCCTTTCTGAAAAGACGGTATATTACAATGAAAATTGTTTTAAATAGGTGAAGTCGTGAAAACAGTTTGGCATAATTTCTAGTTATGTATTCTCATTCTTAAAAAGTTACATATTCACACACTTAAAAAAATGACTGTGGGCCCCAAAGAGCTTCTGTTTATGTGAGTTATAGTCTTAAAAATTTGGCATATTATTACTAGAATTTAAACAAATTTTAAATATAATTATGACTTCATTGAAAAAGGTTATTGCAACATGGAATCTAAACCCCACCAATGAACTTTTTGTATTCTGTTACACTAAAATGCTGGTTTACCTTGCATTTTGAATAGATGTTTTACTTAATCATGATTTTATCAAGATACGTATTGGTTATTCAGAAATTATTGGTTCAATGAATTATGTAGATCTTTCAAAAATGAGACATTTCATTATACAACATCAAAAAAATCACTTCCCTTAATGTCATTACCAGTCTTTCATAATTGGGAAGCTGTCAAGCATGCAGTAGCAGAAAAAGTTTTCCAAAATTTGAATTTTCACTCATATATCAAATTTTTTTTTTCAGTCACAAACACAGTTGTTTTCCTTGAAGTGATATGGGCACTTAGTGCATTTAGGAGAAAATGTCTGCCAAATACTCAATCTGAAATATCATAGTCGGTCAGTACTTCCAGGTAAGAATGGTGTTCATGTCTCAGTTTTCTCATCCTGCCCACACTTCAACTGAAGCACTTTTCCTAGAGAAAGCCATCATTCTTTGATATGTTTTGGAACTGCTCTGTCTCTTCCATGTTGACACACCAAATATTCAAAGGATAGGTATCATTCAGTGGTTGAGATATCATGAAATCTGTACAAGCCTGTTGGGGGCACCCCCTTGATATATACTAAAGTGCCAGCAGTTCCCCCATCATTGTTCTTGCAGCATCATCGAAACTATTAACATTGTAACAGGCAAATAACATCTTAGTGTTGTTACACATATATTAGCAATAAGGTATGGTCTCGCAATGCAGCCGATGGGGCATGGGTGCGTTCTGTGACTCAATCCAGGTGAATTTCAGCATCTTCATATATACCTGGAACCTTTCCCACAGTCCCATCACTGCAGGTGATCCTCCACCATTAACTTGCCTGAAATCCTGGGCACACAGATTAAACAGCCTTCGCAGGCTTTGTAGAATGCCCAGTCAGATGGACAGAGAGATGCTGTGGCCTGTGAGGTGGCCTCCTGGCAGCCTGCCCACAAGTCACAGCTACCCTGCAGTTGAGTAGACGAAAGGGACTTGATGTGGCCCCCACAGCTGTCTGCGAGACTCAGAAACAAATGTCAAGTGAAAAGAGGAAACTATGGAAATGATGTACAAGGTGCTCCGTCTTTATAAAGTTCAAAAATATATAAAACAATGCATTGTTAAGGGTACAATTATGAAGCTTATGAATATATAATTATGAACATTATGAATACACAATTACAGAGATTATGAAAGCAAGACAGGCAGGCAAGGGCTTATCATATGTGGGGAGACAGTAAGCAAGTCCCCTTGTCAGAAAGCCCGAGTTGGGGCAGAGCTGGAGAGTGAGTCAAAGAAGGTGACTGATGGGTGAGTGTCTTGGAGACCAGTCTTAAAATTGACTCGGACTTGGAATGAGGGAGCTAGTTTTTCAGAAAAGGTGTGATGGATTCAAAAGATATGGCAGAGAATTACCAGGCAGGTAACTTGGGAGGGAAAGGGAGCTGAGAGGCCAAAGGCCCTCACAGCCTTTCCCTCGCTTTTGGGGAGCCTCTTCTTTGCGCCATTCCTTTATCAGGAGTAGACAGGCAGGGCGTGTCTTGTTGGTATATAGAATCAACAAGAAGAGAGTCGTTGGGCAGAGGGAGCCCCTGAGGGTTTTAGAATAAAATATGACCTTTTCCTAGGCCCTCCCCCAGCGTCCTGCCCAAGACCTGGGCTCCCCAGATGGGGGGAGGGAGACTTCTCAGCTTGGAGACCCCAGCTTTGCCGGTGAGGGACAAGGGCCCCTGATTCTAAGGGTGGTGAGTCTCCCTTTCCTCTCTCTTCATTCTTTTTAGTCTTTGCTTTTTCAAGACCTTTACGTTTGATAGAGAAGAGATGCCCTTTGTGCTTACTCACCAGAAAGTTTAAAGGATGAAATGGGGCAAGGATTAACTGTCACTGTCACTCGAGGAGCACAAAGAGGTTCAAGTGACAGGGGGTCTGGATGGGTTTCTAAAGACTCTCACTTAATTATTATGTGCCTGCTGTTTATTATTACAACTAACATCTACATAGGTCTTGCTGTTAGCCAGGGTCTGTGCTGTGTGCTTGCAAACTAATCATTTGAAGATTTGCAGGTTTTCTTAGACTCTTTTAGAGTTATCAAGGGAACTTCCATTGTGTGTTTTATTTCTGATTTAGAAAATTTTGAAACTAAACTGTTTTAAATTTAAATGTAAATGGCTGGGGAAAATATTTTCAACATGTGTAGTAGAAAAAAAAGTAACTATATGAAGAATTTTGCAAAGTATTAAAGAAACAAAGACCCACATAGAAAATGGACAAAGTATATAGACAAGTAACTGACAAAGTCTAAAAAACAAATGAGTAACCAAAGAAATGCAAATTAAAATGAAACACCATTAACTCTTTTTAAAGAGTTGTTCATTAAATTGATAATGATTTTACTGCTCATTAAATTGATAGATTTTTCTTAAAAGATGTAACGTGTACACTGAAAAATGTAAAATCATATTTTGCATTTACTAGGGGAATTTTCTTCATAAAGGGGTTCCATATTCACTCTGGAAAACAAGGAAGTCATTTGCCCATTTTGTAACTCACGATAAAGGGCTGTGTATGCATTCATTTACCCATTTATTTGTCTGTTCACTTATGGTTTACATTCTGTCCATTTCCAGAGGGTTGCTGTTAGTTTGGTTGCATGGTATCTGGCTATATGTGTGACTGCCTTTCCTGTTCTAAGTATGAAGTGAGGACAGTAACACCTACTTGTAGTAGTATTAGCAACACTGAAAATATATGTAGACTATCTACAGATGCAACAAATAGGGTTTACTAGTATCATACAGAATGACATTAACAATGCAAAAATACATTTATGATTTGGCATTAATTCAATCATATGTTAATATAAAGTTGGTTATTATGATGTTGATATCATATATATGTTATGAGAGCATGAGGGAAGAAAGGACCATCCTGGCCAATGAGAGAAGAAGAAATCTTGGAGATCTGTTTGGTGATCAGATGCTTATTACCTCCATGTAGAAAGTACGAGATAAAAGACCTGGCAGTGCGTCTTCATTTTCCAGTCCAGGCTCTGAGGAAGGGACCCTTCTGAGCTGCTGTGGCTACAGCTCCGTTTGGTGGCCCTGGGAGGGGCTGTGCCAGAACTTCCAGCCCTGCCTTTGCCCCAGTGAACTGTGGTTCCTTCTCCTTCCCTTCCTGCTCATCCTCCTCCTCTTCCTTTTAATATATACACTTTCTGATCACTAAAGTTATGCATAGTCAAGGTGGAAAATATAGAGCAAAATACCCAATTGTTATCTGATATAACAAACAACATATAAAATAAAACAAAGAACAAATTGATAATGACTTTTCTTAAAAAATGCGGACCCTGGTTTTCTTTATGGAAAATCCCCACCCCACCTCGCACCTTTACCCTGAAAAGTAGTCGTTGTTTAATGTCTACTTTCCTCCTTTTTTTTCCTAAGCATCTTCTCCCTAAATTATATCTTATTATGTACAGTTTTTAAAAGTTATTATTTGGGTTATAGTGAAAATTCCCCAAAGAAATTGTGATTATGAAATGCTTCAGGGTATTTCCTTGCAAGAATGTACCATAAATCATCAATAATTTTTAATGGACTTTTAAGTTGTTTTCAATTTTTTCCTCCTCATCTATAACTTTGCGATGAGCATCCTTTCCATCAAAACCCTATGTACGTCCTTATTTATTTCTGGAAGTGAAATTACTGGATTAAAACTGTTGTGTATTCATAAATCCTCTCTTGAAACCACCTCAAATGCCCTCATTACACGGAGTGACGATCTGATAAAGGGACTTCATTTGCTTTTTTGTCCCCAGAATCTGGTGCAAGTCGATTTGCTTGTATTTTCTCTGATTCCTCACTTTCGCTGTTTTTATAGGACTTAATTTCACGTGTGAGTGACAGGTGTCTTGGAGGCGTCAACTCGCCTGTCTAAAACCACATGGCTAGGGAGGGGCAGAGCCTGGGCGGAGTCTCGAGCTCATTTTCTTAGCCATGTAATGATCTACGGCCTCTAGGAAGAGGGGGCTTTCTCCTCTTCTTTGGCAGCTCCTCTTGTTTAATTTCTGGCAGCCCCAGCTCAGCTTGGAGTTCTGTGTCCTTCGGGGCATGTCTGCCCAGGGTGTGTTTTAGAAGCTCCTTCTAGTTGAGAATTTGGGGATTCGAGGAACTCCAGGGGACCTAGGCTCTGCCATCTTCGCTTTCCCATCCTCGGTCACCTCATCTCCACCATCATCCTTGTAGCATTTATAACCATGACGCCAGCCTCCATGTTGGGCGTTCACATCCTTCGAGCCTCACAATAGTCTTGCAAGAAGGCACAGCGATTATACCTGTTTTAAAGATGAAGAAACAGAATCTGGAAGTTGTCACGAAGTTACCCAAAGGTAAACAGCAGAACTGGGGTTCCATCCCTGATTCTGGAGCTGGCGATATGCAGCCTCCATGTCCACCGCACCTCCTGGTTTGTACCCTTTGGCAATCACCTGACGCCCTCTCCGCCGTCTTCCCACCTCTGTCCTCTTAGCTCGGATGGAGAGGGAAGGTTCCTCTGGCTCCTGGCTCTCCGGTTGCCTCATCACACTGATTTTCCTCGCGCTGCCTGTGCACATGTCAGGTAAGGGTTTCTCAGTCTCTTTCTCTGCCTGTGACATCTGATGATGGAGTCCCCAAAATAAGAAGGCTTGGGCAGAAGCCTTATTTCTTCTCGGGTTTCGTTCTTGCCCCGGCCCTTCCAGTGCCCTTCCAAGAGCTGCCCTTCCCCAAGATATCCCCTTCCCGTCCACTTAGGAGCTCTTGCTCTTCCCTCCCTTTACTGTCCGCACTCACAGGGAACAGCAAGTTCCACCTGGCCCCGCTAGGGGGCACCGCCACGCTGCTCTGCCCTCTCTCCCTCTGGCCAGTGGTGGAACCCAACCAGGTGAGGTGGTTGCGGTCCCCACAACCCGGGAGCTCGCCGCAGGCTGTTCACGTGTTCCGGGACGGGCAAGACCGGGAGGAAGGTCTGATGGCAGAATATAAGGGGAGGACGTCGCTGCTGAGAGACACGCAAGAGGGAAGCGTCACTCTGGAGATTCGCAACGTCCGGCTGGAGGACCGAGGGCCTTACCGATGTCAGGTCCAGATCGGAAACCTGAGTCGAGAGGGCACCGTGCTCTTGCAGGTTGCAGGTTAGTCATTTTTTAAAGGGCATGAGATAGCCCCAAGATCTGAACCATGGAGTGCGGTTACTGCTCTGGGTGGATTTATAAAGGTGTGAAGATGAAGCCAGAGACTCTCATCCCCTTGGGAGAAGCATGGAGGGTGGGAGAGGGCAGCATTCAAGTGCTGTTAATGGTGTGAGGCTCCCCGGGAAGGCCGGGGGCAGGAGGGACGCTTGCTTTCGAAAACTGCCAGGATGTCTCTCCTTTCCAGTTCTAGGCTCCGACCCTTACATCCAGATGAAGGGCTATGATGCTGGATGGATCCAGCTAGTGTGCAGGTCGGTGGGATGGTTCCCAAAGCCTTGGGTCGAATGGAGAGACCCTCAAGACAGGGTGCTTCCGACCCTGTCTGAGGACCACTCCCTGGATGAAGATGGCTTCTTCCGAATGGCTGTGTCCAGCAAAGTCAGGGACAGCATGCTGGGGAATGTCACCTGCATTATCCGCAACATAGCTCTCAGCCAAGAGAAGAGGACAGCCATGGTCATAGCAGGTAAAAGCCAGAGCAGAAAACAGGCCTGAGGCACCTGATAGTTCCAGAGACAACTCTTACCCTAGTTTTATGTTTTGAATTCTCAGAATAACACATACTTGTAGAAAACTTTAAAAAATACAACATTTTTCAACTGAAAAATGTCCTATAATCTTAGAAATGGAAAAGAACTACTGCTAACATTTTGGGGCATCTTTTACTTGTATGGATGTATCTCTGAGTTGCATGTGTTTGCATATATATGTTCTAATGCCTAGGGTTCTTCCCTCACTTACATTGTCATGGGCACTTTTTGCCTATGCCCTTAAGGAATTCGCTACAGAATTATTTTTCAGAGCTGCATAGTGTTTCACTGTGTGGTTCTAGCATAATAAAACTAACCAAAACCCTATTTCTTAGCATCTAGAAGGTTTTCAGTTCTTTCTCTTATTATGAATAATGGTACACTGAACATCTTTGCACATATTTTGGGAAGTGATTCTGATTATTTTCTTAGAATGTTTCTAGAAGAAGAATGGGTCCAAAGGGGTACAGATCTTTTAAAGATCCTTGAAACAGAGCTGGGTGGCAGAGAAGGGCGATTTTAGAGCCAAGAGATGTGTTGGCCCGGGGTCCCAGGTGGCGAGGGGTCATGGATCTCTGCTTTTACTTTCTTTCTTTTCTCTCTTTGTCCCCCTTCCTTTTCTTACTACTGCCCCTCTCTCTCACTAAGTGCTAAATACTTTATTTAGCCTGATGGCCATATCCCCCAACAGTCCAATGGAACAGGACAGGGATTACTGTCACCCCCTCTTACAGGTGGCAGACCAGGCTTGGAGAGGCCCTGTCTCGTGTCCATGGTCCCACCGGGTAGACTGTGGGTTCCCACCCAGCAAAGTCTCTTCACCACTGGGCATAGCATCTCTTTTGTGCTTTTCTCCTTTCCTAGCTTCTTTCTTTTCTCCTTTCTCTCTTGACTAGACATTAAGCCTGCTGCTGTGGCCTCACAGAAATTGTTTTGCCCCTGCTGACAGGGCTGAGAAATGGGGTGGTTGACTGCTATCCCACTGGTGGTGAGAATTTTGGGGGAAGGAAGTGGGTGCTCCTGAAAAAAACTAGGTGATCACTGAGGAAACGCCTCCAGTTTTCCAACGTCCTTGGATAACTTGGCACTGGACTCTAGGCCAGGCCAGGTTGGGCCTTAACCCATTGTCCTCAGGCAGGACCACTGAAGCCATTCCTGAGAGATGAACATCTCAAGTTGAAGTCATCCCTGGATCATTCAGGGTTTCAGTTACTGAGGGAAGCAAGGAGCCTCACTGGCCTTGGCTGGAGGCCCCTCCCTGGAGGTTGTGCATGCGCCATCTGCCCTCAGAGGTGGAACCCTGCGCATGGGTATCTCCTAGGGGTAGTCATTAGTGCTTTCTATTTCAGCCCCCTCCGCAGGGAGGGTCTCTGCCTCGGAAGTGGCTCTCGCTGTCATCCTGCCTGTCCTGGTACTCGTCATCATGGCAGGCACTTGCCTCATCTGGAAGCAAAGAAGATCAAAAGGTAAGTAAGTGGTCAGGGGGCCAGGCTGGTGGGGGCAGGGAGACTGTGGCTTTCCTGAGAAAGACTGGGAGGAAGTAGACACAGACAGGCCAACCACCCATAGGTTAGAGACCCTGTGAGTTGGCCGGGAGAAAACTGGTAGAGCCGTACTCTGGGGTCTCATACTGCAGAGGGGATGGAAGAAACCACAGAATGCTCCCAGAATGCACTGTGAGTTCTCACCTTTTGAGATATTAGAAGATCTGATCATGTCAGCCTTCTAATTAAAATATCCAATTCTATGCATTGGACAAAATCCTCATAATATGGTTGAATTTCACAGGATCTCAGGCTTGCTAAGGACCTTAAAAGTCACATAATGCAATAGTTCTCCCCCTACATGAAGGTTTGAAGACTCTGTAATCCTCCTCCCTAGGGGTCACACACCACAGTGACCAGTAGTAAAGTCCTTCTCAGGCAGCTCGGGCCACCTTTGGACAACTCTGCTATTAGAAAAAGCCCTTTCCGAGCTGACTTCTGTCTGTCTCTCTTCTAGAGAAACTTCTCTATGAACAGGTGATGGAGGTAGGTAAGTGTCTGGGCTGGGTGGGATGTTTCTCTGTTTTGCTCAGTTCTGTCACCCTAGCATCACTCACCCAAATTCTGCACCTGAATGTCCCAACATCTGCTGTCCTTGATGGTGGTGATGAGGACCTAAACCTGTTGTTTCTAGTTTTTATGGACTCCTCATTGTAATAACCCACCCTTTGGTACATTTGGTAATTTTTTTGCCTGAGAACTCACAGCTTGCTCTTATCTTGTGGAAGTCATACAGGTTTACCATGGGGACACTTTTATTCATTCCACAAATAATTGATAATTACCTACTAAGTGCTGGGGATACCATGGTGAGTAACAGCAGACACAGGCCTTTGCCCGCCTGGAGCTTTTGGTCTAGACAGGGAGGTATATGTGAGTTAAGTAATTACACAAGTAGGTATAAGCTACAGCTGTACAAACACTACATGGGAGTTCTGAGGGCGGTGAAGACTATAGTGAGGAGGAGCCAATCTGGTCAAGGCAGGGGAAGGAGACCCCAGAGGAAATGTTTGACCTGCATGGTGGGCAGGCATTGGGGGAAGGGACTGGAAAACCAGCCACAGTAGAAAGAAAGTCAGGGAAGAGCAGGGCTCTTTGAAGAGCTAAAAAGGAACAGAAGTGACAGGTGACTAGGGATGAGGCTGCAGCCTTAAGTTGAGTTCAGGTCATGTGAGGCTTTGAGGATCAATGACCTTCAAGATCAATGACCTTGTAGACCAGTGACCTTGACCTTGTCAATCATGTGAAGGATTCCACTCCTCAGAGTAGCAATAAAGCAGTGAGAGGCAATGTCCCTGGAAGAATTGTGCGTTGAACTGTAGTACTGAGGAGAAACCAGAGGGAGAAGACAGGATGTGGGGGACCATGTGGACCATTATTTGTTACCTAGATGAAAGATGATGGCCTGGACCAGTAAGGTGGCAGTGGGGTTAGAGGTGGACAGCGACAGGGGCAGGTAAAATCAAGGTAATGGCACAGAATCTCATTTTCTTTTCCTTTCCTTCCTTTAGAAAATCTTCTCTCAGACCATGCAAAAGAAAAAGGTAATTCTATGTTTAGAGTAAAGGAACAAATACCAAATACCATATTCTTTCTCTTACTTCGTAAATGCTGACTGTCTGTTATACACACACATTCTTCATTAATATTACTGGGATTTACTTTCCAGTACCAAGGGGCTCTATGGTTGATGGTAGTGGGTGAAGTGAGGGACGTCCATGGTCAGAATTCAAAGGTCTGGATTATGATGAGCTCCCCCTTTCCACCAATCATCTAAATAGAAGGTCTGTCTACTATTTAAACGCATGCTCTTGTGGACATATGGGACACGTGAGTTTGCAAGGATCCACACAACTTTGCATTGAAAGAGACATTACAAGACATTGGGGGGGCGAGGAGGGGGGCGGCAGGCTCCTGCCTTAGCAACACCTGCTCAGTCCATTAGTCTGCACTTAATGACCTTGGATTAGTCATTTTACTGTCCTGAACTCTGGTTTTCTTCTCTAAAGTGGAGACAACAAATCTCCTTACCTGATTGTTTTCAGGCTGAAAAGAGACAACTTAAAGAGCCTTCCTCCTACAGTGCCTGCCTGTTTATGGAAGTTGCTCTGGGCCACTGAGGATAAAGGCTAAGACACTCAGGGTTCGACCCCTCCCTGCCACCAACAGGCAGGAGCTCTGCTCTTTGAAAATCCAGCTGTGAGGACAAGTCACTGGCCCAGGAAGGGCTCCACATGCAAATTTCAGTGTCTCCTCTCAGCTGGACATGTGCACGCTGGTGAAAGTGTGGGTGCACTCCTTAGGGGTTCTGTGGTCAGTCTGCCCAGAGCAAAGGAACAGCAGAGTGTGGGGGCGTTTGCTGGTGAAATCCACCTGCACAGATTCACATAGGCTTCGGTTCGAGTCCTGCCTTCCAGGCTACTTATAGCTGCCTGACCTGGGATAGTTCTATGTCCATCTGAGCCTGTCATTCTGTAAAATGAAAATAATAATTATAAGCATGTCACATTATTGAGAGGATTCAGTGCTTACCTCATTATAAGAATAAGACATTCTAGGGCCTCCCTGATGGTGCAGGGGTTAAGCTTCACACGCACTATGAAGCATCTGCAGCCACTGCAGCATGAGCTCAACCCCTGGCCAGGGAGGGGACCCACATGGTGCAGCAGAACTCTCCTGCCTCACCTGCTACTCCCCTCAGCAGTGTTCAGTCAGTCTGCCTGTTCTGCTCCCCAGTCTGTCTCTGGTGAATCCTCTCACACACAGCCCCCCCCCACACACACACACATTACTGGCCTGGACCCCAGTTCTTGTATGCATAAATAAATCTTTAAAAAAAATTTTTTTAATTTGTAAAAAAACCCTTAAAAAAATAGGACATTATAAATGGATGCCATTAGTAGTGGAGATTGTATAAGTAAACCATCAGCTCTGAAGGGCCATATCCCATTCAGCTTCATCACCCCAGTGCCTCAAGCCTAACACTGGCCCAGCCCTATACACAGGCCTGGCAGCCACCTCAAGGGCATAACTAAAAATCTGTGCTCACGCTTCTTTCTCTCTCTCTCTCTCTGTTTTTCCTTTCAGGAAGGCTCCATAAAGGCCTCAGTAAGTTCTGCTCCTCACCCCAAGCATGGCCCCACTGCTGCTGACAACTTTGCTCTAGGATGAGAAGCTCAGTTTGACTTCCCCAGGGCAGAAGCGAGGGTGGGAGGGTACTTCAAGCCACTGGGATTGGAGACACCTTGGCTTTCAAAAGTCTCTTTTCTCAAATATTCCCTGCACAAACAACCATCATGCCGTCTCTAAATGGGACGTTTTACCAGGAAGAGATACCCCTCCCGTAAGTGGTGCCCTGGGGAAGACTCTCCCACTGCCCCGGCACACGGTTCCCTTAGGTGGGATTCAAAGTGAATGCATCTCATTAAACGGAATACACGGAGCATGCTTCTCCCCCATGTAGTTCACGTCAGGGGTCCTTATCACACAAAGATCGTCAGAGATGGGGCATATTTTATTTGACATTGAGAAACAAAACCTCATAGGAACTCGGTGAGCGTTTTAAGAGAACGTGTATTCTCTGCACCATCCACAGACACTGCTACTAGCACTGCCCATCTGGGGAGATGCATTACTTACTCGGTGTGCAGCTCAGCTTTGGCTCATAGGAATTTGCTGACCCTCTGCCACGTCTCTGGGGCCATGACCCGTGCCCGGCAGGCGTTGCCTTTGCAAACACTGCTGTGGGAGAGCTCAGGGCGTTGCTAGAGAAGATCTGCTGTAGGAACCTGGTTGGGACGGGGCTGTGGTGTGTGGGAATGTGGAAGTCCTTGTGCTAATTTGTCTGTTTTTATTCTTTAGAGAAACTCCGGAGTGAATTGAGTAAGTCCCCCATGTCCTTGCATCTTCCATCCTAACTTACCTTCTGTTCATTCTGTACTGCTGGTGAGAGCTCATCCCTCTTGTTTCTTCCTTTCCAGAGCTGAAAAGAGCTGCAGCAAACTCAGGTGAGATGCACTTGCCCGGGGCTTGACCCCCACTGGCTGGGAATTCTCAGCTTCTCCATCACTGTAACAATCCCGTCTTCTGTCCTGCAGGCTGGAGGAGGGCCCGGCTGCACTTTGGTAAGTCGCCCCCATCAAATCCATCCATATTGCAGTCCATTGCTCTGTTCCTTTGGAGTGTGGAATACAATTTAAAGATCTCTAAAATCAAATCTTATTAACTTATCAAATTTTTTAAATCTTCATGATTTTTCGGATGTCATAATTAAATTTAGAAAGTCTTCCCTCTTAAAATACTGATAACTTTTTAATTTGATCTTCTTATCTGTTTAAGATTTTTTTCTTAAGTTTACTAGTGATTTGCATTTCTTGTTTGTGATTTGTCTTATCCTATCTTATTCTAGTTACTTTTAATTTCTGTGTATCCTTCTATATAACTCTGTTATATTTTTCATAAATTACATTTATGAGTTTTTCATTGGAACTGTAATTTCCTTATAGCTTTTTTTAAATGCTTAAGTGTTTTACTTTATACAGTCAGATTTACTAATCTTTTCTTTTTAATGTTTATTTATTCATGCATATAAGAGCTGGGGTGCAGGCCAGAGGTGGGGTGGGGGGAAATGAGAGGATTCACCAGAGACACAGCGGGGAACAGAACAGGCAGATCCATTAAAATACACTGCTGAGGGGAGCAGCAGGTGAGACAAGAGGTCTGCTGCACCACGTGGGTCAGCTCCTTGGTCAGGGATCAAACTCTTGCTGCAGTGGCTTTGAATAGCTTCATAGTGCTGCAACTTAATCCCTTGTGCCACCAGGGAGGCCCAGACTTACTAATCTTTTCCTGTGTAGGCTCTTCTAGGCTCTAATGTTAGGAAAGCCCTTCCTATCCTGCAAGTGAAGAAAGAGCCTGTGCTCCTGTGTCTCTTTCCACATGTGCCATATCTACTCTTTCTCTGTAGATGTTTTCCCTGGGGCTGGTGATTGAGAGTCTCAGGGAGGAAGGGAATGTGTTGAACAGATGCTCCAACAGATGTTTTTGTAGCTTTTTTTTTTTTAAGTTTTATTTATTTATGCATATAAGAACTGGGGTACAGGACAGAGGTGTGGGGGGGGGGTGAGAGGATTCACCACAGAGAGCGGGAAGAACAGGCAGACTGACTGAAACACACTGCTGAGGGGAGCAGCAGGCGAGGCAGGAGAGGTCTGCAGCGCCATGTGGGTAACCCCCAGCCGGCAGCAGGGATCGAACTCGTGCTGCAGTGGCTGCAGTTTGTTTCACAGTGCGTTGCTTATCCCACTGCGCCACCAGGGAGGCCCTGTAGCTTTTTTCTAAAAGATTTGTGCAAATCCCTTTCAACTTACTCATAGTTTGCATTTTTTGCTGTTCTTCAAATGAAATCTGTTATTTTCATGGCTTTGTGGTCCTACTAATTTCCAGGCTGTTCATTCTCCTTCTGTTCATGCTGTCTTCCTTCAACTGATGAAGTGACCACTTGAGACAACACCAGATCACCTTGCCTGGCATTCTGGGAACTCACAGACCCTTCTCACACACATAGTCTGGCTTATGCCCACCACCTTGACCAAGTATGGACTTCTCAGATTTAACTCTCCAAGAAGATCCTGTTCCCAGCCTTGAGGAAGGAGGGAGACCTTTGGGGACCCTCATAATTTAAGGAAGAACCCTTCTCTCTATAGTAACATTTTAAAATAATCACTTTAAGTAATAATATTTGCTACAAAATGAGCATTACACACTGTGTGAAGAGGCGCAATCTCATGTGTTAGCGCACCAGATCTGCCCAACAGCTCCATAGCATTATTATTCCCACTTACAAACAAAGAAACTAAGGTTTGGGGCTAAGTAGCAAGTCCAAGTTCACATCATCAGTGTGTGATCGAGCTGGGACGCAAATATTCTATCTGGTGTCTGGGACTAACATCAGACCCTGTGTTTATTATAATATAGTAGATCCCTTTGGACCATAGACAAAGGACAAAGGCAGCTTCACAGACAAGTGGAAAGCTTTCCCTCTTTTACAGGAAATTTAGGAAGCTGGTAGACATTCTCTCGTTCTAAAACTTGAGGGATTGCTAAACAGGCCAGTGACAGTGATGGCAAACCTGGAGGTTAGTTTTCCCTCTAGAGCTCCCAGAGACCCCTTAAGATCTAGCCTTCGCAGCCCTCACCTCTGTGACTCCTTGCAGTGGCGGTGACCCTGGACCCAGACACAGCGCATCCCAAACTCATCCTGTCTGAGGACCGGAGATGCGTGAAGCTTGGAGACCGAAGGCAGCCTGTGCCTGACAACCCCCAGAGATTTGATTTCGTGGTCAGTGTCCTGGGCTCCGAGCACTTCACAGCTGGCTGTCACTACTGGGAGGTGTACGTGGCAGACAAGACCAAGTGGATCCTGGGGGTGTGCAGCGAGTCCGTGAGCAGGAAGGGGAAGGTCACGGCCTCGCCAGCCAACGGACACTGGCTTGTGCGACAGAATCGGGGGGTCGAGTATGAAGCACTCACATCCCCACAGACCTCCTTCCGCTTGAAAGAGCCCCCACGTTGTGTGGGGATTTTCCTGGACTACGAAGCGGGAGTCATCTCCTTCTACAATGTGACTAACAAGTCCCACATCTTTACTTTCGTCCACAGCTTCTCTGGCCCCTTGCGCCCTTTCTTTGAACCTTGCCTTCACGATGGTGGGAAAAACACGGCCCCTCTAATCATCTGTTCAGAACTCCAGAAATCAGAGGAATCAGTTGTCCCCAAGCCAGAAGAAAAAGTTCACGCTAATGGAGATGTGGCCCTGAAGGTGGACCCTTCCTTACTGCCCCCTCAGACACTGGCTGATACCATCCTGCCCTGGTCCTCCGACCTAGGCCCGGCCCTCCAGGGGCTCAAGGCTCCGTCTTTTTAGGGGTGATCCTCATGACCTATTTGCCTGCCCATCTAGCTTAGTACTCTGGATTTCAGTCTCCAGGCCCTATGACTGATTCTAGAACATCTCATCTCCATCCCCCAAATCCACACCCTTTTGTGGCTTTTATTTCTCCCAGAGTCAGTTCTAAACAATAGCCTCCTTGTGGAGATGCTGGCTCTCCGTTTGCAGAAGGGTCCACAGTTCTACCCGCTGGAATCTGGATCTTTCTGTCAGAAGTTTTCTCTGTTAGCATCCATAAGAGGGTTCTCCAGCTTGAAGGCTGACAGACTTGAAGTTCCCAGTGCCCTGGAAGGAGAATTCTTGAAAACCATGTCAATAATCAGGTTAGGTTTAGGTGGTGATGATGAATGCGGTCACCAAGATACAGGTGTTTGCTACTCGAGGGGATAGTTAGAAGGAAATTATCCTGTCTCATCCTGCAGTTAGGCTTTAGCCATGAAATCATGGTGCCCAGCCCTTGATTTCTTATATATCCTGTCAAGAATTGCTTTTCTTGTTTTCTCTCTGTCAGTTCAGATCTCTATCCCCCTAAGCCGGTTTTTTAAAAGTAAACATATTGGAATCGTATACTCCTCAGAAAAATGGGGGAGGAAAAAAGGGACAAAGCATGAAACTTACTAGTTCCTTGATACTGATTACAGCAGTTTGGTGACATTCAAATGTTTGTGTTTGTGCTTTTAAAGCTAATTTTTGTGCCTTCAAAGCTAATTTATCTTTTGATGATAACCAGATGCGGGGACTTTAAATGTGGCAAATGTAATCCCCCAAATTCTAGGAGCAATATAATGATGGTAGGAATTCTTGGACTTTAAATCTGGCCTTGAAAAGACAGAGGCATCCTTTTGGGATTTAGAGAGGGCCAGCTAGGAGAAATAGCAGTTTTCACTGCCAATGTCAAAGCATTTTTCCCATAAAACATTATACTGGAAGACTTGGCTATTTGTGTCGCAAACAGCCTCTTGGGTTGAGAGTATTGATTTCAAACAGGAAGCTGGTAGACTAGCTGTGAAGATAAATAATGAATTTTTTTGGGGGTGTGGATTGCAGAAAGAAGCCTGGTGTCTTCCAAGTCACACCACCTATGTGACTTGGCCTCCTTGTGGAGATGCTGGTTCTCCCTTTGCAGAGGGGTCCACACTTCTACCTGATGGAAACTGGATCTTTCTGTCAGAAGTTTTCTCCGTCAGCATGTGTAAGAGGATGCTCCAGCTTGAAGGCTGACAGACCTGAGACCTAGGGAAAACTGTTATTTCAGTTTGAGTCTGAAGGTAGGAAAAAGCCAGTACCACAGCCTGAAGGCTGTCAGTCAGGAAGAGTTCTCTAATTTGGGGGAGGGTCAACCTTTTGGTTCTGTTCAGGCCTCAACTGATTGGAAGGGACTCACTCACATGAAGGAGGGCAATCTACCTTACTCTGTCTACCTATTTAAATGTTAATCACACCCAAAATTTCTTTTAGAAACACCCAGAATAGTTAATGTTTGATCAAATATCTGATGATGATCAAAAATTAATCATCATGGTGCTTAAGTGAAATTTTTCATTTGCTTTGTACAGTTCTTAAATAAAATTTTGGTATCTGCTGCTTGGCAAGCTGTGATTTTCATTGTGAAAGATAAGTTGTGAGGAAAAGCTTTGGGCTGGTAAGAGAAAAACATTATCGGATTGGTTTCCAAACAAACGGGAATCCACCCAAGCAAGCTTTAACTACAGTCAAAAATATTGCCAGTTTTACTCCTGCCTTCTCAGCATTTTATTTACATCCATTTCTAAACTAATATTATTTGTGGGGTGTTTATATTTCATTCAGTTTCGTTTCCAAAGCACTTTCCTGAATACCCCAATCTTAAAACTGACGTACATTGTTCACACTGCCTGCATCCAAGAGGACCAACCAGAGGGCAAGAGAAGTGACTTTTGTGAAGACAATAGCTTTATATATGTTAACTCATTTAATCCTTGTCACCAAATCTGCCAGGAGTTTTCTAGAAGGGAAAAATGGTGTCCCCAAAGAGCTGGCTAGTACAACCTGCGTTGTAGATCTGGTTAATCTAGCTTTAAAGACAATGACTCCACATTGAAACACCGTGCAGATATGAGAAATCTGTAAATTTTAGGCTACACACTACATTAGATTTTGTTTCTAAAGTGAAATCTGAAAAAAACAAAACAGAAACCCCTGGTGGTCTCTCTGGGTTGATGAAGAGCCATTAGGTTGAATTACACAGGATGGGGCTGGGGGGTTGGGGGAGGTGCGGTGGGAATCCCCGCTGGGCGGGTGGGAGACTGGCAGTGTTCTCGTGAGCAGGGAAGGTTTCGCTCCTCGGACTAGCGGATTGGGTTACCTCACCTTCCACTTCTACAATCTCCCGACTTTAAAATTATGGACTCTAGGTCTGCGGGAGGCCGACAGTCATGAATCACCACTCAAAGAAAAAACTATAGTCACGATCCTTTCCCAGATGGGTGGTCCTGCTCGGTAGGCTTTTACAGGAGCAATAAGAGGAAACCCAACGACCTAGGAAGGGAAGTCACTCTACAGCCTGTTTCTAAACTTCGCAAGTTTCTTCTTGGCGTCTACGTTCTTCCTCAGGACTCCAACTCCCAGCAGGCCACGCCCGAGGACAGTGTTTATTGGCGGTTTTGCCTGGACGTCTTGGGTTGTGGCAGCTAGCTCACCCAATGGGAAGAGAGAACAATTCCCGGGACCCAATCCTGGAGAGGCAGGGCGGATCCTTTCTGGGTTCCGGCTCCGGATCTTCCCCCGGGCGTCCGAGGCGGTGCTGTCCCTGACCGAGCGGCGGGAGCGAGGTGGGTCCGGGCTGGGCCCGAGGTCGTGGGGGGAGGCGGACACCGCTTCGCGGAGGATAGAACATGGCCCCCTTCCCACTCACCGGGGAGTTGGAGATTGTGACTTTGCTCCCCGGACCCGTGGGGGAGCAAAGAGGGCCCCGTGGTCCCTCCGCGCCTACTACTGTCCCCCAATCCTGGTCGGCGCGACCAGGCTAACCCCAGTCCTTCCTTACTCTCCAGCCCTCTGTTGGCTTTTGAGGACGCCAGCCCCCCGCCACTGACCGCCACGCCTCCCACCCCAGACGCTCCGACAACTCTGAAGCCAGCTCCTGTCCCCTTGAACGTTGCTTCCCTAGGACTCTGCCATCGGCTTCTCCCCGCCCCGCTACACACGACAGAGCCTCTTAGGCCTGGGTCTCCTGACATATTTTCCCCCAGACCTGTGACCTTCTCCTTGGACCCGCTGACTTCTTAGGTCTTCCTCTGTCTCAGATCTGCTGTCCAGCTCCCCTGTACACTCCCCCGTTCTTCAGCACCTTATCGCTTGTTTTTCCAAACTCCCCCTCTCCTACTTCTCCCCAGAGCTTACTTGACCATAAAGATGAGGAACTTGGCCCCTTCCCTGTAATCCAGGCTCTTCGCCTTCAGCATCTGTGATCACCACCCCATATTCTTGACTCTGGCTTTGTAGACCTGGCCCCTTCTCCACTACCGCAGCAGTGCCTTCCATTCTTGGTTCTCCTTGTTCACTTGAACCTCCTGAGAACACAAGACCAGTGTGCCCCTTTCTCTCCCAAATCTCTGAAATGTGAAATGGAAAGACCTCTATATTTTACCTGCCACTTTTCTCAGTAGATATTGGGGTCTCCATCTGTGCATGCCCTGATCTTGCTCACCCATCCTATAAGTCCTACCTCAGATCCCACCTTTTCTGCAAAGCTCCCCATCCCTGACCTCTTCAGGGAGATATGCCTGTGTCTACAGAACTTGGTGGCACCAGGTTTCCTTCCATTTTCCTTCCATACCTCCCTTCCCCCTTCTCTCAATACCAGTGCCCTGTTTAAAAGCACTGGCTTTGGAGTGATGGGCATAGGTGCCAGTTCTGCCACTTATTTGTTCTGTGCCCTTGAGCAAGTTATAACTTCCCTGAACCTCAGTTTTTTCATCTCTGAAATAAGTTGTGGAAATGAAATGAGGTGATTCTTACATGGTGCTTATTCTAGCCTAGCACTTGGTTATGAGCTTAAAAGTATTAATATTATTATTATTGGTCCTATATAATGGGCCAGGTGCTGTGTGGTTAGGTACAAAGGTGGTTAAGTCTCAGTCCCTGGCCCCCTGCAATTTAACTACACTGTATGACAATTTAACAAACTGTATGACAGCTTCGGCAATTTGAGGCCTATTTTACTGCTTTTGAGGGTAGTAAGCACAGTCCTAAATCTTTCAGCTTTTCTTGACCTGGTATTCCACCCTGGGTAGAGTTAGACCTTGGTGTACTACATGCTCTCAGACTAGCAGGATTGGGAGTGAGTGGAAGCCATGTAGCCTGCTGTATACACTTAGCTACTGGAGCCCCAGGTGGGGTGGGCTAGGCAAGGGGGGATGTGAGTTAAGATCACATTCATTTGTTCACTCCTACAATCAGAAAACATTGTGCACCAGACCTTGTGCTGGAGTGAGCTTCCTCAAGTGCCTGCCCTCAAGTTGCTTACAAACTGCTGGTGGAAGCAGACATGTAAACAGATAGTTGCTAATCACTGTTAAAGCAAGTTCAAGAGCCTGTGGGTGAATAAAGGAGAAAGAAAACAGGAATCAAGAGGTTACTGAGGACAGTGGGTGAAGAGACATGAGCAAGCATGAAGTGGGTTCTCATTCAACAAGTATTTGCTAAGCTGCTACTTTATATGACCACCTCTACTCTAGGACTTGAGTTTCACTAGTGAATAAAACAGAACAATTCCTGATCTTCGTGAACTTTACAATAGCAGGGTAGGGGCAGGGTTGGTAAATCAAAACAGGCATAGTAATGAAACAGAATGTCTGGGTGCCAGAAGTGGCTGGGGGACTGGAGTGTGGGAGGGGGCTATAATTTTTATTTTTTTTTTTGTTAAAGATTTATTTATTTATGATACAAGAACTGGGGTACAAGCTAGAAATGCAGGGGATGAGAGGATCCACCAGAGACAGAGTGGGGAACAGAACAGGCAGATGAACTGAACACACTAGCTTAGGGGAGCAGCAGGCAAGGCAGGAGAGGTCTGCTGCACCATGTGGGGTCCCTCCCTGGGATGGAACTCGTGCTGCAGTGGCTGTGGTCTGCCTCATAGTGAGTTGCTTAACTCACTGCGCCACCAGGGAGGCCCCAGGGACTATAATTTTTAAAAGCATGGTTGTCAGGAAACCAAAAAAGCAATGAGGAATAAAATTGTTTCTGGTGTTTACTTGCATATTTGAAAGCCTGTTATTTTTCACACTAAGTTCCTCAAGAAACACTCTCTAACAGGGACAGGTAAACTAGAGCAGGCCCCCTTTTGTTTAAAATAGTTTTATTGGAACTCAGCCACACTTATTTGTATGTTGTCTAGGTTGCTCTTTACAACACAGTGGCACAGTAGTTGCAGTGGAGATCCCGGGGCCCCAAATATTTACTTACTATTTATTACCAGGCCCTTTCCAAAAAGTTCATTGGCCCTCACTATTTTCAAGAGTTTAGGGGCTCTCCATATTTTACATTTTAGATTATATCTAGGCTTGTACAATTTTTTCTTTTTCTTTTTTGTTTCTTTTCTAACAAGAGCACCTAAGGGATGGATCCTTTTCATTCTTGCGCAGTAACTCCTGACTTAATCTATTGTCCACAGGTTCTTTGGAAACTGTGACTTAAAGCAGAACAATATATGATGAAAGCAGGTTCTTGACTGTCATGTTAGTGGCCTGCTCACTTCTTTAGTTCTCGTTCGCCATTTTCTTCATCTCAGTGTTATGCTGTAATGAGGTTATTCCAGGGCCAGCTGTATTCTTTGCAGGGTGAGGCTACATTGTGCTTCTTAACATCGCTAGTGATGTGGGAGTTGAGGCTCAGAGGGGTTGAATAAGCTGAAGTACGTGCCCTTGCCATTACTCTATTGCTGTTTTCCAAAAGTACTTGTTCACTTGACGAATCATCAGTTCTCCGTTTTCTGTCATCAGTGTTTGTCAGAGTCTGTGCTTCCTTCCCTCATCCCTTTGTTCATGGCACTCCATTCAGTATCTCCGCCAGCCCACTCTGCCTTTTAAAATATCATTATTTCTCCAAGGTCCAAAGGAAATACCACCACAAGTATTTTCTTTCCCATCCCTGTCCATGACTGAGGACTCAGAAGAGTCTGTGCAGTTTCGCGAGCATTTACTGATGTTTGCATAGGTAGTGTGTGTGTGTGAGACAGACTTTGTGTATGTGTGAGTCTGTGTAGTGCTTGAGAGTGGAAGTGGGTACTGACCGATCTCAGCAGACACGGCCCAGACTGTGCAGTCTTGCAGGTCCCAGATGTTAACCCTGTAGTTCTTATAGTATGGTGAGGTCTGGGGAAGGGAAAGGTGACAGAACATTTACAAGGATTCAAAACTGGACCTTGTAAACAACTAAGAACTTCAAAAATTAGGGCTTCTGATATATTCATTTTGAAAGTGGGTAAATGGATACTTTTAAGAAAGTTTTTTCAAGAAAGATTAAACATAAAAGGAGATTCAGTTAACATATAGTTAGGCAGAAAAATTGAGCTCATTCTCAAATGTAATCTCCTTGTCTTACAGGTGAATTATTACAGTCTAGACTCATTGCTTACTGGTTTTTAGAAAATATTCAAATGGCACCAATATGGGTTGATGGTGGACAAAGTTGATCCCTTCTTTTCACTCTGGGGGTAGCTTTAAATATCTGTTGGAGTTTGTCACTTGAAAGTGAGTAAATAAAGGCATTCTAGCCAAGTATTCCAGTTAATTGAGGTTATTTCTGATGGCTAGACCCATGGGGAAGGTGTACACCCCTTCAACCAGAACAGAAGCTTCTCTGTGGTCTGGCCTGACCCAAGGAATAAAGGTGTTGGCCATTTGTGTTCATCCTCAGGGTTCAGAGATGGGCAGTGAGAAGGAGCAGAATCCAGAACAGCACCTGCCTGAGGAAGGGGAACAGGGTAAGCCCTGGAGAGTGGATGACACAGAGGGTTTTCGGATTCCAGATGGGGAGAAAGAGCATGAGCAAGAGGGCGTGTCAGAAGGGCCCCAAGGGACCCGTCTCCAAAAGCCATGGCAGAAAGACACTGCCCCAGCTGGAGAGCCAGGGGCCCCCATTGTTCATTCAAGGCCTGAGGCCGATGAGAAGCCCTTTATCTGTGCCCAGTGTGGCAAAACCTTCAATAACACCTCCAACCTGAGAACACACCAGCGGATCCACACTGGTGAGAAACCTTACAAATGTTCTGAGTGTGGCAAAAGTTTCTCCAGAAGCTCCAATCGCATCCGGCATGAGCGGATCCATCTAGAAGAGAAGCATTACAAATGCCCCAAGTGTCAGGAGAGCTTTCGGCGGCGCTCGGATCTCACCACGCACCAGCAAGATCACCTGGGCAAGCGGCCATACCGCTGTGACATCTGTGGCAAGAGCTTCAGCCAGAGCGCCACGCTGGCTGTGCATCACCGGACCCACCTCGAGCCGGCGCCCTACATCTGCTGTGAGTGTGGGAAGAGCTTCAGCAACAGCTCCAGCTTTGGAGTGCACCACCGCACCCACACGGGCGAGCGGCCTTACGAGTGCTCCGAGTGTGGGCGGACTTTCAGCGATATCTCCAACTTCGGAGCACACCAGAGGACCCACAGAGGGGAGAAGCCCTACCGGTGCACTCTGTGTGGGAAGCACTTCTCCCGGAGCTCTAATCTCATCCGCCACCAAAAAACACACATGGGAGACCAGGCTGGGAAGGACCCCAGCTAAAGGAGAGGCCCATGGAGAGAGTGAGGGGGAGAGAGCACAAGACCCCAGCCTAGGGTAGGAAGATCTTTAGGATCTGCTGCTGCCCCTTGACCTCAAGCCCTTCATCCCACTTTGGCTCCTTGTTGCCAGTAGTTAGGGTCGCTGGGAAGTCCTGGGATGGGACTCAGCAAAAATGCTTGCTTTTTCCTAGGCCAATTTCTTACCTTGAAAAGTCAGAGGACGTGGCGTTGGTGTCATCTTCTTAGGGCGAAAGAGAACTAGGAAGGGCTTAGTACATGTCACATCATGAAGGCAGCCGTCTCCTGGCCATTGAGGAAGTACCCGTGAGGTGGGCATTCCTGTTTGCTGGGCCTCCAAATCATGTATGGACTACGTAGGACACACTACAGTGGCCTGCTCGCTCCTACCTTCTGTGGCCCCACTTTGCTTCCACATCTTAGGGCCAGGAGGAACAGCCTTCCCAGTGGAGGGGGTCCCTTTGGCCTGGAGAAGAGGTCTGAGGTCAAGGACCTTCACACTCCCTATGTTTGTGACTTATTCACCCCTTTCACCTGCATCTGTTTCCCCAGAGTGATGAGCAGTAAAGCCCTTCAATGAAAAGGACCGTGTACTTATTTGGGGACATGAAAGAAGTGGGGAGCTGGGGAGATGGTCCTGTGGCAGCCATTCCAGAGGGAGTTGAAATCCAAGAAAGACAATGGGTGGCCACTCTGAAATGTCTCTGGAGGAGAATGGAGGAGGAAGGGGAAGGGAAAAGCAGTGCCGTTAATGGAACTTCCAGTGTGCCACGGCTTCCACAGGTCACATTTACATTACTTATCACATTTAGTCATCACAGCCAACCTCAAGAAAGAATAGATGAAACAAGTGAGGAAAGGTGAAGTCACTTGCGTGAAGCTACACAGCAGGTGTATAATGAGGCCAGAGTTCAGATTTGGGCCTCCCTCGCCTTGAACTGATGCTCTTGTCATTACAGTCACCTTGTTGGCTCCTGCCGGAGGCATTACTCAGGGGCTGGGCTAGGACCTGCTGAATTCCCTGGAGGCAGGAGCTAGTGTGGTCCCTTGATGTGACCATTTGCTCTGTGAGAAGGCAGTGCAAGCATGAGAACCCTTTCAACATTGCTGATGGAGCAGTTCCTTTGTGCCAAGGAAAAATGACAGTGGCAGGGAGTAGAGGGTAAGGGGTGGGAAAAGATAGAAACCTTAAGACTCTTACTCTTAAGAATCTTTGCCCTCAGTAGCAATAATTTAGTTGTTGCCAAGGCTGGGACAGCTTAGCAGGGTTCATGCTTGGCTCCACATGGCAAATTTTGGTGCTTTTTACATGAATTTTAGTGTTGACCCAGACTCCTCCCAACAAGTTAAGACCCATCTTCACCTCTTGCTAATCTGGGATCCTGCTCTCCAGAGTGAGGGGTCCTCTTCATTGGCCAATTGGCAGAATGTGACTCTGGCATCACTCTGACATGACGTATCATGTGGGACTGCCACCCGCCCAGGAAGGGATGTACAAGGAGCTTTGCACTCATCATCTTACTAAATTCTTAAAACCTTGTGAAGTGAGAATTATCCATACTTGCTAGATACAGAAGCAAGCAGACAGAAAGTGCCTTGTGCAAGATTACGCAGCAGCAAATGACAGGGTCAGGAACCGAACCTACTCCTGCCTAATTCAAAGCCTGGATTTTTTCCAGCTAGCAAAGTTATTTCAAACAATTCTCTTATATTTATGGGTTAGTTTACAAAGCACTTCTATTTCACATGCACTTTCCTGCTCTTTGAAAATCTCCATACAACCTATTTTAAATATATAGATGTATGGATTGGCACTCTCCCTGGTAATAAAAGTTACCATGTATCAGATATCTGTGAAGGCCAATTACTGTGCATACGTTATCTCTGTTTCCCATAACTATCATGTAAGCTGTATCCCATTAATCTGAGAAGTTAAATGACCTGGCCATTGGTAGGCTAGGGTTCAAATCAAATATTTCTGATTCCAAGGCAAAGCTCTTTGTTGTACTCTACCAAGCTAGGTCTACTGGTTCACTCTTGATCTGGGGAGCAGGACTTCATTATCCTTCCAGGCTGAGAGGCTTAATGACAATTGCTATGACTTTTTCAGGAGTCTCTGGTGCCAGTCAGATCCAGGAGCCTGTACCAGGCACCTGCTTTTATCTTTAGACGTGACTTGCTGGTCAGCCTCATTGCCTTTTTTTGGACCAAGTTCATAGGCTAAGGTTTCCAGACTTTGAGTCCTATCTATCCCACTTATTTACTCCCTTCATTTTTTTTTTTAAAACTTCCTGTATTTTCTCCTTCATTCGCTTTCTTTCCCATCTCCCTTTCCCCCTTCCTCTTCTTTCTGGCCCTCCTAGCTACTAGGAATTCTGACAGTGATGCAGCTCCTCTGTTGTCTGAATGCAGGAGATTGACCTATAAAACCCAGTTAAAATGCAGGACGACAGCTCTACCCAGGATTCTATAGGAGTCAAAGGAAGGAACTTAACTGCTTTTGGGGGTCCAAAAGCCAGTAAGTCATGGGCCTTTCTGCATGGATCTCAGAGGAAGAGCAACGCCCCTCTGGACAAGATGTTGGGAGGCCATAAGGAATGTCTTACTCTTCAGAGGGGAGGAAAATGTTCAGGTGATGATTGAATTTCATACTGAAAAATTAGTAGATTGATTATTTCAGATGGAAGGGGACGTCTTGGTGTTTTAGGGAACAGTGAATTTTAGATGTAGTTGGAGTGTCCTGTGTGAGGACTAGGTGAAGTCGGTAGGGCAGATGGGGGCCAGATCTTGAAGGGTGTTCGAAACCAGCATTCAGGATTTTGGATGGTGAATAATAGAGTTTTAAAGCAGGGGAATGGCATGATCACGTCACGTTCATCCTCTGGGAAGAACACTGAGGGCAGTGTGCAGGTGAACTATGGGAGTAAAGGAAGTTGAGTACATGATGTATGTATAAGCCAGGCAGGTGTCAGGTGGGCCCTCCAGACCCACAGTGAGTGCCATATGATTGCCTCGCTGCTTTGCCAGTTCCACAGAATGGGAAAGTCCAAACACTCTGCAGTTTCCACATATTCCTGGGATTGATGCACTTACAGTCTCCTCTTGCCTGAAGTTCCTATGGTCTGTATAAGACCTCTGTTTTTATCCCCACTAACCCTGTCACAGAATTGAGTAGCTTTTTCAAATGTCCCAGTAAATTTCTGTCACACTAAGCACTTTGTAAGTTTAGAATCTCTTGGGAGTCTTGGGGAAGGGACAGACCATGGCATGATACCAGCTTCCTCTCCTTTTTCTTTCTATCACAGCCCTTACCGTTCTCCAGGATTGGAAACTACAGATTGTTTTGTCCTTTTGTACAAAGCAACCCCGACTGCCAACTTGCATCCACAAACACATTAAGGAGCACAACGGAATATAGACCTCACTACATTTAACGCATGCACCCACCCCATAAAGTAGTTGTAAAGATAAATACCCTTGCAGATCTGCAAATCACGTAAACATATAAAAGGTTCAAAACAAGTCTTCTTGTGGTTGTTTCCTCTTCTTTCTGAGATCCCACTGAAATAACAGAAAAGGAGGATGAATATTTAACAGCAAAGAAAATGGCAGGGAAGAGGAATGGCAGCTGCAGAGACTTCAAGAGATTTCTAGAAATAGCATACATAAATGACTCAATAGAGCTATATAGTAAGTGGAATGAGAAGACAGGCATTGGAAGTAAGGCAGCTGTCCTCCTGGCAAAACCCCAAACAGGCTTCTGAGTTTATAATTAGTAAGTCCCAAGGACAGACATGAAAAGTAGACTTAAAAACTAGGAAGTCTGTGGATTGTCTACACTCCCTCTTATCTCCAGAAAGGAGTATGACTGGCATTTACTTCCAGACAAAAACAAAAACCAACCAAACAAAACACACAAACTCAAAAGGCTCATTCTATAGAAAACTAATAAATTTCAAGGAAAAATATATTTAGTGTGGTGTTGACATTTCAGAATACAGCTTCTGTCATTCTGACATTTACAAACCCATTTCCCAACAATGACTCATCAGCTCAGCCTACATACAGCCAGAAGACCCCACTCAGCCTTCCTGTCCAAGAGGCTGGTTTTTCAGAGAAACAGATTTAGTAACAGGAAACCAACACAGATGAAAGCCACTGAGGCTAATCAGTTTGGTCTGTTAGTCCATAAATAGCCCAGAAACACTAGAATTTTGAAGACCTAAAAGCATGAAAGAGATAAGTAAAATAAGAGACTACAGGCAATAGAAAGTTGGAATGGATCAGAATATAAAAAATTCTAATTAGGTCCTCAGGTAGATCTGGGAAGATACTACCTCCATTAAACAAGAAAGGTTGCTACTGGAGAGGAACAATAGGAAAATAAGAAATATCTTTTGGAAATTAAGTGTGATAAGTAAAAAATTATTTGATAGAAAATTAGAGGGAAAATACAAAGATAATGGAATGAAGAAATAAAGGACATACACATTCAACCCTGGAGTTTCTTTTGATGAAGACTGTTGGCTATCCTCCAAAGTCTGTTCACCTGTTTCCTGGAGGCACTTAACTGACCAACAGTTCCCAACCGTTGTAGTCACGTACAGTGATAAGGTCTAAGTACAGGCGAATGGAAATAGCACAGAGGGGTATGTGACATTTCGGGGCCCAGACCTCATGACTTCACCTCTGTTTCTTTTCCCTCTTCACCAGCAAGAACCCAGCTTTGGTGGATGCAGACTACACAGTGCCCAGGATAGACTTGCCATAGCCTTATTTAATGGCAGACGCCCAGTTAAATTTGAATTGTAGGTAAACTATGGATTTTTTTTTCTGTAACTATGTCCCAGGTAGTTATGTCCTAGTAGATGGCAGAACAAAGAGATAAAAGGAACTGAATTTTACCGCTGGATACACACTTCACAACTGTTGGTGAGAAAGAAACACATTTTTGTGTGTGCCAAGTCACTGCTTTATTGGGTCTCTTTTTTTTACAGAACTCACACCTTTCACCATAACTAATATTTAGAGGCGAGTCTCTGCCATCAACAGACTGGTGCCTCTTACTACAGATGATGTCTTAGGATTGCCATTGGTCATTTCCTCCCCCCGCCCCCTTCACATCCTAAACTGGAATGTTTCCATTAATTGGTGCTACTTTAGATTAAACTGAATACCACATTATGAAAAAGAGCTGAGCGGTGATATAAGTAAGATGGTGAAACAGGGAACCCCAGCCTTCACTCCCCAACAGAGACACTGATTTAATGTGTAGACCAAAATGCCTTCGTGAAAACTCCAGAAACCCACAAGCCAAATGTAGATAAGTTTAGATTTTTCTTCTGTAAGGGTGAGGGAGAAGGATGAGTAGACCATGTGTCCAGTTTTCTAGATTTTCAGAGGGCTTTCTGAGGGACGGGTTTGGTTTCATCTTATTTGTGGTGCAGAAGGGAAACCAAAAAACTTTGGTTGCTACGGAATGAAGGTGTGTGTCTTGGGGATGTAGCTCCAGCGAACCTACAGTATCACAGACAGACAGCAGAGGGTGCAAGAGATGAGAAAAAAAACCAAATTTCTCTAATGGGAAAATTAGCACCAACTGAGAAGTCACGTCCGCTTAAAGAGTTTTGTAAGGTCCCCAGAATCTGTAGCCAAGTTGATTACTGAAGATCTTGCGCTTCCCAGAGCTAGTCTGTAAAAAAAATCAGGAAAATTATGCATGAACGTAATGAGAATATCAACAGAGATAGACACTATTAAAAAAGAGCCAAACATGAAGCTGAAGACTATAATAACTAAATTAAAAATTTCATTAGAAGGCTTCAGCACTACACTTGATCAAACAGAAGAAATAATCAACAAGCTCAAAGATAGGACATTTGAAATCATCGGGTCAGAGGAATAGAAACAAAAAGAGTGAAGAGAACATACTGTAAAGGAAATCAATATGCACATAATGGAAGTTCCAGAAGGAGGCAAGAGAGAGGGAAAGAGGCATAGAGTTTATTTGAATAACTAATGGCCCCTAAATTCCCCAAACTGGAATACACAATGATGTAAAAGATATAAATTTAAAAATAAAAATGAAAAAACCCTTCCAAAACAAGGAAGGAAATGAATGTCCATATTTGAATGTTAAAAAAAAATCCCCAAGTCTTATGAATCCAGAGGCCCACACAAAAACACATTACAATCAAATTGTCGAAAGTCAAAGAATCTTAAAAGCAATGAGAGAAGAACAACTCATGACATACAAGGACGTTTCCATAAGATTTCCAAGGTATTCTCAGCAGAAACCTCATAGTCTACAATGAGTGGGATGATATATTCAAGGTGCTGAGAGAAAAAAATCTGCCATCTAAGAATGTTCCATCCAACATAAGTTAACCCTGCCATTTTACAGGTAGTGATACAAAAGCACAGGAAAGGTGAGAAATTTCACAGGCAACTCTAAGCAGTATGATTCTGGGCATTAAGTTTTAACCACTTTTCTGTGACTTTACTATCATCAGCACAATGTGCCGCAGACAAAGTGATGAGAAGTATTTGAGGTCTTCAGAGCTAGAGGAGAAGGCATAACAACGGTTCTCTCACTTAGGGAAGTTTGAGAAACCCCAATGGCAGGCTGTGCCCAGAACAATTACATCAGAATCTTGGAAGAAAAGTAGAAAAACCTCAGTAGTTTTTTAAAAAATGCATCAAAATATCTTACGAGAGCTTAAGAATCCACTCAAATTGTGATAGAAGTTTCTTTTCTTGCCATCAGATGGGGTTGCAGACTTTAATCAGATGAATCACACACAGAAGGGTGTTATTGGAGCCCAGGAAAAGGACAGGGACAGTGTTGTCATGGTGACTGTTAGAAGGACTCACTGCACCTACATTGGCTCAGGTTAGATTCATCGTGGAAGCCTGAAAAGCTTGGGTCCTGCTCTCCAGTGTCACCTGACTGATTTTACAGATTAGACCTCTGAGGCACAAGAAGATTTTAAGTAAGCTCATAAATAATAATGGAATATTTATACTAAACTGTAATTTAAAAATAATATGGCAGAATCTGATATATTAGCCTAATTTTATTGATTAGACCTCTGAGGTATTATTTTTATAAAGATAGATTTAAAAACAGAATGGTATACTTCTATATTGACCTTTTAAGCCTTAAATAAAACCAAAGTTTTGAGTTTTTAGGTGAAAAAGTTTAATTCTAATTTAAAATCCAAGATGCTGTGAATAGTCTTTTAGCACGAACTCTGCCCTCAGACATGAAAAAGAAACCACACAACATTATCTAACCAATAAGAAACTGAAGCTCAGAGAGGTTAAGAAACCAGGAATCAACCGCATGCATGTCTGACGCTAAACCAGTGTGTGCGGCTCCCTGACAGCCCAGCACTCTGAAAAGTCAGGTCACTTGAAAACAACATATTTTGAAGTACCTTAATAAGTGCCTGCCTGTATGCATTATAGGTTGATTTTATGGCTAAGCAGTTGTAGCTCAGGGAAAGAGAATTTATTGGTTCAGGTAACTGAAAGTCTGCCTTAAGCCAAGGTTGCTATGGAATCAATCCCTGTTTCTCTGTGTTGGCTCTAGAGACAGGTTTTCTTTTCCCTTATGCTGCAAGATGACTGGAGCTGTCCCTCTGGACAAGTACAGCTAAAAAAAGAAGGCTGCCTCTCTCTCAACTGTTCCTCTCAAAGAATCACTGCCTCCCATTGACTCTGCTTAGTTCATGGGTCTGTTTTGGAACAGCCACTGACCAGGAGAATGTGATGCTTAAACTGGCCATGCCTAGGGTCATAGGCTGACCCCTAGAGTTTGGGAGGAGTTAACGCTTCCAAAAACATATGGGCTGAGAGGAGGCACACATCTCCTTTTCATGGAATAGCAGAATTGACATTGCTAAAAGGGCCACACTATCCAAAGCCATGCACAGATTTGATGCAATCCCTGTCAAAATCCTAAAAGAATTCTTTTTCTTTGCAGATATAGAAAAAAAATCCTAAAGCCCATATGGGACCTCAAAGGACCCCACATAGCTAAACAATCTTGAGGAGTAACAAAAATAACAAAAGCCTCACATTTCCTGATTTCACAACACATTATAAAGCTACAGTTGCAAAACAGTGATACTGGCATAAAGACAGGTATATAGACAACAGAAGAGAATAGACCACCCAAAAATAAATCCTCACAGATAAAGTAAAACAATCTTTGACAAGGATGGCAAGACTACACACTGGAAAAAGTACATTCTCTTCAGTAAACGTTGAGAAAATAAGATAATCATAGGTAAAAGAATGAAGTTGTACTTTATCTTTACCATATATAAAAATTAACTCAAATAGGATTAAAGACTGAATGTTAGACCTGAAATTATGAAGCTCCTAGAAGAAAAAAAAATGGGGAAAAAACTTTATAACATTGGATTTGATGATGATTTTTGGGCAACAAAAGCAAAAATGGACAAGTGAGATATCAAACTTAAAAGCTCTGTATACCATACTGTGAAGGATCCACTGCCACTGCAGCATGAGTTCGATCCCTGGCCAGGGAGCTGACCCACATGGCAAAGCAGACCTCTCCTGTCTTGCCTGCTGCTCCCCTCAGCTGTGTACTTCAGTTAATCTGCCTGTTCTGTTTCCCACTCTGTCTCTGTTCCCCACTCACCCCCCACACCTCTGGCCTGTACCCCAGTTCTTGTATGCATAATCTTTAAAAAATATAAATAAAATAAAAGCTTCTACAAAGCAAAGGATACAATCAACAGAGTGAAAGGCAACCTGTGGAATGGGAGAAAATATCTGCAAACTTGTTACTGGGTAAGTGGTTAATATGCAGAATACACACAGCTCCTACATCTCAACACCAATGACAAAATAGTCTGACTTAAAAATGACAAGAAGACTTAAGTGGACATTTCTCCAAGGAAAGACATATAAATAGCCAACAATCATATAAAAAGATGCTCAACATCACACATAATCATGAGACTGCAAGTCAAACCATAATGAGATATCCCAGCAGCCATTAGAATAGCCACCATAAAACAACAACAAAAATAACAAATGTCGGGGAAGATGTGGAGAAGTTGTGTAATGTCGATGGGAAAGTAAAATGGTGTAATCACTATGGAAAACAATATCGATGTTCCTTGAAAACTCAAAAATGGAATGACCTTACGATTCTGCAATAATACTTCAAGGTATATATATGCAAGAAAATTGCCAACAAAATCTCCAAGAGATACTTGTGCACCCATGTTCAATCATAGCTTCTAAGGTGGAAGCAATGTAAATGTATATCAGAGGATGAATGGATAAATAAATGTGATATATACATATGGTGGGACATTAGTGAGCCTTGCAATAGATGAGAGCCCTGTCATATTCCAACAAGGATGAAGATTTTCATATGATATATTATTATGTTAAGTGCAGTAATTAGCATTTTATATATTAAGTGCAATAAAACAGTCACACAAAAAGACAAATACTGTATGATTCCACTTATATGAGGTATCTAAAGATATGAAATAACTAAAAGTAGTTAAACTCTGATAGACAGAAAATAGAATGGTAATTGCCAGGGGGAAAGGAAAGTTTTAACTTAATGCCTATATGGCTAGAGTTTTGGTTTTTCAGGGTGAAAAGTTCTGGGTCTCTGTTGCACAATGTGGATATAATTAACACTTCTGTACTGTACACTTAAAAGTAGTTAAGATGGTACATTTAATGTTGTGTGGGTTTTTTATTGAGGTGTAATTGACATAAAGCTTCAGGCGTACAACGTAATGAGCTGGTATTTGTATATATTGTGATCACCACAATAAGTCTAGTTAACATCTATTAGCACAGAACAAATTTGTTTCTTGTGATGAGAACTTTTCAGATCTACTCTCTTAGCAAGATCCACATATGCCATACACTATTTTTTTTTAAGATTTATTTATTTATGCACACAAGAGCTGGGGTACAGGCCAGATTCACGGGAGGTGAGAGGATTCACCAGACAGAGCGGGGAACAGAACAGGCAGACTGACTGAAACAAACTGCTGAGGGCAGCAGTGGGTGAGGCAGGAGAGGTCCTCTGCGCCATGTGGGTCCCCTCCCTGGCCGGCGGCAGAGATCCAACTCGTGCCGCAGTGGCTGCAGCCTGCCTCAGTGTGGTGCCCAACCCACTGCGCCACCAGGGAGGCCCGCCATACACTATTATTAACTATTGTTATCATGATTATATCCCCATGACTTACTTTATAACTGGAAATCTGTACCTTTTTTTTTCCCCTCAAAGATTTATTTATTTATGCATACAAGAACTGGGGTACAGGCCAGAGGTGTGGGGGGTGAGAGGATTCACCAGAGACAGAGTGGGTAACCAAATGGGCAGATTAACTGAAGTACACTGCTGAGGGGAGCAGTGGGCAAGCCAGGAGAGATCTGCTGCACCATGTGGGTCAGCTCCCTGACTGGGGATCAAACTCCTGCTTCAGTGGCTGCAGATAGCTTCATAGTGCTGAGCCTTAACCCCTTGTACCACCAGGGAGAATCCAGTCTATACCTCTTGACTCCCTTTAATCTATTTCACCTCTGGCACCCCAGCAATCTGTTCTCCATATATATGAGCTCAGGTTTTGTGTGTTTGTGGGTTCTGTGTATAACTGAGACCAGACAGTGTTTGTCTTTCTCTGTCACTTATTTTCATTTTAAATAATACCCTCCAAATCCATCCATATTGTCAGAAATGACAAGACTTCCTTCCTTTTTAAGTTTCAATTGACATTCCAGTGTGTGTGTGAGTGTGCATGCGCACACTCACACTTTCTTCATTGATTCATCTACCAATAGACTTAGGTTAAATGTTTACCACACAAAAAAATCAGTCTGCCTGGAAATGCTCTCATCAAGGTGTCGTCACAGCTTTCCTTTCACTATCACCTTGGCCCCGCTTTATTAAAAAGAAAAAAAGAGGCGCACCTTTGCCTATTTGGAATTTTATCTGGCCTATTGTCCCCAGGTGCATAAATCTCTGGGGGTAGCAAACAAGGGGTGAGGAGAAATGCTGCTGTCTCTGAGGCGTCCTGTAATCAAGGCACGAGGAATGGAACATCTTGTGCCTTTCCCTCGGCTGTATTTTTGTTAGGGAAGGAACGTAGAGACAGAGTGTGCAGGCCAGTGTTGGGGTATGCTGTAGAGTGGGTGGAGAGCTAACAGCCTTGGCACTCTGTCCTCTGGCTACTGTCAGGGGAGGAACTGCCCCGAGGGACCCCTCCTGGGAGCAGATCGGAGTGCCAGGACAGCGTGGTGCGACATAGCAGCCTTGAAATGCCGTAGATCTTGAAAAACTGTTACCAAGTGTGTCATCTGCATCTCTACCAATCTCGGTAATGAGAGGGATTTTGGGGAGCACTATCATTCACTCAAATTCCCTTGGTCTATGACTGAGCCACGCATTTTACATGACTTCAAGGGGAAAGTGTTGGAAATGACTAAGTTTGCTTCCAACATGCTGTTATAGCATAACATGATAAATTAGCACTTTGTATTTTTTCTCAAACATGTATTGACATTGATGATGTGTTTTTATTAATATTGCCAAAATCAATATTTTTTACTTGGGTGGAAGTCTCCTGTTTGCTGACACTTGTTAATCACATCTTGTGCTTTCTACCACATTCTTCTTGTATCTGAATTATGTAAACTATTTTGTGCTGTCTACTGTAAATAACATGAACACAATTTTTAATATCCTATGTAAGCCTGCACTTACTGAATGACAAATAATATTCACACATCTATACAGAAACTAATTAAAAAACCGAAAAGCACCAACTACATCCTTGTAAGTCCTGACAGAATTTTACTTTTTATGTTTAATCATTATCAACATTTATAAGTTTATATTTATTTTGGCCATCTGTATAGTAGTAGTAATTATAGTATCTCAACAAAAGAATATAAAAACGTTAATGCATATATTTATTTTTAATACAATAGTGTTTAGTAAGACTAAAGCATAGAGTTACTATATCAGGGTAAGTAGTAGACAGTGTGGGAAGTGAAATGTAAATACAAAGGCCAAGTTACAAAGGAGCAATATAAAATTTCCAACTATCAAAGAGTTTGTTCATATGTTTTAAATGGACTATAGTATCATATTGTTGTAAACTGTTGAAAACATTTAAAAGATGAATGTAACAATTTAATGACAATATTTACCATACATTAGAAAGTAAGTCTGCAAATATTTCAACTTAAGATAAAAACTGTCAACTTAAAATGTACAAATATACATTTCTTGATTGCTTATTGGGTTCTCACCACCAGAATATAAGTTTCATGAAGGCACAACATGAAATTTTGTAAATAGACATTTGTTGGTTGCTTTTTGGGTTTTCCTCCCCAGCAAGGGAATAGTGCTTGGTGCCCAGCAGGTGCTCAGTAATGAAGTGAAATTACAGAAAAGAGCTGAGTTCCATGACTAGAAACAGCTGGCACTGGGAACCCTGCACCAGATGCTGACCCCTGGCAACTCACGCAATCTAGGAGATGAATGCCAGACCTTCTGGAAGAGGTGGAAGGGAGAGTATGGACTAACTTCAGCTGATACTACATTATGCATACATTATCTTATAGATGAGGAAACCGAAGATCAGAAAGGTAAAAGGACGTACCCAAGGTTATCCAGTGAAGCAGCGGAGCAGGAATGTGAAGTCAAATTCTCTGGATCTAAAAACCATGTTCTTTTCAAGGCACCACATAGTTTGGGAGAGAGTATGTTTTCAGTTAAGAATGAACAAATGCTTTGTAGAGATAGTGACATTTTTTTAAAAAATTAGATCAAACCACCCTTTAGAGAGACCAAAGGTAGACTAGGAAAAAGAAGGAGACTGAACAAAAAGCTTCAGGGTGAGACAGGTGAGGAGCTGTCTGGGGAACACTGACTATATCTGCTTGGTTGAATCTAGGTGGTTGAAAGAGCAAATTGGGAGGACTGCATATGCCTCATCTCCACGAAGGAGAATGTGAAAGTTCTTGACTGCTTGCTAGTTTAGGAATTTGGGCTTTACCTGAAAAGGTAGGGAGCATGGAGTCATTGTGCAGTAATATGGCCAGACACTGCTCTATGAAGATCATTCCGTAGTCTGAGAACAGGTTTACCAAATGGATCTGTTCTAATAGTCGGGTGAAGGGTTTTCTCCAAAGCAATCTAGTCTCTCTGAACTGGAAAAGTTGTGGTTAAAACCCAGCATTGACCTAAATGTTCACACAATAGCCACTAGTTGGTAGCAATGTCCAAGGAATGAAGGCAACAGATCCCCAACTAGCAGCTTCCCCAGTCAAGTCCTTGGGCTGTGAAGGGGATATAAACATCTGGTGGGAACAAGAGCATTCTGTGTGGAGGGAACTTCAAAGGGCCCGCAAGGGAAGGAGTAGGTGGAGGTCAGGGGATAGAGTGACCAGTGCCTGGAGGATATGGTTGGGGTGAGAGGTGCAGTCCTGAGAAATAAGGCAGGACGTTGCAGTTAGAAACTGACTGTGAAAAGCTTTGAATTTGCAGGCTAAGGAAGCTGGACGTTATCCTGAGGGAAACAGGGATGCAGGGGAGGTTTTAAGTAGGAGTGACTAGATTTGCGTTTTAGAAAGATTACCAAGACTGCAGCGTGGAGAACAAGGGGGAAGCCACAGGAAGCAGTGAGGATCGCCAGAGTTGATGAGTGGAGGGCACTAAGGCCAACACCTGCAGTGGGCACAAGTGGTTACATATATAGGAAACTTAAAGAAAAAACCACAGACTTAAAAAGAGGGCATTAAAAATGGAGTTTTCACAGGAGAAAATGAATTATTATCCTTCCCCTATTATTGAATACACATTCAGAACTGTTGCATTTTCCGCCTAAGACTGCCTTAGAAGAACTGAAAGTGGAACTTTGAATCTTAACTCTAGTTCATTCAATACTGACCAGAGTCTGATGGGAACCTGGAACAGAAGAATAACTTGGCAGTTGCCTCCCCAGTCTGGTGCTGGAAAAGTAACTTCTGTAGAGTGTGGACAGCACTTTGACCAAGGCAACACAGGATGCTGTGGGACCCAGCGGGGGAACCTGATCCAGAAAGCAGCCGGGAGAGGAGACGGGTGCACCCAAGATTTCAGATGACGGATCTCAGAACTGTCAATGAACTTAACTAAGCAATGAAAAGAAGGGGGTCTGAGGGCGGCCCCGATTCCCTTCTTATACTCTTGTCATCAGAAGCTGCAGGCGTCACCTGATACTCCACAGGTGCCCTAGGTGAGCTAGTCCCTGGACGTTGGTGCTAAACTAGCTGCGCCCCCCCTCTCCGCGAACCCGCGCGCCTCCCAGGAGACTGGGGTGCACGGCTTCTCCCAGAGCCCGCGCCAAGGCCGCCGCCTGGAGCAGCCAGGTTCTGATTGGCGCTGGCTGGAGCCCGCCCCTCACCCGCGCAGCAGCGGGGCTCTGATTGGCGGGGACTCCACAAAGCGCCTCCGCTCCCACGCCACTGAAAGGCTAGCCGTGTGGGGGCGCGGCGGCTGAGCGGGGCTCAGAGCGTCGCTGGCAGTGTCCGGAGAGGATGGACGATCGCTCCCGGCCCCTAGTCTGCCCCAGCGCTGGAATGCGCTCCGGGGAGAAACGGCATCAAGGGACCGGAAGCTGCGCCTCCCGGAGCATTGTGGGCCACGGCTGGGGCGGACCCGGGCGCCTACGCGCATCTCTCGGTTTGGGAAATGGCGGGGCCCTTTGCGTCCGTGCAAGCGCACTGCGGGAAGCGATCCGGAGAGTGGGTGCTAAGTCTTTTTTAAACCCAAGTCTGGAGCTTTGGGCCAGGCCAAGGCTGGGGTGCTGCCTGGCTGTGCCCCGCCTCGGGGCCACGGGGTATAGACGCCAAGGAGCGGCGCGCGCCATCTGTTTTGCATTCATACGCTCTAGCCTCTGCCTGCATCGCTCCTTCAGCCCCACCCCTACCCCAGTCGGTTTTCTTTCCACCCGGTAGGAACAGCCAACATTATTCCGCCAACGTATTTAAGAGCCTCGCGTGCACCGTGGTCCCAGACTCTTCTCTTTGCACTGTCCTCCAGGGACTGCGGGAGGCTTACGCGTAAGGCCTGCTCCTACCTGTACCTAAGGCAAATAATGCCCATAGGCCCTACCACTTACCGGGTACCTGTTTTCCCTCCTTAACCCCTCTTCATAGGAGAGACGTTCTAGTTTCGTCTATGTGCAGTTAGGCTTCGACAGGCAAATTCCACCTAGATTTTGTCAGCTGAGTCTCTAGGGTCAGATCTCCTGACTGCTAGATTTCATCAACTATTTCCCGTAATGTGCCAAGTACTCTATTTAGTGTTTAAGACCCAGATGGGCCAACTGACTTCTATGAAACTGTGACTAGTGGGGAAATTAGAACTTGTGGTAAAGGGTAGAAAAGTTATAGTGCTACAGGAAGGAGCAGATGAAATGCTTTTGAAATTCGGGAGTGGGAGGGAGAGGAGGGCAGGGAGCAGTGGTAAGTGGAGACAGCAGTCTATAAAATGGAGCCAGAGGGGACTTATTTCCAAAAGAAATAGATGGGAGCCGGCAGCTTGACAGCTTACTGGGCTCAAGCAGTTTTCTGTATGTAAGAAAGGAGTGGGCTAGGACTTACTGTTAAAAGCGGGGTTTTTTAACGGATTTGCTGAGATGTTAGACACATAATTTTTTAGCCTGTCAAATGCAGGTATATAGTACCTACCTCACATTTAAGATTATTCGTATCAAGGCTTTAACATCCAAATTAACACATAACTATCATGTTCTGGACAACAACTAAGTGATATAAAACCGGAATGCCTTGAATGCCAAGCTATTTAGATTTTCTGTAGGTACGAGGCGTATCATACAGAACTGAGCAAGAGGGCACTGATCAGAGGTGCTCAGAGACTGGGCACGTCAAAATGTGTCAGTCCACTCTCGTTGCTTCTTTCCCGCTATCATCCAAATCTCCCTATCCTCAACCAGCAGGCATTTCAAAACCATGTTTCTAAAAACCAGCCATTTTATATGTTTAAGTAAGTTACAGAGGGAGTAAGGTGGTGTATTTACAAGTTGGTTTGTCCGAGTATAACTTAGTGTCTGTATGTAACATTGACAACCAAAAAATATATATATAAATATCTTCCATCTGTACACAGCAGGGTAGGAGTGTCCATGTCTTCCGGAGCAGTGAGTTCTCAGCCTCCCACGGCCCTCCTTCCACGGTGATCGTCTGGCTCTCAGTGCAAAGCAGACTAGAACCTGGCAGCCCAATCCGATCCTCCCCCTCTCCTCCCTGCACTCCAGTGCTCCCAACTGGTTTCAGGAAAGGAAAGATTAATTTGAGTGGTTGGGCAGGAAGGGAAGGGACGAATCCTAATGGAGCCTGACCTCGAAGATGGGGAGATCCAGGCCTGAAGAGAGTGGCCACATCCAAAACTCAGGGTAGAAGAGTCATAGTTCGTAGTGTATCCTTGGTCATAGGTCCAGCCCTACAGATTAGCTTGGTGAAGAAGGCAAATGTCTAGGAAGGATTTGGTCTTCACCCTTCGGGCATTGAGCTACTCAGGGTGAAGCCTGGGGTGTGTGGACAGAAAACTCTGGCTGATAAAAAAATAATAAAATCAGTAATAAAAAAACTATAAAACCTGTTGCTTGTATAAATAGAGCTGAGCAACAGCCTTGCTTTTTGTTAAAATCCTGGAGCCATTAAGGTCCTGAATATTACTCTGGACATCACTGCTGGCTGAAGAAAAGAGCCCCAGGCCCAGCTCCGCTGAGATCGGTCAGTTTGGAAGTCTCATCCAGCTGCGTGTGCTCCATGAGATCCTTGAGGCTGCTGGGAGCAGGCCGGGCTCGTGATGTGAGGTGCCTCACACTTGGGAATCAGCACCCCCCAGGGGGTGGAACAGCTCCTCGGGTGTCTTGTCATTTTGATTGGCTCCCCCCTGCCGGAAGCCGGACGCAATCTCATCAAAGGTCCGGCCTTTAGTCTCAGGAACTTTGAAGTAGGTGAAGATGAAGAAGAGAACTAGGAGCACCGTGAAGATGATGAAGACGTATGGGCCACACAGTTGCTGAAAAACACACAGACAAACTTCAAGTTCTGACCCTACATTGAACTAGGTTGAATCACTTTACCTTTGCTCTAGAGAAAAACACCACTTCAACCCAGGAGGCTCCACCTATTCCTGACAAATAAGTCATGGGTTCTCAGGAGCAAGTTCCCGCTGTTGCATGCAATGAGGGATAATTAAAAGCTAACGAAGTTCAAGGTTCTTAGCACTATGACCTGGACACCTGAGCCTCAGTTTCCTCCTTAGCATGATTCCACTGAAAAGTTAGGAGAGCACTTGGCACGCATGCAGGCCTTCTGCACGAAGGCTAAGTGTGTGAAGACACTGGGGTTCTCACCTCTACATACTGGAAACACATGCCCACAATGAAATTTGAAGTCCAGTTGGAGAAGCCAGCAACAGCAATGGCAGCTGGACGCGGACCCTGGCTGAAGAGTTCAGCTACAATGAACCATGGGATTGGGCCGGGGCCAACTTCAAAGAAGGCCACAAAGCCAAAGATGGCCACGATGCTCAGATAGGACATCCAGGGCAACTGGTCCTGTTGAAGGCAGGAGAGAGGGGAGGGACGTTAGACTGGGCTGTGATGAGCCTGAGGAAAGAGAAACTGCAGCGGCAGCCAGGGCAGGGTGGAGCGCTCTGGGCTGGAAGGCAGGAGACTCGGGGCTTGCCCTGGATTTGCTGCCTGGCAGGTACTCTGTTGAATCGTTTCCTTATCTGAATAAAACAGCTAAGTCCTCAGGCTGGCTGGGAGCTGGAGTCTACCCTCGGGATGGTCATGCGTTGTGCACGCGGGACGGGCGAGAAGTCTCTGGGAGCCCCTGGTTCTGGCTGTGGAACAGTCCACCCAAGGCAGGTAGCCACGATTCCCACAGGGGCCCATCCAGAGTAGACCCTCAGCATGTGGTTTTGCATAGAATCATTCTCTTCAATAAGGCTTTGTAGTTGTGGCTTTGGTTTTCACAGCTCAGGTTGTTACTTGCTTATCACTGGCTGTGTGCCAAGTCTCAGCAGGCACTGGACTTTCTAAATTTGGTTCGGCTGTAAAATGAGGCACTGCTGCTTTCCCTTGCCAGAGGTTGGACAGGTGAGTGTCCCCACGTGAGAAATGCCGGCACACGTTCTCACAGGGGTTATAGTCAGGCTGGGCCAGCAGACCCGAGGTCAATTCCTATTTTCGTGTCTTATCTGAAGTGTTACAGCCTCACTGGCGCTAGGTTTCCTCGCCTGGAAAATGGGAATACTGAGTCACACCTGCAATCTCTGAGCACGGAAGTAAGATAAGGCATTTTCCACACCTCTGGTGGCGAGGACGGCACTTTCAAGACTGTTCTGAAGATGAATTGAGGCCACAGGTAAAGACACTGAAAGACTTACTATTGGGCAGTGATTCCTTAGGGAGAGGGCAGTTGGCACCCAGGCCAGAGGGGGTGTGTACAGAAAGTACCAAACAGAGTGGAGTCAGAAGGTCCGGCCGGGCCCAAGCGAGGGAGGGTAGGGGTCAGAACTAGAAAGAGATCAGCCCCTCCCACCCCACCCGGACTCTGAGTGCTGCTGGCCAAGCACTTTGGGATTCAGACCCCAAGTGACTCACCACCCACCCTCTGCGCCTCGCCCAGAGCGTGGCAACTCACCAGCAGCGCCAGGGCGATGGTCATGAGCACGGCACAGCCTGCCATGCCAGCCAGGCCAATGAGGTGCAGTGTCCGCCGGCCAGCTCGTTCCACCACGAACAACTGTGGGCAGAGAAAGTGTCAGTGCCTCCCGGCCTGCGCCCCTCCGACCACCCCCTGCCACCAGGAGCATCACCCCAAGAGCTGGGAAAGCCAGAAGCACAGCAGATGCGGAGAGGAAGACAGTGCCGCCCCCTCCCTGGGGTCACATAGTGGGTGAGGGGGAGAGAGCTGGCCCCAGCACCAGACAGCTGAGCACCCAGGCTGTGACCTTGGATGAGCTACTGCACCTTGACCATCAGTGTCATCAGCTACTTGACTGACTAATGAACCTGACAGGTCGCGAGGACGCATGAGATGATGCTTTCGTAGCAGGGGGCGCGCCAGCTCACAGTGAGTGCTGCCATTCAGTCAAGAAGCTCTGAGCTGGACTCACCGACACGACAGTGAAGGCGGTGTTGACCACGCCGGAGCCGATGGTGGCATACACGGGCTGCTCCACCCCCGCCTTCTCGAAGATGCTCGTAGAATAGTAGAAAACCTATAGACAGAGCAGTGGTTGGGGCTTGGCTGGGCACTGTGGCCCTTCCCTGGCCTCGGGTCCGGTGGGTACAGGACACTGAACAATGAAGAGGGCACTGCATCCGTGACCTCAGGGCTGCAGGTTCCAAAGTCAAGGTTTCCTCTGGTGGGCTTGCTGCTTACTCTACGCCGGGGGTCTGTTCACAGCATGCATCTGACCACGGGCTTGTCTGGGGCTGGAGGAAAGGGTGGGTGGGGGCACTCACAGCATTGATGCCCGACAGCTGCTGGGACAGCTGCAGCACCATGGCGATGAGGATGGGCTGGCGGTAGGCGGGCGAGCGGAACAGCTCCAGGATGGTGACCTTCTTCTCCCGCATCATCTGCCGACTCTCCTCCTTCATCTCCTGCAGGTCACGGGTGACATCTGACGTCCCACGCAGCTTCTTCAACACTGGTGGGGACCGGAGGGTAGGTGGGATGACTCAGCGCGGGAGGAGGCCCGGGGCTGGGGGTGGGGAGGAGGGCGGGCCCTGCCCGTACCACTCTTGGCCCGGTTCTCCTCGTTGCGGTTGATGAGCAAGAAGCGGGGGCTCTCGGGGCAGAGGGGCAGCAGGATGCACTGCAGCAGGGCCGGAATGAAGATGATGCTCAGCAGCAGGGGCCACAGCTCCTCGTTGCCCATGATGGAGTCCAGGCCGAATACCTGGGGGAGCAGGGTGGATGAAGCGGCTGTGAGGACCTGCCCCTGCCCCTGCCCCTGCCCCTTCCCCTGTCCCCACTCCAAGCACTCCATGGCCCGCACCGGCTTAACGCGAGTGCTGCTCTACGGGAAGGGCTCCGGTTTTGGAGGCTCAACCTCACTGTTTGTCCATCTGCCACGTGGGAAAGTAGCGCTGCCTCACATCGTTAGTGGGAGGACACGCGCCGACCCAGAGCCGACCCAGATTGGGGGCTGCTGTTGTACCACAGGGCACTCCCACGGGGAGGGAGGCTTTCTGGAGGGGGCTTATGCAAAGGCTGGAGGCTTCCCTGTGTCGGGCCCCTGGGGTGAGAAGAGAGCACCCAGACCGGGCGGGCTGGGATGAGAAGGGTCAAGTCAGCTGGACTCGCTCTCCACCCAGCGAGGCCTGGGAGGCCTGGAAGTGGTGGCGTGTTCTTTGGGGCCTGTGCCTAGGACGTGGACGCCGAGGCTGTCCCTGGCAGGGCTGGGGAAGGCCGACAGACCCTTACCTGGGCGATGAGGATGCCAACGACAATGCCGAGCTGGTGCAGGGTGCCCAGGGCGCCTCGGAGGGCCGTGGGGGACACCTCCCCCACGTACATAGGCACAAAGCCCGTGGTCAGGCCACAGTACACGCCAATGATGAAGCGGCCCAGGATCAGCATCTCGAAGGACTTGCCCAGTTTGGAGAACCCCATGAGCACCGCGGACACGAAGGCCAGCAGGTTCATCATCAGCATTGAGTTCCGCCTGGGAGTGGGGGCAGGGTCAGGCAGGTCCAGGGGTCACCCCAGCTCCCCAAAGGCTGAGACAGGAAACGGGCAGGGATGTCTCCCCCACCTCCTGCTCCCACCCGGGGCTCCCTGGGCAGAGACAGGACCCCTCTTCTGCTCACCGGCCAAAGCGGTTAACAAAAAGGCCCACAGAGAAGGAGCCAATCATGCCCCCGACGGAGAAAATGGCCACGGAGAGGGACCAGAGCGTGGTGAGCGTGGTGGGCGAGATGCACTCCCCGTAGCGGTGGATCCACGTCTGGTTGTAGAACTCCTCGATCACCTGCGGCGGGAGAGGCAGTCAGCGGACGTGCCCTGGCCAGGCCCCGCCATTCTTCCCTCGCATGTGACTCGGGCCCGTTTTAATACAGGCTGCTGGAGTGGGCCTGGCGCCCATCCCGGATGCAAACGCAGGGCCGGTGGTGAGCCGAGCCCCTCCCCTTTCGAGGGCAGGTTTCCCCAGGTGAAGAACCGGGGCACAGGTCCTCACACTTCCCCCAGGTGTGGTTTCTGACTTCCTGGGGTTTCACACGCTCAACAGGATTTGAGACTGATGGCAAATGACCAAGGGTGGAAGTTCAGGCAGAAAAAGAAACTGTTCCTTCCCGCTTGTCCCTTTGCTCCAAAGGCCCCAGCTCCTGCTGCCACCAACCCTCCCACTCCCGCTGCTGGGGAAGAAAAGGCAGGTGCACAGATGCTTCTGGCTTTCTGAGGGTCCGCAGAGGAGGGGAAGGGAGAGCTCCCATGCACTGGGGCCTTCTGTGGCTGACTCATAGGCCTGCTCGCGGCACAGAGACTGAGGCTGATGCTTTCTGCCCCCCGTGGCTGGCGAAGGAGTGCTGCCTTGACAGACCCAAGACCTCGTCCCCTCTCCCAAGTGTCTGGAGGTGCAGAAGGTGGAGGAGGGGGACACATGTGCGGGGCGGGGGTGCAGTTTATAGGGAAGTGAGGACAAGGAAGCAGTTCCAGGAACCAGAGACACCTGTTTTAGCATTGGCCTGTTCCTCCCAGGGGAGGACCTGGCCAGATGCCAGGTTATGTGGCAGGCAGGCAGCACCAGTTCTGCTAAGACACTCATTCTGCTGTCGGGCAACACACGCGCACGCGCACACACACACACAGTGTCATGGCACTGGCCACACCCCTGGCCACGCATGACCTGGTTGAGGCTGGATGTACCCAGAACAGCTTCCTGTGTACGCACCATCTCTCCCTGCTTCTTTCCTTCCCTCCTCCACCACCTCTGCTCTGAATTGTCCTGGCTTCAGTCAGTCACAAGCTCGCACTCCCTCCTCCCCTCATGGACTCCAGCTCAAACTGGACCCGCCCAAACCCCCCCCCCCCCCCCCCCCCCCCCCCGGTCCTGCATGCTTCCCACAAGGCCGGCACGTGGCAGGTGGACGCTGCAGCAGCAGCAGTCTGCTCAGTCTCCTTAGCACTGCTCTTGGCCCACCCTGTACCTCCCCAGTCTCTGGGCTGGGCAGAAGAGGGGGCTGTGGGCGGCCCCAATTGCCAAAGGTGAAACCAGTGTTCCCAGGAATGTCCTGACCCCAGACTTGCACTGCGCCCATGACCTCTATGCCCCAGTAGCCCACCGCTGGGCCTGACCCAGAGCAGTCCCAGGGTACATGAGTGGAAGGGCCATTGAAGAAAGGACCTTGGAGCCTCCTCCGGGAAGCCCTGGCTTCTGCTGGGGGCAGAGGGAAGGCAGATCTGAACAGAACAAAACAAAACAAAGTGCTTGTGTTCTTCAGGGGACAAAACCAACCCCGCAGGATGAGCAGTTGGGAACAGCAATGCTTCAGTTATCGAGCTCTGCAGAGAACATGCTGTCCTGGATAAGGGACTGTCCAGATAAGCGACGCTCACCCTCTGCTGGTGCAGACTCTCCTGACCCACCATTGGGGTGGAAATCTTTCCTGTCCTGCCATTCTCACTTTGCTGCCCTATGCAGGGCCCCGGGGCGCTGCTGTCCCTGAGGGGCAGAGAGCTACCTGTCCAGGTGGGGTTAAATACTTGCAGTCTATGCTTCTCAACGTCTTTCCACCCCATCTCAGGCCTGTCCACATTATCAGTTTAGATGTTGCCCCCAGCACTCAGCTTTATGAATTTACTTGTGCTAAGAACGAATGAGCAAGTACAGGGCATAAGGCAGCGGTTCCCCAACCCCCATACCCCCAGGGCCGCGGCTGTAAAGGAGCAGCAGCTGGTAGGAGGGCCACGTGTGAGTGGAGCATCACCAGAGCCCCCACCACCTGTGGTGAGGCAGGTCAGAGGGACCGGACCTTGTGCAGGGCCAGCTCTTCCTGTGACTCAGCCGTCTGCTATTCAGACCACTGTAGGGGGTTGGAGGAGGCATCTCCAGCCCCCTGTACCCTCTCCTTGGCCTCAGGCTCATCCTCCCACCTCCCAGCAGCTGCAGCAGCATTTTCTGCATTTCCTGGCGAAGCCAAGGCTGCCTGGGGGCTCCTGCCTCATGATCTGGTGCTGGAGAGTTCTGAAGCTATGCTTGGTGTCCATTCCTGCTGTTTGTGTGGGGGCACCTCAGTGTCCATTCCTCTGAAGACCCAGGTTCAGTAGGGGCTCAAAGCAGCCCTTTGCCCAGGGAAGTCATGTAGAGTCAGAGGAAGCCCTGGAGAACCAGAGGTACCCCCCTAGGGCTCCCCTGTCCCATTCACTCCCGGCCCTTAACACCCAACTGAGCGGTGGCCAGGCCTCTCCTTGGAAAAGCCTCCTTACTACGGCCCTAACAGGACCCACAGACCCTTGTCTCCTCGGCAAGGCCCGGCACGCAGCTCTCCTGCTCTCACCTGCTCCTCACAAGCAGGCCACCGCACCCCAGGCCAGTCGCCAGGTTCTGCTGCTTCTCCCGCTCCCCACCCACGCAGGCCCTGCTTTGCTCTCACCTGGACTCTGCTCCTGACCCCTCCATCCACCCAAGCCAGCTGCTGCGCCACCACCACCCTCCAGCACAGCAGCGGGCCCCGCGTGCCACAGGTACCCCACGGCAGCCTGTGTCCCGGCTGAGGGCCCGCGTGAGCGCAGGCTTGCTGGGCAGAGTGGGAGGGCTGTTGGTGTGCTGGTGTTGAGGGGCCCATCAGACTTCTATCCAATCACCACTCATTGGATCTAATGGGCGAGGTCGCCTTGCGGCACCGTGGGGCCAGCTTGGAGAAGCGGGCTGGCTTTGGGCCGTCACCTTGGACCGGACGCCTTCTAGTAGCAAGCTATATCCTCACCCAGCAGGTCTCCCGGGGTGCGGGGGGGAGCAGTTCTCTTGGGGTGTGGAACACCCCCTCTGCACCCCTCTGGAGGCAGCTAGGCTGAAGGACCACCTGTCTGCCCCCCGCAGAGGCAGCCCTGCCTGCTGTCCAGGTGATGTCCCCGAGGCCTGGGCGTGAGGGAGAGGCACAGCCACGACCCGGCCACTCGTGTCACGCCCTCTCGAGGAGAGGCGCCACCACCAGGGACAGGGACAGGGTTTTCCATTTCAAGCACTTCCACCCGGCCCAAAAGACAAAGCCTTCTCCTAAGGCGGGACAGGGAAGAGAGCCTGAGGCACAGGGCCCTCAGGCCAGCAGCACCCCAAGGCACAGACTTCAGCTCAAGTTAAAGAGATTTTGAGGTTTCAGAGAATGCCTCCCTTATCAGAGTGGAGCACGTAAGTCAAAGTTTAGAGCAAGGATTGGTGAACATTTTATAAAGATTAGGTGAAAAAATAAATCAGGGTCTGCTGACCACAGGCTTATTTCTCTCCTGCCTTCCTTCCCCTAACCCTTGAAAAATGTAAAAACCACTCTCAGCCCATTGGCTCTGGCCCTCCCACCAGCCCCTGATCTGGAACTCCAGACTACTGGCCCCTCTGGCTGGCCTCACCATCCTCCCCTAGACCACGTTCTACCCCCGAAGCCAGGTCTTCTGTATCATCCTGGGAGCTAGTGCTCCTTTCCCTAGATGGGAGTGAAAGGAATTAAACACGGCCAGCCGAGCTCTGAGCTCCCACTAGGAGGAGGAAAGGGCCAGCTTGTCAGGTCAGCTGTCTGTCTGCCCTATTTCCTGCTCCCCGTCTTTCCCTCCCCTCCCCTCCCCCAACACCCTCTGTGCATCCTGAGGTCCTCCAGTTAGTCCAGGGTTTATGCCTCCATGTCATCATCTCGCAGTCACACCCCAAGGTCAGCTGGGAGTCAGATGCTACAGGTGTGGCTGACAGATAGCCCCGGGGCCGCTCCCCATGGCCTGGGGAAGAGGCCAGGCAGCAGATGGAGATAGAAGCTGGGTGCCTGCCCCACAGTAGAGGATGGGCCCACCCAGGCTGCCTCTCCTATCTTCCAAGCCAGGCCTGGTCCCAGCTATGGCCTCCTGGAGTGAGACCTTCAGCCCCTGTGGTGGCCCCTGCTCAGCCTCTGGTGCTTCCCCACTGCCTTCTGGAGGAAGTGTCTCCTCTACCCACAAGATGGCCAGGCACAGCTCCTCCCAGTAACTGTACCCCATACCTCGCACTTTCACTTTCCTGCCACTTTGCCTTCTCCCTGCTAACTGGCCTTTCAAAGAATGCAAGGGCACGCCTCTTGGAAGTCTTCCTGATAACTAAGACTCCTCCTCGAACAGGGGCCACTAGGCCCCCCCAAAGAACTTCAGCAATGTCCAGAGACATTTCTGGCTGTCCTGCTGGCAGGCGGGTGCCTTGGGCCTCCAGCAGGCAGTGTCCACATTTCCACGACTGCCCGAGGAAGGGCGCTGCGCGTTCCTCCTGGCCCACATTCCACAGGAGCACAGCCTGAGCCATTGTGTCACTGCTGCCCAGCACAGGGCTAGAGAGTGGTCACCGTTTGGTAAACAAGCCAAGAGTCTGAGGGGCTTAAGGGATGACGTAGCTGTGACAGGGTGTAATGGTGTAAGAGATTGTGCAACTGTGTGTGGGAAATTGTCGAGATGTCTGTACATGACCCAGCTTGACTCAGCTTGGAAGGCGGAGCAGGAGCGACCAGCCGGGCAGCAGCTGCAGGTGTGTATAGGTGTCTTGGTGCCCACCTGACTGCAGTGTAAGTGCCATCTCTTTCACGGTGGCCAAGGACACAGACTGCAGCAAATCCCAATTCCGGCACTTACTAGCGGTGTGTCCATGGTTTAACCACTTAACAGGTCTGTGCCCTAGTTTTTTTTATAAAACAGGGACTATAGTGCTAATGGAGGTCCTGTAGCAAACAACCACCAGCGCCTGCACGTGTGAGTGAGCCGGAAGCTGTGGGGTCCGTATCAGTGGAGATGGGAGAAGGGAAGAGGGACCCAAACTGTTTGGGTCAGGAGGGCACAGCTCAGCTCCAGGGAGGTGGCTGTTGCCGCCAGTAATTTCGCTCAGCACGCTGAGTCTGTCTTGGGCAGATCTTGCCTCCTCTCCAGTCCAAGTTCCTCCTCTGTCAAACGAGGAGCCAACGGACCATCAGGCCCCTCCCAGCCCAAACTGTCTGGTTTCTGAGGATGCCTCATTCTCAGGCATGCCTGACACTGTCCCTTGGCCAGGAACCCATGGCCTTTAGTCATCTCTGTTGGCAACTCAGCCACTTGGGGAGGGAAGCGGCAGCTCCCAGACCCACCCGGTTGGGTGTCTCCGTTCACTCTAGCTCTTTCTGTGGCCAGACTCCTCTCCCCTCCGCCTCCTCTGCGAGACTCTCAGGGCTAGCAAAGTCCAGTCACAGTCACCACATGGACGTCACAGGGATGAGCCTCGTCGTTGGGCACACAGCGAGGGGCGGGGAAAGGCCCGAGAGTCTAGGAGGTTATCATCAGACCCACCCACCGCAGGTTACTGCGGGGAGATAATTTATGGGGAGGTGCTTTGTAAACATTTAGTGATGATTAATTAACTACTTCCAGGAGGAAGCCCTCTGGGGCCATTTTATAGAGGAAACTGAGCCTCTTCTGGTAATTACGAGGCACTGGCGCCCTCTTTACCCGTCGTGGGGCAGGGTTCCTCCGCAGAGCAGGCCAGCGCTACGGTCTGCGGCGCGGACGAGCCAGGGTGTGTGCGTCTGCCGGCGCCTGGCCGGTCCGCGCAGTGGGAGGCTCTGAGCAGCCACATCGCTGCGCTTGGGCGTTTCTCACTGCCTGGACAGCTGCCCCTCTTTCCCGAGGCGCGCCTGGCACTTCCAGGTCGAGCTGGTGCCAGCTCCAAGAAGCTCCTCCTGTCTGGTCACTCCTACCCTGCGTTAGTCCTTCCTTCCTCTTTGCTCCCACAGCACCCCCAAGCCTCGGCTCTGGCCACGGGGCCCTCCGCCCCGCTGGATGGTGTCTTCGGAGGGCGGGAAGGGCCAGCTCAGATCTTGGGCTGGGCAGCTCCACGAGGGCCAGGATGTGCCCGTTGTGTTCACAGTCAGATCCCGCCCACTGTTCAGGACGGCGCCTGGCACGGTCCCTGCTGGAGGGAAGTGCTGGCAGGACGGAGCGTGCTGCCTGCCCAGAAGAGTGCCTTCGGGGTGGGGTCTCCCACTGGGTCCCCCTCTGTGGCCCCACATTTCTCACTCCCAAGCTGCTCCTGTTTGGCAAACTCCCAGCCAGCCCGTGGGAAGGGCTTGTGAAGCGCAGAAGTCAACAGTGGGGACCTGAGTGTGAGCCCTGGAAACGCCACTACGTTTCATTGTATTCGGTGTGTCAATTCTGGCCACGCGGTCTCTGGTTCAGTCCTGAGAGGCCAATTTCCAAAGTGACCTTTGGACAGGTGACTCCACAGAGCGTCTGCAGGTGAGTTCAGGCTCAGCTGGGACCTCTGAACTCAGCCTCCAGGTACTGGTTAGCGGGCCCCACCCAGCCCTCCGCCTATTTCTGGTTAGATGGGAAGTTCCAGAATTGGAGAGCTTCACCCAGGATTTGTCCACAAGCATAAGCCATCCCTCCATGCTGGGCCCTGTGCCTTGGTTCCACCCGACCTGCCCTCTGGAGGGCCTCTCCTCTGCCTGCCCCTCCCCGCCTCTGCTGCTTCCCTACTACATGTTTAAAAATGAAGTTTTCATATTGAAAAAAATTTCCCTCTGGCCCCCACTACCCCATTATCCTTTATTCCCCATGCCTCTGGGAGGGGCTGTGTCTACACTGCCCGCTCCAGCAAGATGTCTGGCCCTGGGACTCTACCCAGAGGCAGCCCCTTCACCCCTGTTCCACCACAAGCTTCCACCAGCTCTTTCGCCTTCAGAGCGAGTTGGCTGGTTGGTCCAGGGAGCACTTGGGGGCACCCAGCAGCAGTCCTCACTCCCCTCCTCCACCCGAGGTACCAGGATGGACTGGCACCAACCACTAAGGCTTGGCCACGAATGAACCCTGCCCTCAGGTGCATCAGTCTCCCTGTCTTGTCAGGTTCTCCTGGTTTAGAAGTGCCAGCTCCTTCCCTTCTTAGGAGCCTCTTCCATCAGTGGGGATGTTCTCTGGGCTTGACCCTGAACTTTCCAGGAGATCTTTCTCTCACGCCATTTGGATATCAGTGCCTCCTGGGAAAAAGACCCCGTGTCTGCGGGCTTCCCGTGCATGCCCACCTGTGTCACACCAAATCTCAACTCCCGCACCTGCCACCCATCAGCTACTCCCATACCTGCTGCTCCTCCTGCTGCTCCTCCAGGCCAGAACCTGGGAGCCATTTTTAAGCCCTACTCCCGTCCTTACACTGAACCCATAAAGGAATCCTGCCCACTCTCCCTACTGTTTTCTACCTACTGCAAACAGCTTTGTCACCGGTTTCCTGGTCTTGTCTCTCATTCTCAGGTCCACCTTACTGTACCAGATGCCTGAATCATTTCCCTAAAGTGCAAATCCGATCCCACCTGTCCTTTCCAGTGTGTCCCTACTGTCCTCATGTGAAGGCTCTCCTCCCCCAACATGGCTGTCATGGCATGAGGCAGGACTGGATGTTTTGCAGATAAAATCTATCCACAAGGCCCTCTATGGCCAGGTTCTGGCTTCCTTTGTGGCCTTCCTACCTACCTTAGTGATACACTCCCTTTGCAAGTGGGGGCTCTGCTCACCTCAAACCTGTTCTTTCTGGAGAACACCTCCTCTGGCCTGATCCTTAGTTCCAGTTCCATCATAAACTTACTAGGTGATCAGTCAAGACATCACTCAGCCCAGCAGGATTCACCTTTGGCTGCACCCCCTGGGGAACTTTGAAACCAACGTGCTCAGGCTGCCTCCCAGACCAATTAGAACAGCCCCTGGGAGTGTTGGGGACCTGCATGCAACTGAGAACTTGACCTCGTGCTAAGTCTGCACAGACTTGTCACCTGTGACTCTGGCTCCATAAGGGCGCCAGCGCGAGGCACACACCTTGGTAGCAGGGCTGTTCACAGCTCTCAGCAAAAGCAGGGCTTGGGCTGTTGCAAGCCTGGGCCCAGGGTGGCCATTTCAGACGAGTCTGGAAAAGTCCCATCACCTCTGCTGCAGCTGATCGTGACTCAGCAGGTCAAGCCTTCCTGGTGACCTGCTCCCAAGGCTCAGGCGTGGCCCTCAAAACCACTCTCTGCCTATTTGGAGGAGGCCCAGCTTTGGCTCCCAACATTGCCCAGCTCCCCCAAACAGCCCCAATTACTCACGAGTCAGCCACACTCCCTTTTTAGCCTCACTTTTCTGGACCATGCATGCACCTCACCCTCCACAGGAAGGTAGGGATTTTTAAACTGGCCAGGCAGCTAGCTAGTCAGGAAGAAAGCCCGAGATTGTGGAAACAACAGGGCTTGGTTTGATTCCATCATTCACTCGCTGTGTGACTCTGAGCCTATGGATCATTTCATGCCAGGACCTCAGTTTTCAGGTCTGTACAATGGAAATCACCCCCAACTTCATAAACATATGCAAAAGGCCCGGAACAGAGCAGTGCCTTTTACAGTCCCTTTCCTGACCCCTTCTCTTCTCCTAAAGGCAGGTGGGCTGGGTGGAGGTGATCACTGGGGTCCCTCCCAGTCTTGAGGTTCAGGTGAACAAGTGAGGACAGATCTGGGATGCATTGGGAAGAATGAAGTAAGCCCAGTTCTCCACCCCCTGCAGCTCCCTAGGGCAAGATGCCACTTTTGCTTTCACTGGCATAGGGCCTCCAGGAGAAGAGCCAATTTTGACCTAGAACAGAATGCCTTACAAGGGATGGGTGTGAGCTCAGGCCCGTGGACCACCTGGCAGGAGCGGGCCGCAAGGCAGGCTGGTGTTCGATACCAGCTCTATCTCCGGCCAGCTGGATGACCCAGGGTGGTCCCGCTGACCCCTCTCCCCACCTGCAGGATGGGAGTTGAGGTCGTGGGCTGCCTGCCTGCTTCAGAGAAGCAAGTGAGATAAGCACCAGGCAAGCCCTGCCACCCCCGGGTGCCACATAACTGCAGCATCATTCTACTGAGCGGAACTGTGGCTATTACACATCAGTGTCTGGTGAGAGGTTGGTCAAGAGGACCAAGTTGAAGTAAATAACTCTGCCTGTAGACACAGGGAGAGTGTTTGCAGTGCATCCGTGTGCTGGCGATGAGAAGCCAAGGAAGGAACAGCACTCACCTTCTGGGGGGCATTGATGACCCCGGTGTTGTAGCCAAACTGCAGGGAGCCGAGCACTGCCCCTCCCACGGCCAGCAAGAGGCGGCCCGTCAGCTTCTGCAGAGAAAGAAAGCACACGGTTACGGGCATGTCTGGGCCCAGGTTACGACCTGGCAAGGCCTAGGCTGGCAGGTTCCCTTGTGCAGATATCTCGTGTGACTCTGGACACCATACCAGCCCTTCTCCCAGGAAACCTGGCCACTTCCTGACCTCAGGTGCCCTGCTGACTTCTAAACACTGGGCTGGCCGGACTCCTTCCTGGGGAGAGAGGGGAACTGGGGTCTTCTTTCTCTGTGCACCCAGGTAGGCGCTAGAGGGGACAGGCCTTGGCATTCTCTAGGGTTTCATTCCCCTGGAGGAGCCCTGCCAGGGGGCCAGGGGCTCCAGGCTCTCTGATTAGAGGCCTCGGACCCAATCCCCCTATGCAAGGGAAGGTTAAATTATGTGGGAGAAGCAGCAGAGGTTGGGTAGGCACCGTGGGTAGGGGTGCTGGCTCCTAAGTCCAGGGCATCTGCCCACTTACTCTGAATTCTGGCATGCTAAGACCCTTCAGCACTCCTCCCCAGCTCTCCATCTGCCCATCTGCAAAGTAGCAGTCAGTCTGCAGGCATAGGAGAGGTGGTCTTGCCACCTTTCTTCTCCCCTCCCTCTCTTCACAGGGAGGAATCTGAAGCTGGGAGGCAGAGATGACTTCCCACTCACTCAGGGGCTTGCAGCAGGGACAGGCTGGGCTCGGGGCCTCTGACTCCCACCCCGTCCCTCACGGTACCCACCCAGACCACGAGCTTCCCACCCCAAGGGTAATTTGGGCGCAGGTGACATACCAGCCAGGAATGTGCTTTGGAAAAGTATACCACACAAGGAGTGAGTGTCGGGCCAGGCTGCCTCCAATGGGAAAGGGGCTGGGGGGGGAGTGGGGGGTGGGATATCAAGGGCCCTGGAAGCCAAAGGCATGAAGGCAGCAGGCAGAAAAGAGGCCAGCAGGCAGGAGGGCCCTGTGTGAGCAAGGGAGGAAGGGAGGACTTTTTCTGGCTTTTAAAATGAAGAAGCCGGGGGCTCTCCCCGGTGGCACAGTGGGTTAAGCAACGCACTATGAAGCAAACCACAGCCACTGCAGCACGAGTTCGATCCCTGCCTCTGGCCAGGGAGGGGACCCACATGGCACAGCAGACCTCTCCTGCCACGCCCGCTGCTCCCCTCAGCAGTGTACTTCAGATGATCTGCCTGTTGTGCTCCCCGCTCTGTCTCTGGTGGATCCTCTCACTGCTTGCATCTCTGGCCTGTACCCCAGCTCTTGTATGTATAAGTAAATAAATCTTAAAAATAAATAAATAAAATGAAGAAGCCAAGAAATGAACCAGCAGGCAGGCCCTTCCCTGGTTGTGAAAGGAAGGAGCTCGGAAGGGACACCAAGAAACAAGATAAAGTGCATGGGCACCAGCAGGGGCTGGACCAGGAGGGGCGCACCGACTCCCACCTCACACTCGTGCAAGGGAGGGGCCTGGCCTTGCTGTGGGCCTCACTTTCTCCCGGGAAACCCAGAAGCTACCCTGACTCGAAGCTCCTCAAGACCGCACTGGGCTTTGCTGCTCATCAGACACATTCTGAATATGGCCTTTGCGTTCTCTAGCAGCCAGCAGGCGGGCCGACACACAGTTGCGAAAGCCAGAAAGCCAGCGTTCTCACATGGGAGGCTGAGAAAGGGGAAGGAGCCCCAGGGGAGCGCTGGGCCCCAGCAGGCCACCTAACCCCCTTCTGGCCAAACTGGGCATGTGGGTGCTTTCCTGGCAGGGCTGCATCTCTTTAAGCCCTGGCCTTCACCACCAAGCTCAAAAACACACCCACCCATGCTTCCCTGCTCTCAACTCCCAGAGCCTCTGGACCCAGGGCTGCGGCTGAGTGGGTGGTGAGCACCTGGACGACCAGCTCTGGCGTGCACGCCCAGCTCACAGGGGACCACCGGATAAGGAGGATGTCACTAAAGCCATCCTTTAGCAGCTGCTGGGCCCCCACCCCGCCACGGGCCTTCTGCCTGCTGAGTCTCCTGTATTAGCTCGGGTAGCCTTTGGGTTGTTCAGAGAATGAACAACAATACATAGTCTTCTAGCACATGCTGGACAAGCAATAATTTAATTAAATGTGGCATAGCTAGATAATGGAATACATAAAAGAGAAGGCGCTTTTTGTAATGATTTGGGAAATTCTCCAAGTTATATTAAAAGCAAGCTCCGGAGCAGTGAGTGTTGTGTATGACTGGGGTGGGATGGGGGTGTGGAAGGGAAGGGGAGTATATACAACTCTACCAACTTAAGACTGCACCAGAGGCAGCGCTGTCCCTGGGATGTGGGTGGCTAGAACAGTAAAAGGCGCGCTTTTCAGTTTTTTTGCACGTTTTTGAATTTTGAATCATGTGACCGCATCATCTATTTGAAAAAAAAATTTTTTGCAAGCCCTGTGGTTTCATGTGACTTTGGACAAAGTAATTTTTAAATAAAGCAAAAAATAATACAGACAATCCTTGGACTGGTGAAAAACCCTGGCCACTGCAGCAAGCTGAGAGACCTAAGTACTATTATTCCAGTTCTGCTTGCAGTCTGGCTGCGGATGTTCCAGAAGTCTCCCAGCCTGAGTCACCACCCCCCCCTGCCCCCCAACAGCTGGCAGCTCCTGGGAGGGGAGCTGCTGTGATCAGGGACTACCCCGCTCCTAGATTTCGCTATGAGCAGGGCAACTGTGCTCTAGAAAACCTGCTAACCGCACGCGCTGGGCTGTGCTCACGTCACATGAGCAGCTGTTGCTCAGGACCCAACAAAACGCTCGGTGACCCGTGCTCTGGGCCCCAGATGAAACATCATGGAATAAGTCCCGTGGGGAGACTCATGTGGTGTGAGCTTCACGGCGGGGGGGGGGGGTGAGAGAAGGCCACGTGGGACCCCTGGAAGGAGAGGCAGGAGGAGGTTCGAAGGAACTGGAGGGACTTGGGGGGAGTCTGCCAGGTGGGAGAGTGGCAAGAACAAGAATGCGTAGGGTAGACAGAACAGTACCTGCAGAGGGGCTGGAGGGGGGTCCATCTGGCCAGATCAAACAGGTGCTCAGTGTGGTGGATGCCAGATGCAGGGGGGCAGTATGGTGGCGCCGAGACCAGTCACAGACCTGCACTCCCACCTCCCCCAGCTCCATCACTGGGGACTTAGAAATCAGGAGTCGGGGCTGAGGGCGGGGAGCTGCTCCCCTTCACTTTGGAGCTGGGAGGCGCGGTGGCCTTGCCTAAAGCCTCAGTTTCCTCACATAGGAGCTCCTTCCCTAGAGCTGCAGCCAACCTGTTCTTCGTGGAACCCGGCCGGCTCACTCCACAAGGGCTTGCCGAACCAGGAAAGGATGGGGTCACCCGCAACTGAGCCAGCATGGTCCCCTGTGCCCCACCAGCCCACGCCTGGGGCTGAGACACAGTGATGAAGTCCTCTCATTCAGCATATATTTACGTGCCAACGGATGGTAGCTGGGGATGACTTAGAGAAGGAGTACAAACCCCACAAACTGTGGCTTTTTGTAGAAATCTTTTTTAGGGGTGGAGGAGTAATTAAGAATCTCAAATCTGGGGCTCCAGCAGTTCATCATCACCCACTGGGAGAAGGGTTACTTCTAGAACATCCCACGCTCCTCAGGCCTTTGCCCTTGCTGTCAGAGTCTCCAGCTTTTGCTTCGAGCAGTTGGAAATACCCATCTGCAGTTCACCCACCAGACCTAAAGAAGGGACCAGAGTCTTGCTTATTTCCACAGGAGAGGGTACGCCAACAAAACAAAGAAAAGCCACCACTTCTGAATTTAGCTTTTGGGTAAAACTGGCTCCTTGTGTATCTGCTTTGCCAGACTTTTAGCTTGGCCACATAACAAACCACTGATGAGGATGGAACTATCACCACTGATGGGTGGGAACAGGCTGACACTATGCCCCACCCCAACCCACAGGGTGGTGGAAGAAAGACCTCTAAAGTCAGGCAGCCCCGAGTTCAAGTCCTGGCTTTCCTAGGAGTGCCACAGCCAGCAAATGCCCAGGCTCAGGGGCCAGAACAGAGGATCTCACACACCCACACCCCACCATCCATAGCCCAATTATGGGAGTCCCAAAGCCCACTGGGGGCTCCCCCGCTCCCAGGAAGCCACCAAATGCCAGTTTTAGGATCTCTTCTCCCACACACTGGCATCTGGATGACCGATAACTTTCAACCCACGCCTGCAAGCCCTTCCTCAACACGGTGCTCCCTGGGCTTGGTCTGCCCTTGGTCAATATTGGCAGAGGGAGACAGGTAGCTACGCAGCTCAGAGGCAGGGCACTTCCTGTGGGAGCAGGGTCCTGAAGCGCATGACCCAGGCGGCACCCTCCCCTTTTCCCACAGCCTCCCACATGTTTTACTGGCCTCCATTTCTTTTTTTTTTTTTTTAAAGACTTATTTATTTGTGCTACATACAGGAACTGGGGTACAGACCAGAGTCGTGGGGGATAAGAAAAGTCACCAGAGACAAAGCGGGGAGCAGAACAGGCAGATATACTGAAACAAACTGCTGAGGGGAACAGCAGGAGACAGGAGAGGTCTGCTGCGCCATGTGGGTCCCCTCCCTGGCCAGGCAGCAGATATTGAACTTGTGCTGCAGTGGCTGCTGTTTGCTTCACAGCATGGTGCTTAACCCACTGGCCACCAGGGAGGCCCCTATTGGCCTCCATTTCTAAGGAGGCTGGGGAAGAGGCAGTATTCACAATATCTTTTTATTTATTTTGCGCACGTTTCTTTTGACCACAATTTCTTTCATTTGACAACAATTCTGGATTAAAAAGGAAAGAAGCCCAAGAAACTGCAGAAGTGCTGAACACACTCATGGGATAAATGGGGAGTCTAAGGTCAGAGGGCAGGGGCCCCAAGATACTCAGCAAACAAAAGCCAGGGCTGGGACTTGAGTTCTTTGGATTCCTGGATTGGTGTTTTACCCTCTGACCTCTTTTCTCCTGCCAAACCTTTTCAAAAGAGTGATGGATCAATCTTCAATGTCTGACCTTCAGGAGACCATAAGCATTTACTTCTCTCAAAGCCATTTCCTTCCAGCCTCCACTGATGTCGGGACTTCTGCAAGGCTGAGCCTCCGTGCACCCCATAGGGACCTTGAAGGCAGAAGGTTCTCACCAGTCTAACAGTGGAGATGTGAGTGAGCTGAGGGAGCAGCTGTGGTCATCAGCACCAGCAGCACTGGTGAGGCCCTGGGGATCATTCCAGGGGCTGCTCGCCCATCCTGATGTAACCACCATGAGCATGTTCTGGAGGAGGGACGGCTCCCACTGCACAAAGAGAAATCGGGAGACGCAGAGAGGAAAATGCAGACCACCAAGGGCCTCGGCCTCTGTGCAGCTTCAAGGTGCAAGGAGGGGTGTGGGTCTCTGATACTTAGTTCTACGGACCACTTCTGGGTACTGGTCCCCGAAGGAAACAGGTTTCTACCTGGTGCTTTCTATGTAGGTCAAATCCCATTCTGGCAACTCTCTGGGCCTTGTCCAGTCCGAGCCAGAGCAGCCCAGGCCCAAGTCACAAAATGTTTGTCCACATGGGTGGGCTTTGCTCTAAGTCAAGCTTTGCAGATGATGGCCTGCCGGCCAAATGTAGTCTGCTGGCCAGGAATGGGTAGTTTTTATATTTAAAAATCTAACACTTTTTGAGGCCTCCCTGGTGGCGCAAGGGGTTAAGCACCGTGCTATGAAGCATCCAGTCACACAGCATGTCTCCTGCCTCACCTGCTGCTCCCCTCAGCAGTGTATTTCAGTCGATCTGCCTGTTCTGCTCCCGCTCTCTGTGGTGAATCTTCTCACCCCCACGCCTCACACCTCTGGCCTGTACCCCAGTTCTTGTACGCATAAATAATAAATCTTTAAAAAATAATAACATTTTTAAGTGTTTGGGCTGGGGGAGAGGGAAAGAAGGTTAATGCTTTATAGTACTTGAATTTCAATGACCAGTAATAGTTTTAAGGGAACAGACACATTCATTTGTTTATATATTGCTTTGGTTGTAGAGCAACAGAAAAGCAGAGTCAAGTTGTAGCAGACAAGGGTCTTGTGACCCACAGAACCGATATTTACCTACTATTTGATCCTTTAAAGAAAAATTCCGCCCATCTCAGCTAAGAGAGGCCCCTGACCTGCTTTGTGCAAACCCAAAACACAAACTGCGCAAGGTTTTTGGAGGGCAAGGTTTTCAGAGCCTTCTGGGCAGGGCAGAAACAAATCACCCTTCCTAAATAACCAAAAGGTGTTTGTCCTAAAACAGAGTGTGAAGTGCAAACAGCTGGCTCCCCGGACTGCGTGTGGGCTCTGAGTCAGGGCTTGGATATGCGGAGAAGTTGTCATCCCTGGGGAGGTACTCTCTCAGTGGTGAGCTGGGTACCAGTTCCACTATGACGCAATTAATCTGATGAGGTTATGGAATAGAAAAAGGTCCCTGTCACTCTCTGCTGACAAGTATAAGTCCCAGTTCCCCCATTTGTGTGACCTTGAAAAAGTCCCTTTTTTCTAAAACCTCCAGTTCTCCATAAGAAGAGTTATCTAAGAATAAGAAGTCACATTACTAAAGGAAGTGTCCTGAACACATGTTCTCAACACAATTCTTGTCACTGGAAATTCAGCAGTAAATGAAACCAAATCCCTGCCTTCGTGCAACTTGATATTTTATATGGAGTGGCATGAAGAAAGAGTGAGGGGTGCTATTTCTTAATCATGGTGGGACAGGCGTGTAATGGAATATTATGCAGCTGTTGGAAAGAATGCAACACATCTGTACCTACTTGATATGAAAAGAACAGTAGGGCAGGTTGTTAAGGGGGAAAGCAAGGTACAAAACAATGTATAGGATGTGCCCTTTGCTTATGAAAGGGGGACACCCTGAACCTGTATGCACCCTGATATTTGCTTTATGAGCAAATACCTGAGGCGGTGGGTGACCCAGATGGGCGTGCAGGGCTGCACAGAACTATGTGGAAAGGGCGATCCAGCTACATAAAAACGACATTTACAGATACCCACGCACAAAGGGACGTCTGTGAGACCAAACGGTTACAAGTGGGAGAAGACCTTTATTCTTTTATTTTGTAAGCTTTATAGATGGCTCCATTATTTCTGCAATTTTTAAATTCCCACAACATGACCCAGAGAGGTAGGTCTTATCCTAGAGTTAAGGAAAACAACTAGGACAGGCGGTGTGGTGGCTTGAGTGAAAAGGTAGAGAGGGCTGTTTCTGACAGAGCCCTTTCCTCAGGGCAGGGGGGAGGGGTGGGGAGCAAGAGGGCTGCCAGATGTCCTGGCCAGCAGAGTCCCTGTAGCCAAAGGCTCCCTAAGATGGAGTCTGGCCAGAGCTCTCCCAGGATGTGAGGCCCTGCGGAGGTGGAAACTAGGACGGCCATGGTGCCGAGGTCGTGAGGACTATGAACACTACACCTCATTCTGCTGAGTTCAAGCCCTGGGAGTGCTGCTAAGTTACAGCAAAAGCCCCAAGTTTCTGCATTAGCTACCACCTCCCTAGCCTGGTGGCTGGGTGACAGCGCCTCCGGCTCTACTCCACCCCACCCTCCCACAGAGGGAGGTAACAATTGGAGGTTTGTGTTGGTGGCCAGGCCTGGGCCTGCCAGGCATGGACAGTCTCTCAGAGCCCAGGAACCTTCTCTGCCAGGCCTCTGCTGGCCTCCGCTATCCTGGTTACTGAACTGAGTGGCTTTGTCACCTCCACGATCCAGGAGTGAGGAGGGGGGAGGGGAAGGCTGCAGGTCCCAAGCCAATGCCACAGGCCCGCACACTTCTCCCTTTGTTCCAAGCCTCCTCCGCTCTGCCAGCCTGGGGGAGGGGGGCGCTGGTTTTCTGCACCCTTGGAGCTGTGGAGCTTCAGCTTCAGGCCCCGACACCCTGTGACCAAGAGCTGCTGGGTAAAGCTGAGCTCCCTCAAGTCACAAGCTGATCACAGGGGGATCTGGGGCTGACCCAGCTCTGAGGCAAGTAGCACGGGGGTCTCCTTAAGGGCTCAGCACAGGGCACAGGGCAGGGGTCATCACGGAGATGTTTATTTACACTGTGGACCTGACCTGGCTGTACACAGGGTCTTAGAATAGCCACCACCCTGATTCTCTCCACATCCACAGAGGTAGCGAACTTCCACCATTTTATAGGAGGAAACCAAAGCTGAGGAAAGCCACTTCCCGAAGGTCATAGCTTTGTGAGGATGTGTTTTGTTTCCATTCACAGGTTGTCAAGTTACGTGTAATCCTGCCTAAGCGGCTAGTCTATGTGTAAACATCTAAACTTTTAGACCCTTACTGCACCCAGAAAGATCTTGGAAAGTACTGCCATCTGGGAATTCCTGCTCTTTTTAGAGCATCTTTAAAAAAAAAAAAAAAAAAAGCAAAACAACCACTAAAGAAATAGAACAGCTCAAGACTTTCGGACAAGGGGCCTCCCTGGTGGCACAGTGGGTTAGGCAACGCACTGTGAAGCAAACCGCGGCCACTGCAGCACGAGTTCGATTCCTGCTGCCGGCCAGAGAGGGGACCCACATGGTGCGGCAGACCTCTCCTGCTGTGCCCGCTGCTCCCCTCAGCAGTGT
>JAGFMF010012100.1:2704752-2748761 GCA_019455555.1 Galemys pyrenaicus | reverse complement strand
TCCCCTTCCTGGCCGGCGGCAGGGATCGAACTCGTGCTGCAGTGGCTGAGGTTTGCTTCATAGTGCGTTGCTTAATCCACTGTGCCACCAGGGAGGCCCGCATTTGTTTGTTCTTTTGCTGTATCCTGACCCCTTGCCCACCCTGTCCCACCCACACCATCACCAGGGTCACCGTGTGACTCACTCGCTGGTACCAGTCATTCATGTCTCCTTCCATTTGTTCAGCACATAGTGCTGTGTGCCCCACACAGAGGGTGAAGTTGCAGGCAAAACTTGGGCTTGCATGCTTAGGGTTCAGAAGCAAACACAGTCAGACACTCTAAGACGATGTGATAATCACCACAATTGAGCTGTGCACCGGGGTACGCAGGAGCCCAGCGGAGGCTGATTCTTGACGAATGTGTGGGACCTTAAAGAGAGCATGCCAGACAGCAAGGGCACTGAAAAGATGGTTTGCAATAGCTAGGGCTCCTGGAAGCTTCAACAGACAGAAGGGAGTAGAGGCTGGATAGGTCAGAGGGGCTGTCCATGAAGAGCTTTCAATGCTGGGCTAAGGCACCAGAATATTCTGCTGGAGGCTACTGGAGAATTGGGGAGCTACTGGGGAATTATAAGCAGGGGAGGGACTTGGTCCGATTAGCATTTTAGAACATGTGAAGTTGGTTTGGGGGATGACTGGAGAAGGAGACGCCAGTGAAGAGAAACAGACATAGCCCAGGTAGGAGAAGACAAGACTGACCTAGGGGAGGGGCTGGTGGCTTAGCAGGTGTGAGCCCCCCTGGGGGTAAGAACGGAGAGGGGCATGGGGCAGACGGGCTGCAGAGTCAGCCTCACTGAAGGCAGCTGGGTGTTTCCAGGGCTCAAGAGAGGTTGTGGCAGGCTGGAACTCTAGGAGCTCCTGGGCTTTGGCCTTGGGGAGGCTCAGAGTTGGCAGAAGCAGCTAGATCTGTGTGTAGAGACTTGGGAGCTTCACAGCAGGACCGGGCTCCCAGGTAGGAATCAGCGCAAGGTCTCACCCTGGGGAGTCCCAAGAGGCAGGCGGGAAGATGGAGATGTGGTGCTGAAGACAGAAGGTACTAGAACAGTCCCTGGACTCTGGCACTTTTCTATCCCTGATCACCTGTAAAGACAAGTAATGGAGTCACTGGAACTATTTTCTTGCCCCTATCTGCCCCCACTCCAAGGAGGCTCCCCCCCAAAGGCTCCTCATCCTTTTTTTTTTTTAAGATTTATTTATTATTTATGCACACAAGAACTGGGGTACAGGCCAGAGATGTGGGGGTGAGAGGATTCACCAGAGACAGAGTGGGGAGCAGAACAGGCAGATCGACTGAAGTACACTGCTGAGGGGAGCAGTGGACGAGGCAGGAGAGGTCCGCTGTGCCATGTGGGTCCCCTCCCTGGCTGGGGATCATACTCGGCTGCTGTGCTGTGGATGCTTCACAGTGCGGTGCTCAACCCTCTGCGCCACCAGGGAGGCCCCAGATCCTCATCTTGACCCCAGTTACCATCTGCTCTGGGAGACCCAAAGTCGGTCTCTGTCCTGTCTCTTGGCTCCAAGCTCCTGGCAAGGATGACTGGCTTGGCCGCACCTACTCAGCTACTTTGGGAGCATGCCTACCTTAGCAGCCCCATCAGGAGATGGCCTCAGATGATGATTTAGGAGGACAGGGACACCAGAGCGCACTCACTAGAGCCCACTTGGCCAGGTAGTCGCTCACACAACAAACACTTACCTTAGCCCACAGCAGTCAGTCCCTGGGCTGTGAGCTGGATGTACAAGGTTGAATCATTTTCAGTCCTTGTCCATAGCAGCCATCTTTCTGCGCACCCGTGACTATGCAGGTGCTTCTCTTCACCAGCTCGCTTCTCTGCAGGGCAGCAGCTTTCCTGCCTGCCCGTGACCTGTACCCTGCTGGGGCTTCCCTCCACTGACTTCCCTCAGCAGAGACAGCTCTCTCCTCTAGGCCACCGCCTGCAACCATGCAGGCCTCTCTCAGCAAACCTGTCCCTTTTGGGGCAGCTCTTCCTGCCCACTTATGCCTATGCACGTGTTCTTTACTCTTCTGTCCTTTTCCCTAATAAGCCTGCTCTTTAAAATTTAAAAAAAAAAAAAAAGGTTCTCAGTGAGACAGACCAACATATTCAACAAAAGCACAACTTATTATAACACAACACAATGCAACCCACGGTGACTCAGCTCAACACATCTCAGACCTCAGGTCTGTTCTCTAATCACCTGCAGCCTGAGCCAGGAGAAGGGCAGTGCATCAGAGAGTAGAGCTGGACATGAGGGCTCCTTTGTAGGATGGGGAGATGCTTGCAGGGGCTGGCAGTACAAGGCCGAGATAAAGAGGCTCCCTAGTCAGAAGACCTGACCTCAATTCTGCCATAGTAATCTAGACCTGAGGACTTAACTCTCTGTGCCTCAGTTTCCACATCTGTAAAACGGGGAGAACAATGCCTATTTCATATTTCATGGGGTTTGAGGATTGAGATAATACATAAAAAGTGGCTGGCGCAGCACCCAGCATGTGGCAACAACAGTATTGGCTGAGGTGGAGGGGGTTGCCTTCAAACGATAAAAAGTTGGTACAATTTTAGGTTCTTGGAATCAGAGAACTGTAGACTCATAGAACTCCAGAATCTTAGAACTTATACTTGGAACCTTAATAAAGAGTCTGGCCATTAGCAGGTGGACCTCCCAGTCCCTTCAAATGATGATGGCATTCCCTTTAATGCCTCAGGACAGAGCTGTCATACCCAGTGGCTCAGTTTATGATATGTGTCCTCAGAGAGAGCCCTTCACATGGACTTCAATATGAGTAGGGTCCCCTAGATGCCATATGACCCCTCGATGCTTGGCACACAGGGAAGCCCCACCTTCTCCCAGAGAAGGCTGCTAAATCCTAGGTAGTTCCCACCCACCCCATAATCTCTCCCTTCTGCAAAGTATACTGGCTTTATCTTGAATCACACAGGCTCAAATGTGATGAAACCTAGACTCCTATTTGGATTTCTTATAAAAAAATAAATCACTCCTCCCAAACATTCTTTAGAGTAGATTGTACAGTGCTTTTGGAATGTTCCAGAGAAGGATCATATCTTGTGGAGCACATTCTTCTGGCATCTAGATGGAACAATGGACCCAAGCCCCTCCCCCCCTTACAGCTCTTTCTCTTGCACCTCTCTCCAGGCTCCCCAGTTCTCTCCTCCAGACCCAACGTTGGTGGAGTCTCTCAAAGCCCTTATCTAAACATTTCCCATATAAATATAGTTCCTTCCCTTCCCAAGAGGAGTTCTTGTTCATATATTTAGGTGGTTGTTTTTGTATATCCCATTGCATTTAGTACCACTCACAAAGCTGAAACTCATAGAATGTTAATTTGAGAGTCTTGGAATCATCTCATATAAGGATCACAAATTCTAATTATGGAGAACTTTAGAACCTCCAAAAGTTTCTAAGTGGGAAGGGCCATAAAGGGCTATCAAGTCCATCACCCACTCAGTGCAGACGTCTCTGTAACAACATGGCTGGCAATTGACATCTGCTTGGCCTTTACTTAAACTTGTTCACCAGGTGGCCTGCTCTAGTGTGGGGTTATAACATCTGTCTTAATCTGTCTGTAGAAATGCTTAGATAAGCAGGCCCTTAAATGATTTTCTTCTGCTGTGATCACACTGTGACTCCAGCCCAAGGCAGGCTACAACCAGAGGGTGAAGATAATGGTGGTAGCTGCCATGTATTGATAAGTTGTATTTTTGTTTTCACCTAGTCCAAAATAGTTGTTAATTTGAGATTTTTTCCTTTGATTCCTGCATTCGAAATGTTTGTTTGTTTAATCTCCAAGTATTTGGGAATTTCCCAGTTATCTTTCTGTTATTGATTCTAGTTTAATTTCACTGGGGTCTGAAAGTAGATATTATGTGACTTCAATTCTTTTAAATTTGTGCAAGTCTGTGTTATGCAACAGAAGGTGGTTTGCTTCGTTGACTAGTCCATGTTGGCTGGAGAAGAACGTGTGTACTGCTGTTGCATGAAGTAGCCGACAGATGCCAACTGTATTAAATTGAGAGCTGTTGCGTTCAACGTTGTGCTTACTGAGACTCTTGCTGCTAGGTCTGTCCATTTCTGATAGAAGGATGTTGAAGTCTCGATTCTAAGAACACATCCATTTCTCTTTGCAGTTCTGTGAGCTTTGCCACACTTGTTTTGGTGTTTATTATTAGGGATATACACCTAAGCATTGTTAGGTCTTCTCTAGGGATTGACTCCTTTGTCTTTATGAAATGATCCTCTTTATACTTGATAACTTTCCTTGTTCTGAAGTCAAATCTTGCTGAACTAAATATAACTATTCTAATTTGCTTAGTGTTTGTATTTACTCTATCCCTTTCCTTTTCATCTGTATGTGTCTTCATATTTAAAGTGGGTTTCTTACGGATAACATGTACTTGGGTCTTGATTTTTTTATGCTTCTCTGATCATCTCTGACTTTTAACTAGTATATTTAGACCATTGATGTTTAAAGTGATTATTTACAGAGTTGGATTAATTCCTACTATATTTGTTACTTTAAAAAAATTCATTCCCAGGGCCTCCCTGGTTACACAAGGGGTTAAGCGCCACACTATGAAGTATCTGCAGCCACTGCAGCACGGAGTTTTATCCCTGACAGGGAGGGGACCCACTGGCACAGAAGACCTCTCCTGCCTTCACCTGCTACTCTCCCCAGCAGTGTATTTCAGTCCATCTGCTCCCCTCTGTCTCTGGTGACTCCTCTTACCCCCACACCTCTGGCCTGTACAGTTCTTCTTTTTTTTTTTTTTAAAAGATTTATTTATTTATGCATACAAGCACTGGGGTACAGGCCAGAGGTGTGGGGTTGGGGAGTAAGAGGATTCACCACAGAGAGCAGGGAGCAGAACAGGCAGATCAACTGAAGTACACTGCTGAGGGAAGCAGCGGGCACAGCAGGAGAGGTCTGCTGCGCCATGTGGGTCCCCTCCCTGGCCGGCAGCAGGGATCGAACTTGTGCTGCAGTGGCTGCGGTTTGCTTCATAGTGTGTTGCTTAACCCACTGCGCCACCGGGGAGGCCCCTGTACCAGTTCTTCTATGCATAAATAAATAAATCTTTTTAAAAAAATTCATTCCCTTTTCTTTGTTCCTATTTTTGTCTTCGCTTTGTACCTGTTTCTATCTTTTGTGGTTTTAGTTGAGCATTTTATGGTACCATCCCTTTCCTTTTAGTGACTGATTGCCCCAGAATTTACAGGATATGTTTACAAAGAATTTAAGTCCATTTTCAAATAACATTCTATTGCTTCATGGGTAGCATAAATACCTCACGATAATAAATATTTCTAATTCTTCCTTCCCAATCTTTGTATCATTGTTGTCATCGATTTCACTTATACACAAGCTAGAGTCATCAAATACATTGTTGATGTTATTTTGAACAATAGTTTTCTGTTAAATCAATTAAGAAGAAGAAACATTTATCTTCACTTATCCCTCCTCTGATGTTTTTCCTTCTTAATGTCTTTGTTCTGACCTTTATGACTTTCCTGTATTCTGAAGAATCTCTTTTCCCATTCCTTGCAAGGCAGGTCTACTGGCAACAAATTCCCTACATTTTTGTGTTCCTGAGAAACTATTTCTCCTCCACTTTGAAGGAAATTTCACAGGATACAGAATTCTAGGTTGGTGGTCTTTTTCTCTCAACAGTTTAAAATATTTCACCCATTATTACTTTAAATATTGCTTCTCCTTTCTCTTCTCCTCGAGGTATTTCCATTACACCAATTACAGCTTTTGTAGTTGTTCTACAGTTCATGGCTATTCTGTCCTGGTTATTTATGGTTTTTTTACTCTTTTCTCTTGCTTAACAGTTTTGAAAGTTTCTATTGACATATTCTCAAAAGACTCGGAGGTTCTTCTCTTAGCCATAGCCTGTCTCCTATTTAGTCCATCAAGGCAGTTCTTTACTTTTTTAATGATTTGTTTATATCTCTACCATTTGTTTTTGATACTTTCTTAGAAATACCATCTCTGGGGCCTCCCTGGTGGCACAAGGTGTTAAGTACCACACTTTGAAGCATCAGCAGCCACTGCAGCACAGGTTGGCTCCCCGGCCAGGGAGGGGACCCACATGGCACAGCAGACCTCTCCTGCCTCGCCCGCTGCTCCCCTCAGCAGTGTGCTTCCGTTGATCTGCCTGCTCTGTTCCCCGCTCTGTCTCTGGTGAATCCTCTCACCACCACCCCCATGCCTCTGGCCTGTACCCCAGTTCTTGTATGCATAAATAAATAAATCTTAAAAAAAAAAAAGAAATGCCATCTCTGTCTACTTTATTCATCTGTTGATGCACGTTTTCTACTTTTTCCGCTAGTCTTTAATGAATACATTACTTAACAAAGTTATCTTAGTTATTTCAAAAATCCCAGTCTGATAATTCCAATATCCCTGAGTCTGGTTCTGAGTCTTGCCCTGTTTCTTTAGACTACGTTCTGGCCATTTAGTAGACCTTTCAATTTTTTGCAGACAGCTGAATATGACATATAGCATAAAAGAACTCAAATAGAGCTTTTTGTGATATGGCAATAAGGAATGGGGAGTACGCTCTAGTCTTAGGTCTTGATCTTTTAGTGAATCTGTGCCGCTGGTCTGGGAATTTCACAAGTGCTTCTCAGGACCTCCAGTACCCTTGGGTGGGATAGGATGGCTAGAGGGGTCATAATTGGGTACTCTCCCCTCCCCAGGTGAGTTAGTTTCTGATCAACCAACAAGGAATGCTCTGGGAAACAGTGCCTCTCCGTAGTAGGCCTTGTCAAGAAGAACAAAGTTTCTGGTGTTTTTCAGAATAGCTCCCTTCCCCTTTCTCCTACTGGAGGCAGAAGGAAATTTTCCCTGATCTTCAAGTGAGAACCTGTTAGAGATCCTGGAGGAAAAATTTACAAACATGTGGGACGTCTTGAGATTGGGTTCCCCTAGAATTTATAACTCTCATATTTTCTCACATGGAAACTCTGACAGTTCTTCAATCATAGTTTAGGTTTTTCCTTTTTAAAAAGATTTTTTAAAAAAATTATCATACAAGAACTGGGGTGTAGGCCAGAGGTGCAGGGGGGAGCTGAAAGGATTCACCAGAGACAGAGTGGGGAGCAGAACAGGCAGATCTACTGTAAAACACTGCTGAGGGGAGAAGAGGGGAGATAGGAAAGTTCTACTGTGCCATGTGGGTCAGCAACCTGGTCAGGGATCGAACTTATGCTGCAGTGGCTGCGGATAACTTCATAGTGCTGAGACTTAACCCCTTGTGCCACCAGGAGGCCCAGTATCAGGATTTAGCACTTACCTCCAGCAATTACCTTATTTTTGGCCTGCTAGGAGTGAGCCCTGAGAACTTCCTTAGCCTCTGGGTCCCATCCTCTATTTTGGCCTAGGCTCCTGTCTCTAGTTCTGACTTGTGTTTGTTGCAGGAAATATACTCAGCTGTGGGAGGTGGTGCGGTGAGTGGGATGAGCACAGGTTTTGTAATGAGACAGACCCAAATTCAAATCCTACTTTCTAACTGTGTGGCCTTGGGGAAGTCACTCTACCTGAGCCACAAGACTCACTTTTGTATGATAGGGTTAACTGTATTGCTTCTCAGTACTGATGTATGCATTCAATGGGATAACTAAAGAGGACTTACTTCACATGATGGTCAGTATCAGGTGGTGAGAATTCTGGTTTCCAGTGCAGAGTGGAAGAAGTTTGGAAGTGGTCACTCCATCCTAACGATGAGTGAAAAAGCTGACTAAACTATAAAATCAACAACTCTTCTTAGATCTCTCAGAGAAGTAAGGCCAGAGGGCAAACTGTTGCACCAAAAATTGGAGAAGCAGACAGGTACCCACAGAGAAGAACACTGCAGTTCAGAGACCCAAGAGTAGGAGTCTCTGTAGGGACTGCAGGGATAGAAAAAACCTGGTGGTACAAGGGGTGAACTCTCAGCACTATGAAGCTATCTCCAGCCTTGTGGTATGAGTTTAATCCCTGGTCAGGGAGCTGACCCACATGGCACAGCAGACCTCTCCTGTCTTGCCCGCTGCTCCCCTCAGCAGTGTATTTCAGTAGATCCACCTGTTCTGCTCCCCTGTCTGTCTCTGGTGAGTTCTCTCACCCCTGTACCTCTGGCCTATACCTCAGTTCTTATATGCATAAATAAATAAATCTTTAAAATAAATAAATGAAATACATTTCACAAATTATTTGACCATTTCTCCCACCAGAGGTGGAGACTAACTCCTTTCTCATTGAGTACAGGCAAGACTTAATGACTTGATGTGCAATAGTGGGCAGAACAGAGCAGAAGTGAGCACTGTGGCTTTCTAGGCAGCTCTTCGTCTTTTGGATTATTCAGTTGTGTTATGGAGAGTTCCATCAGATAAGGGACTTGGGTCTCTGCTGAAAGCCACATCAGCCTTTAAGGACTGAACTCTGACTCAGGTCTGGATTGTAAACTTATGAGAGGCCCTGAGCCAGCACCATCTAGCTATGCTGCTCCTGAATTCTTAGTCCTGCAAACTAAGAAATAAATGTTTATTGTTTTAAATCATTATGTTTGGGGGCCTCCCTGGTGGCGCAGTGGGTTAAGCAACACACTATGAAGCAAATCGCAGCCACTGCAACACGAGTTCGATCCCTGCTGTTGGCCGGGAGGGACCCACATGGCGCAGCAGACCTCTCCTGCCTCGCCCGCTGCTCCCCTCAGCAGTGTGCTTCTGTTGATCTGCCTGTTTTGCTCTCTGATCTCTGTGGTGATCCTCTCACCCCCCACACCTCTGGCCTGTACCCCAGTGCTTGTGCGCATAAATAAATAAATCTTTAAAAAAAAAATCATTATGTTTGGATAATTTGTTACACATCATTAGATAGCTAATTCACACATCTTGCAACAATTTTATTAAATGTATAGCATTTTATTTTGGGGGTGTGATTTTATTTTTAAAATTTTAATTAATGAAGCAATTTTTAAAAGATTTCTCTATTTATGCATACAAGAACTGGGGTACAGACCAGAGGTGTGGGGGTAAGAGGATTCACCAGAAACAAAGTGAGGAACAGAACAGGCAGATTGACTGAGATACACTGTTGAGGGGAGCAGCAGGTGAGGCAGGTGAGGTCTGCTGTGCCATGTGGGTGCCCTACCTGGCCAGGGATCAAACTCATGCTGCAGTGGCTATGGATGCTTCATAGTACAGTGCGTAACCCCTTGCACCACCAACGAGGACCTTGGATGTGATTTTAAAAAAGGTTAAAATTTCAATGGCTAATTGTTTATTGCTAGCATATGGAAATATTGAATCTAGAATATTTACTTTGTGGCCTATGAACTTGTTAAACTCAGTTTTAGTAGCTAAGTAAAAGGCTATAATTTTGATGTGTTAAGAAATCAGTGAGATATTTCTCAAATCTGCTTGGTAAGTCAAAACTGAAAGGGTTCAGGAAAAATCGTGTACTTTAACCTGGGTATTTGGCAGAGAGGAAACTGTGACCCAAAGAGCTTAAGTGACTTACGTCTATCTGGAGGCAAACTGGAATACAGGCCTCCTGATGTTCCAGTTAGTGGTTTTTCCCTAGTAACCAGTACTTGGCCCCAGCAAGCATGTCCTCCCCCCTTCCCCACCCTCCCCGCCCACCCTCTCCTATTGCCATTGGGTGTGATGGGTCCAAAAACTGGTGCTGCAGAACCAAGGGAGTGTGCAGGGCCAAGGCAGCAGCTGCAGCCCCACCAGGCTGTGAGAAGCAGGGTTCCTAGAGCCCAGGGCCTGAGGGCTTAGTGAGTGAGTGTCTGAGGGTCTGAGTCCAGGTTGGGTGAAGAGAGGTATAGCAGCAGGGAGCAGAACCAATAGACCTGTGTTCGCTTTGTATGACTGTATAGACCGCAACTGGGTAACTTCAAACAACAGAAATGTATTCTCTCACAGTTTGGGAGGGCCAGATGTCTGTGGGGCTATGCGTCCCCTGAGACTCTGGGAAAGATCTGCTCCTTGCTTTCAGTAGCTGCAGCTGCTCCTTAGCTACAACCTCTATGCTATCTTCGCTGCTCCTCCTCTGCTGATGTAATTCTTCCTCTGTCCCTCTCTTATAAGGACATTCAAGATGGCATTTCAGAAAAAGCACCTGTTTACAAGACTCTTAACTTAATCATATAGTTTGCCTTAGATGGTAATGCTCATGGGTTCCAGGAATTGAACATCTTTTGCGGCACCAGTTTGGGCCAACCAGAGCTCTCACCACCCACACCACTACGCTCTTTGCAGCAGTCCCGGAACTATAGGGGAAGAAGCAGCAAACCAGGATTCCTTCCACACTCCGTCCTAGGAGTAGAGGGAAACAGGAGGTAGCCAAGAGAGACCAGTGATGGCCCTACTACTTAGTTTAGACACATCTCAGGCTGCCATAACAAAATGCCCCAGGCTGGGGTCTAAAAACAGTTTCTTTCCTCACAGGCCTGGAAGCTGGAACTTTGAGAGCAGGGTGTCAGTGTTGTGGGCTTCTGGGGAGCGCTTTCTTCCAGGGTTCTGGCCTTCTCACTATGTCCACACATAACCTTGCTTCTGCAAAGGAAGAGAAAGAGGGAGAGAGAGCCACAAAAGATAGCTCAGTATCTTGTAAAGACACTAATCTTATAGGCCCAGGGTCCCGCCCATGAGACCTCATTTAACTTTAATTACTTCTTTAGAGATCCCAACTCCAAATACCCTAGGGGTTAAGGCTTGAATATATGAATACGAGGTAGGGGAGGGGCACAAACAGTTGCTTTTGCTCTTACTGAATTTCTTTTTTTTTAAAAGATTTATTTATTAAGGCATACAAGAGCTGGGGTACAGGCCAGAGTCTAGGGAGGTGAAAGGATTCACCAGAGACAAAGCGGGGAGCAGAACAGGCAGACTGACTGAAACACTGCTGAGGGGAGCAGCGGTCACAGCAGGAGAGGTCTGCTGCACCATGTGGGGCCCCTCCCTGGCCTGAGGCAGGGATCGAACTCATGCTGCAGTGACTGCAGTTTGCTTCATAGTGTGTTGCTTAACCCACTGCACCACCAGGGAAGCCCTCTTACTGAATTTCTCAACCATGTTGTCAGGTAGGGATGAGTGTTCCTACAGGTGGCTCACAGATGAACTAACTTGCCCAAACAACTCACCTGTTTAATGAGCATCAGTGAGGATTTGAAGCCTGGTTGGGCTGGCTCTGAAGTTCAGGTTGATTCACTGCCCTGGGCTCTGCTGAGAGCCACACAGCACAGAGATGCCAGCAGCCAGCCGTATCCGGCCACATCCAGCCCTATCCCTGAGAGGCTCTCAGAGCTGCTGCTCTTTCCCCAAAATGTGAACTCGGAGGCCACAGCCACTTTATAGCAGCACCCTGTCTCCAGCCTTGAGAACCCCTATACGTACGCTCATGGCTCTGGGTGTCTTGGGGAAGCAGTCACCGGAGGGGGAAGGCCGGGGTCCGCGTGCTGGGCTTCCCTGTGTCTCCACTGGCTTGAGTCACATGGGAGGGGGTGGTCTGGGAGAATGGCTTAGGGAGGCACCATGGAGGAAGCCCCTGGGAGGTCGGAGATTTTAATTGAGGTGCAAGTCAGCCAACCTCCATGAGATATTTCTGGCAGTCTCTTTCACATTCACAGTTTCTTCATCTGTTAATGGGGGGACTCAATTATTCTGGAAGATATGTTCAAGACCTGGAGCTCTCTGAATTAAAATACTGTCGTAATTTTGAAGGCACAGAGGCCCTCATCTCTGTACAGCCCTGCCTGGTTAAAAAATGCCTTCGCTCATCACTTACCATTCACTCAGCATTTTCCCTGTCCTGTGCCTGACCACGATTAGGCAGTGCCAGGAAATAGACAGCAGAAATGAGATGACCCAGCCCCTGCCCTCAGAGACCTGCTGGTGCAGGTATGTGCAGGGGTAAAGGGAAGGGTGGGTAAAGGGAGCAGGGAGGCTGCTGATGGGGAGGGCTGGAGGACTCATGCTGCAAGTTGCCACACATCTGTCAAAGTGTAGAAGGCATTTTTATCTCTATTTTACAGGTCAGGAAACCAAAGCTCATAAAGAGAAAGGCCAGAGCGGGGCCGCAGTCAGGCTCATAAAGTCTTTGTCTTTGGCACAGTTTGTCCTGCACCGGGGTCACCGGGGTCACTGGGTGGACGGCAGGAAGGGACCTGAGTCAGGCACTGAAGATGCCCGTGAAGGGTCTGGTCTGGTGGGGAGCTGGTTACTGCAGCACCCCATTCTGCACGTTCAGCAAGGGCTAAGGCTGAATCAAAGGGGTTTGGGGCATTTGGGAGCTAACTGCCCGCTGAGAGGGTGACAGGCCCAGGGTGAGAACAGTGACAATTGACAAGAAGTCTCAGAATTGCCAAGAAATCAAGGGTTTTCCACCCTCTTCATTTGCTCTTTCATTGTTGCCAGACTGTGCACCTGGCCCTTGATCTGATTGGGGAGCCCGCCACCCCCCCAACACCCAGTGCTGAGTGCTGAGCTTGGGTGCTGACCCACGTCTGTGTCTGTGTACATAATGATGCCCAGACTGGGCCTCCTCTGGTGCAGAGGCCTGGTCACCCTGCTGTTGCTGACCTGGGGAGGGCACTGGGCAGTCTGGGAGCTTCATTTCCAGAGCTACCCCTCTCCAGAAATGGGGGCTGTAGGCCAGGTTGTATGGGTGGTGTGTGTGTGTGTGCACAGGGTCCCCAGCCCCTAGCTCTGCAGGGGGACCCAGATCACAGGGACCAGTGAGGTTCACCAGTGCACCATTGAAAAAGCTGAATAAGTTACTAGTCCCTTAGCCCCCTACAACTGGGGGTGGGAGGGGTGTGTGTGGGGGGGCAGCCTCTTAGCTACCAGTTCTTTCAAGGCCTAAAATCCTATCCTGGGTGGTCCTCTGGCCTCGAATTCGGCTCTTTGATGGGGGATGGGAGGTCCCTCCGCAATAGGGTGCGCCGAGGGAGTGGTGGGGGAGAGCAGCCACTCCCTGGCCGGAGTGCTTTCCCCCCCAAAGTACTTTTTGATCTCTAAAGAGCGAGGCCCATCTCCTCCCCCTCCTGCCCCTGGATTGCCCTGCCTGGAGGACAATAGGGGGGAGAGAGAAGGGGGTGCACGAAGGGGAGGAATAGTCTTAAAGGTTCATTCCAGCCCTCCTTGACCACTGGGACCTCCAAAATGGTTCTTGGGGGGCAGAACCGACAAGTGCACGCTAAGGTGGGGCGTGGACACGGGCCTGTGGGACTGCATACACGTGCACGAGGAGGCGTGGGGACCCGTGCTTGCGGGATTGTGGCACGCATGCTGGCATGGGTACGCGCCCCGGTGGAGCCGCCCAAGATTCCAGGCGGCTTGGGTCTCCCCGGACGGCGCCACCCGTATCCCGTGCTTTGATGAAGACTGGACCAACTGTTTTCAGTCTTGAGAAAAAAGCAACTTGCAGCATGCGATCTAGGTGGACCTGCTAGATAAGGCATTCCGGAGCGCGGACTTGCGAGCCTGGAAGTTCTTGTCGATGGAATTCCGTTTAGAGGCCTAGTGCAGAGTCGCTGTCCTCAAACGTGGGGAGGTGGCGGGTGGGGGTGGCGGTGCATTTGGGGCACGAATGAGTACAAGGGAGCCCTGCCGCCTCACTCTTGCAAAACACAAGTCGGTGCATTTCACCAAGCCCTCGCCCCTACCCCATCCCGGTCGTAAAGTTCCCCTGCAGGAGCCAGAGCCAATCCCTGTCTTTGTCTGGACCTCAGACATCCCTCTGCTACACTGGGACCCCGCCGCCTTCCTCGGGCCATGGGCCCCTGGGGAGGGAAAGCCCGAGGCGAAAGAGACATTTCTGGCCTAGGCTATCAAGCCCCGCAGCCCCCCGCTCCTACCCCGCCTCCCCTTAGCGTCTGCAGGGCCCCATACCCGGCTCCCGCGGGCGGGCGGGCGCGAGGCTGAGCAGGTAGCGGGCGGGCGCCGCCCCCTCCGCGGGTCCACACTGGCCCTTTGTTACCTGCCCCGGCGCGCGGAGGCGACGAGCGCTACGTGCAGAGGGCCCGCGGAGGCGGGGCAGGGTGGGGGGCTTGCCGGGCTCCTCCCACCCCTCGTCTCCCTCCCGCCTCTCCTCCACTTCCTGGGTCTGGGGCCTTCCAGAGGCCTTTCTGGCATCTTTCGCCCTCTTGCTCCTGCGCCTTCACTTGCGCGCCACCACCGCGGGCTGGTCGCCAGCCCTTCCAGAAGTCAGACTTCACCTTCCAGTCGGGGTCCAGGCCTGACTCTGCACGCAGTGCTGCCTTCCTAGCCTCCCCATCACCTGACCAACCCGCACCCCAAGGCCCAGTTCAATGCCGCTCTGGGAAGCCGCTGACTCCGTTGTGCCACTCCTCAGGGCGGCCTCTCTGCTCTGATCTTTCCGGTCCAGACTTGTCTCTCTTCAGCACACGGTCTTGGCACAGAAGAGACCGCACACAAATGCTTCGCGTGGGGGAGTGAATGAGTGAAGGCCGAGACCCGCTAGGAAGCACCCAGTTCCCAGCGGTCCCCTTGTGCGAGGCGGCTGCTTGGGGGCCTTGAGACCCTTATTTCCCTGATCACACTCAGCCCAAACCTCCGACCTCCCGGCCTTTGTTCAAGGCGTTCCTCCCGCCTGATACACTCTTTACAGCGTCAAGCACGAACCTGACCCTCCCAAACCCATCTTTCCCCGGAGAAGGCATGCCTGGTCTTTGGCCTTGGTCGTGCTCTGTCACCTCGAGTTTGTCCCAGGTGCTTTACAAACAATGTTACATTTCTGCCTCATCTGGACCGTCGAAGGTAGTAAGGTGCCAGGCTGCTAGTGACTGGCCCCGGGGTTTGAGCTGAGCTGTAGAACATCAAACAGCACAAACAGGCGCTTTCTGCCACTCCACACTGGGGATAACTGCTTGTCGGAACCGCTCCCCATCTCCCTGCGAAGTTCCCCTTTCAGGCCAGAGCTGGGTGTGGCTGGGATTCCAGCTCCAGGGCTGGGTCAGCCTGGCCCCCCTGTGGCTGTGGGCCTCCGTGAAGAATTTGGAGGGGAGAATGTGCAGGGCGCGGCAAGGGGTGAGGTGGGAGCCTCAGGAATGTGGGGCGACCGGAGAGAAAGCTCGCAAAAGGTGTTCGGGGTCCTGGGATTCGACCTTCCCGGGGCCGTCCGGAGGCCTCGTTTGAATGACAAAGTCTCCCTGGGGTGTAAAGGAAAGCTGGTGAGGATGGGAAAGGCGAGGAGGAGGGTCAGAAGGGCGGGGAGGAAGCCGCCTGGGGCTTCCATCTGCTGCGGCCCTTTCAAGTCCTGCTAAACCTGTAACAATAAGAGGAACTTTCGACTGTGGCTACCGCCGGCAAAGAATGATGAACGTAATTCACCGAGGAAGTACAAAAGCCTCACGAAAATGTTAGAAATCCCAAAGTAAGGATGAAAAAGAGATTCCAGCTTTTCTTGCCTGTAGAAACTGGTCAAGATAAAAATAGTCTTAAGTGTCAGATGTTGTAAAGTGAGGTCTCTGCCTTTTCACTACTGGGTCCAATTGTAGAGTTTCTGGGCCCTTTGACAGCACGGAGAAAGGCTCTAAAATGAGTTACACTTTGACTTTGCAATTCGATTTCCAGCATGTATCCTAAAATCAAAGATGATTTTCCCAGCCTTATTTATAACTGGGAAAAAAAGGGAAACTCCCTAAATGTCCAATGACAGGAATTCCATGTCATAGATGGAAGGCGGTGCACAAATTAAGTATCATGCTTTTGAAGAATATGAAAGATTCAGAGAAACACTCCAGATATGCTGGTAAGCGAGAAGAGGAAGTTATAAAACAGCGTGAGTCCAATTTTATACAATGTCTATATAAATATGCATAGTAGCTACCCTTTATAGTGCTGGACTGGGTGCTAAGATCATGTGCTAAGAACTTCACCTAGTGTCTCCCTGAAATTTCTTTTTTTTTTTTTAAGATTTATTTATTTATGCATACAAGCACTGGGGTACAGGCCAGAGATGCAAGCAGTGAGAGGATCCACCAGAGACAGAGTGGGGAGCAGAACAGGCAGATCATCTGAAGTACACTGCCGAGGGGAGCAGCGGGCGTGGCAGGAGAGGTCTGCTGTGCCATGTGGGTCCCCTCCCTGGCCAGAGGCAGGGATCGAACTCGTGCTGCAGTGGCTGTGGTTTGCTTCATAGTGCGTTGCTTAACCCACTGCGCCATCATCTCCCTGAAATTTCTTAGTTGCTTTGCAAGAGAGATTCAAGTAACTGTGGGGTTGGGGAGGGAGGGTGCCTGGGGAGACTCAAGGAAAGCCACCAAATTGTTAAGAGTGAAATAAGAGGATATGTGTTGCTGTTTTTTGTTTTCTCCTAGGGAAGAATTCACTTCCAAAGGGGACATGTGTTTTTAATTTTCTTCTTTATACTTTCTAAACTTTCCCAAATTTTCTTCAATACAAATATACAATAGGAATCACAAAAATCACTTGTTCAAAACATCTTCACAGTCTCCTCTTTTGGGGATGTGTGACAGGTTCCGTTTGTTAATATACTGGGGCTACTGTAACAAAGTACCCAAACCAGGTGGCTTGAAAAAACAAAACTGTATTGTTTTTTAAAGAGACTGGAAGTCAGGAATCAAGGAATTGGCAATGCTGGTTCTTTCCGAGGGCCGGGAGGGAAGGCTCCGATCCAGATTTATTTCTTAACTTCTAGTCTTGGCTGTTCCGTGTCTAGTGTCCCACTGTATCTCTTCACATCAGCTTCTCTCTGTGTCTGCGTCCAGCCTTCCCCTTTATATAAGGCACCAGTCACCCTGACCTAGGGGCCACCGGATGCCTTCATTTTCACCTGATTGCTTCTATAAAGGACCTATCTCCAAATAACCTACCTCTGAAGTACAAAGGGTTGGGAGTTCAACATACACATTTCAGGGGGGACACAATCTAACCCACAACCCACCATGTGTTCCCTCTGAGATGAGTGTGATGGGGTTGGGTGGGGAGTAGGGCAGTCCTAGGGGAGAAAGAGCCACGTTCACCGGGAGAGTCTGTGTTCCTCTGGACTGCCCCATTGTGTGGCCTTGAGGTTGTTTAGACACTGGGTTTAGCTTTCCCCCTTCCTAGACTGGGGCTGGTGTTACTTGCCTTGCAGGGTTATGAGGAATGAGGTAACAGGTAAAGAGTGGCTTCCATGGAGCCTAGAACATGGCTTTCCTCAGGAAGTATGCTCTTCTCCCCTGCCCACACCCCCCACTTTCTCATACGCATTGCCACAGAGCATTGACCCAGGGAACATCATAAGCTCTTGGTTCAGGTTCTAGTTCTGTCCCTCCCTGGCTGCATATGGTCCCTGTGTGTCTGTTTCCCTATTTGTGAGATGGGGGAAAAAAATCGATTCCTATTGAAATCTTGTGGTTTTCTATCCCTGGGACTTGGGAGCATCACAGCAGTTGATGGATGAAGGGATGAGCCTGGGAGAGCCGATGCAGACATCAAGGTCATGGAAGACTCAAGGCAGCTGGCAAGGTTGGCTTATGGGGTCCAACGCTGCTGTCATCTCCTTTACAAAGTTCTTGATTCCCACAACCTGGGCTCCCATCATCCCCTCTGCTACCCTCTTCTGTGGCATTACCACACCATCGTAACTGCCTGTCCCCGAAGTAAGAGGCCTCCCCCTGCCTGTTATGGAGATTATGAATGAATATGAATGAAAACAGTAAGCGCCAGTGCTGGCAGTGTTGCAGGGAACCAACCATTCACACACTCAGGAGCGAGTGAATCAACACAATCTTTTAGAGATCTATTTGGCAATGTTTAATAAAAGCCACACACGCAAATATAAACGTTGACCAAGTAGAACCAGTTGAGGGAATATCTACCAAGTAAATCATGGACAAGTGGAAAAAAACACTTATTTGTATGAAGATATTTTCAGCAGACTATATGTCATAGAGAAGCGTGGAGATAATGGCGCAATGAGTAAGAAAGCTCTGAACACGGTAAATTAGTACACATGGCGACAATTCAGTCCAGTGAGCAGGAATGAATGGAGCACAGAGCACATGTCAGCGCTGGCGCTCCACCCTGGAACCTGGGGACAGGCAGGTAAACAGTTACCGTGGAGTGTGAGAAATGTGGTGAAAACAGTGGAGACAAGTACATAGGCAGGATTGACTCCTTGGGAAGAAGGGAGCGGATGCTTCTTGCAGGGACCTGAGCTGGCTTTGGGCAGAGAGTGGTGGGAAAAAGGGCTTTCCAGTGAACAGGGACAATCTAAAGAGAGGTGGGGAACATATGAAAATGGCAAGTTGTAAGTGTGACTGAAGGATGGGATATGAGCACAGATGATGGAGCTGGGGACTGGCAGGCAGCTCAGCTCGTAAAGGGCTCTCAGTGCTAGATTGTGCTTTACCAGCGGCGGGCGGGGAGAAAGCCGGCAGAGACTGTTAAGTGGGCAAGCAAGAGCATCATCTTTGTGATAGGGAAGACTGCGGTGTAGCAGTTTGGAGGATCGCCTGTAGAGACCAAAGGCAGGGGAAGACAGGTTGACAAGGACTGGGATGCAGAGAACGGACAAGGTCTTGAGGTATTTGGGAAGCAGAAGGGACAGCGGTTGGTGAGTGACAGGCTGCTGGGGAAAGGCGAGGGCAGAGGAACTGACTGTGGCTACCCTGGCAAAGGATGATGAACATAGTTCACCGAGGAAGTGCAAAACCCTCACGAAAATGTTGTAGCTGGTGGTCAGGAACACAGGAGGGAGAGCCATAGTGGGGGGTGGGGGAGTGGGAATAAAGTGACTTGACTTTTGGATCTATAAAGGGTTGGGAAAAGAATAGGAGTTCTGGAAAGGGCTCGAGAAAGATCCAAGCAGTAGAAAACCTGGACGCTTCATCTCACAGGAGCCCAGACGGAGAGTGCAAAAGGGGGGTGTGAGCACAGCATAATTGCTTTCTTCAGGTGCAGTCCCAATGACCTCTCTTCCTCCTGCAGGTAGCATTGCCCAGACCTCCCCTGTACTCCTGGCCTCCATACCTGGGGACTCTGTGTCCTTAGGTAACCCCAACTATCTGCATGTTCATCAGAAATGCCAAAGCTTTTCTAGGTCTTGGTTTCTTCCTCTGCCCAAGGGGCATCGTAATTTCACCTGCCTTCCAGCAGCATTTGGAACTTCAGATGAGAAACTAGAGAAAGTGTTTTATAAGCTGCCCACTGGAAGATCTCTGACTCAGCCTGGTTCAACCTCAGGCTCTTCCAGAGACCAGACTGGTTATGTTTTCTCTTGTCTCTGGTAGCTCCCTGGCTCACCCTGCACTGGTCCAGCAATACCTCTGCTCTAACTTGTTCTGTGGCCCTCTGTCATGTGTGGCTGGCACATCCTGGAATTTACTGAGTCATCTGTTCAGCCCTGATTTATGAGGGCTGCCTTGCTCTGCAGTCCCCTCTTACTACTCCGTTGCTTCTGCTCTCCCTCTTCTTATCTCCCAGGCCTTCCCGCTTCTCCACCATCCTCCACCCCACCCCCAGCAAGAGACTCTAGTATTAAAACAGGAACCAAAATTCCTCTTATGCTTAACCCCCTTCAGTTCCTTCTCGGTCTGCATTCTTTCTTAATCATGCCTTTCAACTAATGATCTACATTTCTTTACCTCCCCTTTGTCTCTCAGTTCTTTGCAATCTGCTTCCACCCCCCTCTTCTTCACTGAAAGGCTTTGTAATGACCACTGCCTTGGGCTGAATGCTGCCCAGCGCCCCCCACCGCTCTCCCACCACATGTCTAAGGCCTGACCCTTGGAACCTATGAATGTGAACTGATTTGGGAAAAGGGTCTTTGCAGATGTAATGAAGCATCAAGAGAAGAGATCATCCTGGGGTTATTTAAATACAAGGACAGGTGTCTTTCTGACTAAGTCAGAGGAGGCCCCTAGACTGGCAGAAGAGGGTGGTTATGCAGCCAGAAATCAGGAACACCAAGGATGGCCGGCAGCGACCAGAAGCTAAAAGAAGCATGAATCAAGAGCCAGCCCTGCTGATCACCTTAATTTCAGACTTGTGGCTGCCAGAACTGTGAGATAATACATTTTTGTTGTTTAAAGCCACCCAGTTTGCGGTAATTTGACTCGGCAGCCCGAGGATCTAATTCAATAATAATAACAGCAGTCAACTGCTATGGAGTGCCTACTCTGTGCCCAGCATGGTTCTGATGCCTCACATGCTTTATTTCATTTCATTCCCCCCTACCGACTCCAAGAAGTAGACACGTGGCAATGAAAGCAAGGTCAACATGACCAGCGATTGGGGGTTGCCGTGTCTCTGGCATTTAAAAATTGAACCCTCTACCCTAGTAGTTTATTATTTTTCTCTTTTATAGTTGAAGAATCTGCCTACCAAAACTTACGTAATTTGTCCAAAATTACACAACAAATATGTAGCAGAGCCAGGATTCCAATCTTGGTGATTCCTGTGGGTGTCCTTAAAAACTAAGCACTTTTCCCAGGCTGCTGGCTGATGGAGATTAACCCGAGGCCAATGGAGAGCCTGACCCAGAGTGCAACAGTGAGGCTGATGGAAAGCCTGACCCAGAGTGCAGTAGCACAGAGAGGTGGAAGGGCCAACTGGCGATGGGGAAAGACCCATGGGGTCGGTAGGGCAGGTATGGCCTGGAGGAGAAGAGGGAGTGGAGATCTGATAACCCCCCAGCAGATGGCCCTGAGAGATAGGGGCCGGTGGTCTCCTGGAACTCTGGAGTTTAAGATCCCAAGGCAGCAGGCAGGAGCCATTCTTGGCTTGGCAGGCGATAAGATCTAGTTGTGGTCATGGGAGGAAATGATAGAAGCTCTGGGAGTTCAAAGGGAGAGATTAGTTTTTGAGCTTATCTTGAAATAAATGGAACCTGAGCTGGTTCTTGAAGAAAAGATAAGAGCTGCCAGGTGCATAAGCAAGAAAGACTTCCAGGTAACAGGCCCAGAACAAAGATATGGAAGGATGAAAACACGGAGTATCTAGTTTAATGTTTAAAGTTGGCTTAGTTCAGGGTGCATGAAAGGCAGCGATGAGACCTGAACTTGGAAACTGTCCTGCCAGGGGCACCCCTCAGAGCAAGTGTTGAATCAAGAATTTAGGGGCAGGTCCTTTTGGAGGATGTGCCCAGGAAGCCCCAGGAAGTGCAAAGGAGTGGGGAGGAGGGACAGAGAAGGGAGGAAGCCCCTCGGGATGAACAAGGTACTCCTTGGGCAACTGGGGCTCAGTGCACTGGGGCCCCCTGGGAGACTGGAGAGCACACACTCCAGAAGAACAAGGATGCAGCAGGATTGGTCCACCAAATCCTGCCCAATGGGTGAGCCAGCTCCTGCGGCCACAGAAGACCCCCAGGAAGACAGCAGGGAGGCTCCAGGGTGCGCAGGAACTCCCCCCACATCTGTAGGTGACTTTCAGGAGGAGTTAAGGGCGCAGGTTTTACCCACAGCGGCTGTTAAAGAAAGGAACGTTGAGAAGGAAAGCTCATGGCAGCCCCCAGTCCTGACTAGAGATTTTTTTGGGAAGATTTATTTATGTATGCATACAAGAGCTGGGGTGCAGGCCAGAGGCATGGGGGTGAGAGGACTCACCAGAGACAGAGTGGGGAGCAGAACAGGCAGATCTACTGAAACACACTGCTGAGGGGAGCAGCGGGGAGACAGGAGAGGTCTGCTGCGCAGCAGCTCCCTGGCCAGGGATTAATCTCGTGCTGCAGTGGCTGCAGACACTTCATAGTGTTGCAATTTAGGGAGACTCCCTGCCACCAGGGAGAACCCTTATGAGAGACTTGCTCCTTGTCAGGCAATGGGCAATGTGGAAGGTTTCTGAACTTAGAAGGGTGCTCCTGCCAGACCCAGAAGGTACTGTAGGGAGAGGAGCTGAGATGGGGCAGAAGCGGCTAGGACATAATAGAGGCAGAGTGTTGGTTATGTAGCAAGGCAGAGGGAATAAGGAGATGGAGGGGGAGATGGCCTGATGAAAGATTGTGACAGAGTTTCAATGGACAGATTTGGCCATGAATTGGATCTGAAGGGGAGCAGGGGAAAGGAGGAGGATAACTAGAGGATGGTGTGTCTCAGGCTGGGATAAGGAGCGCCTCTCCCATGCCTCTTACTCAAGAAGCATCCAAGGCGGAGCACTGTATACTAAACAGACCAGGAACTTTTCCTGGGCTCCTTTTGTTTGTTTATTTATTTTAAAAAATATTTATTTATCTATGCATACAAAAACTGGGGTGCAGACCAGAGGTGGGGGGGCCCGAAAGGATACACCAGAGACAGAGTGGAGAGCAGAACAGACTGACCAACTGAAATACACTACTGAGGGGAGCAGCGGGCAAGACAGGAGAGGTCTGCTACACCGTGTGGGTCACCTTCCTGGCCAGTGGCAGGGATCGAACTCGTACTGCGGTGGCTATGGCTTGCCTCATAGTGCGTTGCTTATCCCACTGTGCTGCCAGGGAGGGCCTTCTTTTTTATCTTTTTAAAAAAAGATTATTTATTTATGCATATACAAACTGGGGTACAGGCCAGAGGTATGTGTGTGGGGGTAGTGAGAGGATTCACCAGAGTCAGAGTGGGGAGCAGAATAGACAGATTGATGAAATACCGTGCTGAGGGGAGCAGCAGGCGAAGCAGGAAAGGTCTGTCATACCATGTGGGTGACCTCCCTGGCTGGGGATCGAATTCTTGCTGCAGTGGCTGTGGATGCTTCACAGTGTGGTGCTTAACCCCTTGCGACACCAGGAAGGTCCCTCAGTTTCCTTCTATATTGGCTTTATTTTTAGAAAGGCTCTCCTTGTGCTCAGCAATCCCAACAGAAAAAGAGCATCTCTTATTTACCGCATCCAGCATGGGAGCCAAGACAGATCTGGACTGACTCAGCTTGAGTGTGTGCTGGTTTCCAGACCAATCAAAGGGTTAGTGTGATTGAGCCTGCTAACCAGTTATATACTCAGCCTCATGCTCAGGGAAGGGGTCAGTTCCACCCAAACCTCCAGCAGCTGACCTGAAAGTCAGATGCTTTCTTTGTGCAGACTGTGCAGAGAAAAGCAGACCTCTTCTTAGAAGAGACCCACATTTTCCAGATGAGAAATTGGGGCTCAGCACACATAGAGCCTTGTCAGAACCAGTTTCTGGCAGGGTCGAATTTGAACCTCAGTGTCCTTTTCTAGAACTTGTGCTCCTCCAGGGCAGTCTACAGGGTCTTTTTCATTCTCAGTTCTCCCCACTTACCATCCACCTCGCTTGCAGATCTTAGACAGTATGGGCCCCTTATTCCAGGACTTTGCAAAGTATGGTCTATAGATAACATTGGTGTACAAATTCTGTTGCCAGTTCATATTGAGAGGAATACCCAAATTCTGAGCCAGCATTTAGGAACAAGGCATGTTGACATTGCCTTGACATCCGAGGGCAGTAACCAAAAGCAATGGTCTGACATGAGTTGTAAATAATTTGCAAAACCCTGTCTGTTCGGCTGTCTCTTGAATAAGGGTAAGAGCAGTGTCTCCGCAAAGGAAGCCAGGGGGGCACAAGTGGGTTCTCTACCAGGAGGCCCACCTGGGCAGATGCCCACCCCACCACTCAGATGGTCATTCTGTTGCTTGGCCAGTCGAGGGGAGCCTTCCTTGGAATGCCGCCCTTAGCACAGGCCATGGCTGGTGCGCCTCCCGACTACGAGCAGGAAGCTTAAGTCCAAGGAGCTCCAGTCACAAGCATTCTTGGTTCTAGTCGGATTAGAAATGGACTGATTCTGTCCAGAGCCTGGGCACCGAGCACTGCCAGCCTGGTCCCCGCTCACCTGTGCTTCCACATTGTGTCCTGGGGGAAGGGTGATGGCTGACAGAGACTGTCCTTGAAAAGTCCCCTTAAGACCAGATGGCTTCCTTTTAAGCTAAGGCAGAAGGTTACAGTGCCGCCTCCCATCCTGAGTCTTGTTGAGTTGGCACCAGGCATGGTATTCCTCCTTGCTTCCCTCTGGGTTGGAACTGCTCTGATGGCAAGGTCTTGGATCAACAGAGCTCTGTCAGGGACAGGTACCTCTCAAATACAGGATGACTCAGGTTGGCAAGGTTATTGTGAGGATTAGAGGCAGCAACATAAACAGAGGCATGGCACACCGTGGGCGCTCACTACACGCTCAGTGACTTAACACCTGTTCACTACTCTTGCTGGGGACCAGGTCCATGAGGCAAGTACTGAGGACACCACAGACAGCAAAGACAGACCCAGCTCCTTGTCCAGAATTCAGAAAGGGAAGTAATAAGGTGAGGGCACAGGCACAGAGAACCTCAGAACTCTGTGGCATGTTACCAAGTGAGGTGCAAATGTGCTAGGTGATGGTATGACAAGATAACTAACTGAGAGGAGACAGGGCGGGCTTCCCTGAGCAAATGATCGTTAAGTCTGAAGCAGGGGCAGGAAGGGCATTTTAGGCTAGGAACAGCCTGTGCAAAACCCTGGGATGGAGACATCATAGTTCCAGTGACCAAAAAGAGGCCGATGTGGTGCAAGTCCCAGGGACAGGGGTGAGGCGGACTGAAGAGGAGAGGAGAGGCCAGTCCTCACACGCCTTGGAGGTGGTGTTGTGGATTTTAATCTTTGTCTATGTATTTTAAGTGGGGTGGAGATTACATGACCATACTTGCTTTCCAAAAGGATCCCTCTGGCTACAGCATGACAGTGAAATGCGTGCACTGACATGGCTATAATTGGCTGTGAGGACACCATTGCTATGGTGGGGGGAGTGAAGAAGGAGTGTTGGGCCATGGAGGTGATGATTGAGATGGGGAGGAGGGGACAGAGAAGGTGGAAGAGACGAAATGGATGGTGTCTGGTGCACCGTTGCCTATGTCTGTCAAAATAATCCCTAGCTTCCTGGCTTGCTCTTGCACTGGGATGGTGACACCACGGGGGGCAAAGAAACAGATTTTTGGGGTGAAGGGGTGGCGGGTGAGAGGGAGGAGGATACACTTATGAGTCTGGTTTTGGATAGGTTGAATTTGAGGTATTTCTGAGATGTTTCAATGCCATTTTCCTCAGATTTAATGAGTTGCAACTCTTTCTACTCTTACCAGTGAAGCAGCAAGCAGTTTGTGGAGAGTCACAAGGAAACTAGTGGGGGCGGTCGTGATGTCCCTTGCCCTCATTGTGGTGATGACTTCGTGGGTGTTTACATACGGGGAACTTCCATTTTCTTACATATTAGTCATACCTCACTAAAGTGGTCAGAGAAGGTGAATGGGAGGTGAGGACATGGAGGCGGAGGACAGTTTCTTTGAGAGATAAGCAAGGAAGTAAGAAATAGAGTGGCTAGGGCGGGATGTGCGGTGGAGGGAGATGCTGAACAAATCACTTTGTTCAGCAAAGTGATTTGGCCATGTTTAAAGACAACAGGAAGGCTCTGCCACATGGAGGTAGGACATGGAGGTAGGAAATCCACGGGAATGAGGTAAAATACACTTGGTTCCTGAGAGAGGGCAAGAGAAGGATCAAAGTGAAGAACTGACCTCTGACAAGATGAAGATGGAATCAAGGAAGTGGTAGACTCATCACTGAGGACACGGGCAGAGGACGTGGGTTGAGGAGTGTGGGCTCTGGAGAGTGATCAGTGGGCAGTGTCCAAGACCCACTGGAAGTAGGAGTTAGAGGGAAGCCCTCTCTCCTGTGGAGTGCCCACCTCAGCAGGGCTGGGCAGGCATAGAAGAAGCAGACAGGAAAGGTTTTGGGCCATCAGGAAAACCCCTGGTGGCACAAGAGGCTAAGTCTCAGCACTATGAAGCTATCTCCAGCCACTGCAGCACGAGTTCGATCCCTGCCCAGGGAGCTGACCCACATGGCGCAGCAAACCTCTCTTGTCTTTGCCCGCTGCTCTCCTCAGCAGTGTACTTTTTTTTTTTTAAATAGATGTATTTATGTATGCATAAAAGAACTGGGTTACAGGCCAGAGGTGTGGGTGGTGGTGAGAGGATCCGTCAGAGACAGAGTGGGGAACAGAACAGGCACACTGACTGAAACACACTGCTGAGGGGAGCAGCAGGTGAGGCAGGAGAGGTCTGCTGCGCAATGCGGGTCCCCTCCCTGGCTGGGGATCCAACTTGTGCTGCAGTAGCTGCTGATGCTTCATAGTGTGGTGCTTAACCCCTTGTGCCACCAGGGACACCCCAAATACTGCATGATTTCACATACAGAATCCAAAGCCAAACCAAACCAAAACAAAAAAGTCAAACTCATAGAAACAGGATATAGAGAAGTGGTTGCCAGGAACTGGGGGCAAAAAGGACATGAGGAAGAAGAGAAGTGATGGACTGGAAGAAAACAGAAGGCTGGTGGCTGGAGATGCCAGCTATGTGGAGCAGGAAGGAGATTTGTGCAGTACCCTGGTGGAAGAGTGGGATGTTCAAGTTAGATTTTAGAGCTGGAGCCATGAGGATCCAAGGCAGGGCTGTGGGAGATGGCGAATGACCCAGTGAAAGAGTGAACGTATTTATGTGGTCACCTGAGCTGTTTCTCCCATTAGCCCAATATGCAAACACCCCCCCCCCCTTTTTCATCCTTTGGTTCACGACTACCTTATTCCAAGTTCTTTGACTTCTGTCTTTTTGTTTTAGCTCAAAATGCTCCTTCGCATCAAGGAGACCCCGACTCCTACGACAAGAGGGGTGTTTTTGAAAATTAAACACCCCCTGAGGTAGAGAACCCTATGTGATAAGATCCCTCTATGGCCTTTACATACTGTGGCTCTTCTCACCCCATGTTCTTGCTCTGTCCAGTATGTTCCCACCCTGGTTGGCAGGTACTTATACTCAAACTTGTAGAAAAATAGTTTATTTATTTTGCATGAAAGAACTGGGGTGTAGACCAGTGGTGCCTATACCCCAGTTGTTGTATGCATAAATAAATCTTTAAAAAAACATGGGGCTAGTTCCCAGGGGTGCTCTGAACCCCTGTTCTGAGTGTTCTCACTTCTCCATAGCCACATTGCTCTGGCCATGCCCAAGTTCCTGGTGAATGGCACTTAGGACGATGCCAAGTACCTGGCACATAGTAGTTGTTTGAAGACCTACTGAGTGAAAAATGAATGTTACAGACTAAAATGTATTCTTCTCAACAAGTACTTTTTTTTTAGATTTATTTAATTATATTTGGCATCATTTGTCGTCCCCAGGGAATTCCCGCCACCATGTCACCTGTGCACCATCACCTCAGTCCCTTGTGCTCTTTCTGCCCTCATCCTGGTCTCTACCCCATCCTCCCCCCATGATCCCTTTGGTTTGTCTTTGTCCTTTTGTTCTTGTTCTGTTTGCTTGTTTGTTTTTGGCTGTACTTGTTCATTTACTTGATCTCTCGCTTATTATTTTTTTTTGTAGTTGTTGTTCCTTTACGTTCCTCCTAAGAGTGAAGCCATCCGATATTTTTCTCTTGCCTTCTGACTTATTTCACTGAGTATAACTCCTTTTAGCTCCATCCATGTTTCTATAAATGGCTCTAGTTTATCATTTTTGATTGCCGAATAGTATTCCATTGTGTATATGTACCACATCTTCTTCAACAAGTACGTTTAAATACCAATCAAGACATCTTGTTGGGGAATTGGTTTTATTTTTCTTTTCATTTAGTAATATTGTGATGTCTCTCTGTGTCACTGAAAGTTCTTTTAAGCTGTTTAAAGATTTTTAAAAATTTTTACACAGAAGAACTAGGGTGGAGGTCAGAGGTGCAGGGGTGAGAACATTCACCAGAGACAGAGTGGGGAGCAGAATAGGTGGATTTACTGAAATACACTGCTGAGGGGAGCAGCGGGTGAGCAGCTGCGCCATGTGGGATAGCTCCTTGGCCTGGGATTGAACTTAGGCCATAGAAGTCTAGGGGTTAAGTTTTAGTGCTATCCTCTCACCCCTGCACTTCTGGCCCACATGGCAGTTTTTGTATACATTTTAAAAATCTTAAAAAAAAAATGGGATCCCTCATGGAGTGGTCCAAGACATGTATGTTAATATTTGAATATGTATAAGTTAATACATGAAAAGTGCTGAATGTGGAGAATGCCTGGTGTGTAGCACATAGTCGACAAATGTAAGCTATATTATTATTATTTTAAGGCAGATTTTTAAACCCAATTAATGGGTGAAGAGTCACGTAAGAAGTAGGTGAAGTGACTTTCTTATTCATAGAACTTGAAGAGAAACAATACCCTGGGGCCTCCCTGGTGGTGCAAGGTGTTGAGCACCGTACTGTGGGGCTTCCACAGCCTCTGCAGCACGAGTTCGATTCCCGGCCAGGGAGGGGACCCACACGGCGCAGCAGACCTCTCCTGTCTTGCCTGCCGCTCCCCTCAGCAGTGTATTTCAGATGATCTGCCTGTTCTGCTCCCCACTCTGTCTCTGGTGAATCCTCTCACCCCCTCACACACACCTCTGGCCGGTAACCCAGCATAAAAACAAAACAAAACAGAATCAGTACCCTGTCTGGTGCCAAAGGGAAACTGAATTTGCTAAACATCCATTTTGCATCATTTTGCATAATGTCACCTTGCCCCATTTAAGGTCCTGTATGCATGACATGTAGTATATCCTAAACCATACTATGGATATTATTATTATTTTTTTAAAGATTTATTTATGCATACAAGCACTGGGGTACAGGCCAGAGTCCAGGGAGGTGAGAGGATTCCTCAGACAGAGTGGGAACAGAACAGGCAGACCAACCAAAACACACCGCTGTGGGGAGCAGCGGGCACAGCAGGAGAGGTCTGCTGCACCATGTGGGTCCCCTCCCTGGCTGGCAGCAGGGATCAAACTCATGCTGCAGTGGCTGCGGTTTGCTTCATAGTGTGTTACTTAACCCACTGCGCCACCAGGGAGGCCCCACTATGGATATTATTAACTTTGTTTAGTGGAGGAAAAATTGAGACCCACCAAGGATAAGGCACATGCCCAAGTTCCCACAGCTGACAAACGGTCGGGCTGGGCTGGGCACCCTATCCTCTGTACTCCCGGCCCCCCCCCCCTCCCACCCGAGCCAGTCTCAGAAACGAACTGGTCCGTTGAAAGTTCATGTCACTGCAGTTTCTGTGCTGTACCACCTCCCCAAACAGTCTTGTGGAATTTCCCACAGTTCTGAGGCTGGAGGAGGCCCTTAGGGTCAGTGGGTGCTTGAGGAAGATGACCAGGAAGGCTATGTCCTGCCAACAGAAGATCACACTTGATGGGTGCCCAGAAGGCCAAGTAGGTGAGATGCCGAGCCCAAGCTGGAGATGAGAAGTCGCTCCGCAGCACCCTCCCTGCCTGCCCCCCACAACCACACCCACCCCCAGCCTGGCAGGAAGGAGATGCTGCTGTCTGCTCCAGGAAGTCACTCACCCAGAGACAGTTGCACACCTTACCTTAACCCCTCCCTTTCCTCCAGACAGTGAAAGCAGGAGCAGTAATAAACAGCACGTTAACTTACTGCATTGCAGCTTATAAGGCATCGCTACAACAGCTTTGACGGCCAAGTAGGGAAGGCTTGGGATAGGTGAGTGTTCGCCCAAGGACCTGCACGAAGGGCCTTGACTGAACCCCCAAGTGCATGTGATTGCGGAGCCTGTTTTGGCTGCAAAGTGAATGTTGATACTGGAGACGCTGTGGGCCAAGAGACCTGGAATGGCCCAGCTTCGCGGGTGAGCTGGAGGACAGACGGCCTGGGAGCCGCACCTGCGTGTTCATGTTCTGAGTCCCGAGTGTCTCTGGCTTCCTGGTGATCCGGGCAGAGGATGAACCTCTCTGGCCTGCGAGGCTTCAGCACAATAAGGCGAGGCTAAGAGACCCACCGTAGATTCTGATTCTGGGCTGTGTGTGGCAGACCGGAGAAGAAAAACAGGAAGCAGGAGAGAGCCGAAGAGTCTCAGGCTGCCAGTTCTGGGGCCTCAACAATCCGTTAAGAGGATTTATCTAAAGCGAAGGCTACCGCTACCCGGTGAAAACAACACCGGGAGAGAAGCATAGATGAAGTATTTCTTAGGAAACAAAAAAGCATGGGCCCTCCCTGGTGGCGCAGCGGGTTAAGCAACGCACCATAAAGCAAACTGCAACCTCTGCTGCACGAGTTTGATCCCTGCCCCCGGCTGGGGAGGGAACCCACATGGTGCAGCAGACCTCTCCTGCCTTGCCCCTGCTGCTCCCCTCAGCAGTGTATTTTGGTTGATCTGCCTGTGCTGTTCCCCACTCTGGTGGATTTTCTTACCTCACCTTCCACCCCCCACACACACCCCGCACCTCTGGCCTGTACCCCAGTACTTGTATGTATAAATAAATAAATCTTAAAAAAAAAAAAAAACAAGCGTTCCGCACTGGGGTGTGCAAGGTTGTGTCTCTGTCAGGTCCCTCAGGTTGACCTTGATCAGGGTGTGAAGTGCAGCCCAGTCTCCCCCCTCCCCTCCCCCTCAGTCCTGCAGTTTGAGAAGTGAGGCATCTTCTTCATGGTGCCTCAGACATGCTGGCCTGGAACACCCCTGCGGTCGCTGGGCTGGCCTTGCTGGGAGGCAGGTGGAAGCGCCCAGGGCCACCGGCCCGGCCTCAACGAGGACACATGGGACGGGGGCTCAGGTGGGCAGAGAACAGGAAAGGGGCACGGTGCCATGAGGACAGACCGCTCCCGCTTGGCCCCCGCGTCCTCCCCTGAGTGGCGTGGGGGGCCTGGCCTGAGATCAGAGGTCCACCAGCGTCAGCCTGGGCCCTGCCCTGCGTCAGGAGGCGCCTTCTCAGCGCAGAACAATGCTGGTTCTTTGAAGGGCTGGGCAGCAGGGGATGGGTGTTTCTCCAAACACAGGGCCTCCTTTGCAAAACAGGCTTTGATTCCCAGGCCGGAGGCCCCAGGTGCCTGTTGGGCGGCAGGCGGGGGCTGGGGGCTTTGTTTGGCAGGAAGAGGGGCCTTGGAGACTCAGGAACAAAGCCTGGGACAGAACTGGCCCTGGCGGCCTGCAGCAGGAGGGCCTGGGTGGGGGTGCAGGTGGGGGCAATGGTCTATACGTCTCGGGGTGCCCCCTCCTCAGTGTGGCCAGCCCAGGGTATTCTGGCCGCCCCTTTGCGGGGTCCTGACTCTGCAGAGAGTACAGAGTTCAGGCCCTACTGCACCTCTAGGCTGTCCTGGTGGTCCCCTGGCTCCCAGGACCCTGCTGGGGAACGAAGCAGATAAAACTGGAGTCCAGGACACGGAATCTAAGAGGCCAGAGGGAGGCAGGAGAACTAACCCAGCGTCCACTGGCCGCCCGCAGGACCTCGGTCACCAAGAAGGACAGTGGCTCCTGTCTTCAGTCACACACCATGCTGGACATTTGCTACGCACGGGCCTCTGATCTAACCTTCCTCTTATCACCCGCTAAAGACCCAGGACCACGCTGAACTCATTTCCTGCCGCTGTTTCCGTGCTCTCTCCACTCCAGCGACACTGTCTCTGACCTGTGTCCGAGCACTCCAGCACACTGTCTCAAGGTCTCCATGCTGAGCGGCTGCTCCATCTGCCCAGAACACTGTGGCGCGGCTGAGCTCTCACTTGGCACGAGAGGTTCGGATCCTCTTTTCAAAGAGTCCTGGACACTCTCTGCAGAGGGTGCTGCCTAAACCCCTGAACTTGCACACCCCCTTAGGCTCCCCCCACCCCCTGCAGTACTTGTCATCTCTTAACATACTTACTGACTTTGCTGGTCATTGACTCACTCTCTCAACTCGAATGGAAGCTCCAGGCCTCCCTGGTGGCGCAAGGGGTCGGGCACAGCTCTATGAAGCAAACTGTAGCACAAGTTCGATCCCCGCTACAGGCCAAGGAGGGGACCCACATGGCGGGGCAGACTTCTCCTGTCTTCCCCGCTGCTCCCCTCAGCAGTGTGTTTCAGTCAATCTGCTGTCTCTGGTGAAGCCTTTTCCCCCTGTACCTCTGGCCTGTACCCCAGTTCTTGTATGCATAAATAAATATTGAAAAAAAAAAAAAAAGAATGGAAGCTCCAACAGGTCAGGCACCTCATCAGTTTTATTCACTTGTGTAGTCCAAGCACCAGCCCTTGCTGAGGGACACGGCACCAGCTGTGTGATTCTGTGCCGACCTAGCCAAATGATTGTGCTCAACTGTTGGGTCGAACACCGGTCTGGATGTTGCTCTGAAGATGCTACTTGTAGATAATTCATGTTTACAATCAGTTGACTGTTAAGTAAAGCAGAACATCCTCCATGGTGGATGGACGGGCCACACTGCAAGCCTCACCAGCAAAAACAAGTTTTTTGAAGAAGGAGGAATTCTTGAGACTACAGAACAGAAGCCCTGATGGAGGGTCCTGCCTGCACGCCCATAAACCCAGACTTAAGATGGCAACACCGAGCCTTACCTGAATCCCAGCCTGCCAGGCTGCCCTATGGACGTCATATTTAAGAACTCCTTAAAATAAGGGGTATCTGCCAATTCCTTAAAACCTCAATCTTTCTTTCCATGCATAAGCAATTGGCTCTATTTCTCTAAAACCCTGGCTAATATAACATTTAAGAAATACTAGAGTTGAACCATATCAATTGTTGTTTTGTGAGCTTAAAAAAAGGGGTTAGATGCCAGAAATGTCATGTGGTTCAGGTCCATATTTGTTGAATGAATAAATGAATGAACCACAAAGCAATGACGCGTCTTTAAGGAAGCAATGAAGTAATGAAACAAATGAAGTAGCTGAATTGTTACTAATCAGAAATACAGGACCCCAAGAGATAAACTGCTTTTAAGAAGGAACAGTGAAGTGGCAGGGCTGAGATCAAGCCTCAGACTCCAAGGCTGACCCTCCAGATAGACGTATCAGTTGCTGCCTTCTCCAGCCAAGCAGCCAAGCCCAGAGGCTCCCAGGCCCGCGGGGCACCTGGTGGGCCTCGGTTTGAGCTGTCAGCAAGAGTGGCCAGGAGCCCGGGTGCGTACAGGTGCTCTGTGGTTGTTGTCGGGGTGGTGGGCCAGTCTCGGCCCCCTCCTTCTCAGGCGTGGCTCCGGCTGCTGTGGCTTCCTAGGTCCCGTGGTATTTCTGAAACTGGCTCGCTCATGTTTCACTTGCATCTGTCCCTTCCCCCAACTGCCCACTCTCTAAGGGAGTCTGGAGGGATTTTGACAGAAAGCTTCATCTCTTGGGGCCTCCCTGGTGGCGCAGTGGGTTAAGCAACGCACCATGAAGCAAACCTCAGCCACTGCAGCATGAGTTCGATCCCAGCTGCCGGCCAAGGAGGGGACCCACATGGCGCAGCAGACCTCTCCTGCCTTGCCCGCTGCTCCCCTCAGCAGTGCATTTCAGTCAATCTGCCTTTTCTGCTCCCCACTCTATCTCTGGTGGATCCTCTCACCGCTGGCCTGTACCCCATAAATAAATAAATCTTTAAAAAAATAAAAAGGCAAAAAAAAAAAAGAAAGCTTCATCTCTTGTCTCACCAAAGATAGGAGGTGCCAGGACGAGAGGCAGCGCCAGACTGCGGGAGTGTGGAGGCGACCTTGGGGCCAGAGAGCCTGGTACAAAATTTGGCTCTTAGCAACCAGGTGACTGAGGTCGATTTCTTTAATGTCTCCAAGTCTCAGGCTCCCCACATGCAAATGATAATGGGAATGATAATGTCTCACCCCTGGTAATATTTCAAAAACCAAATGAGGCAACATATGTAAAGTACGTAGGATGTGGGGGTTCAGGATGGAGCGGCAGTTGGTATCATTTCCTGTAGCAAATAACACCACAAGGTTTGGGTACTGCTGGAGACAAAGAAGAGAAGTCAATAGCATCTATTTTGGTGCCCTGGCCCCATCCCTTTAACCCCTCTAGGGCTCTCTCCTTTGGAGAGGGATCTGATTGTGGAAACTTCGTATGGCTTTATTCCGGTGAGTTTATTTGTACTGTCCTGATGTTACCTCTGGGCTGGGGGGGTGTTCCTTAGTTAAACCTGAGCTTCCATTCTGACCCAAAGGCTTTGTCTGCTATTAAAAAAAAAAACAACACAAAAAACTAAAGACAAAAAGCACCAGCAATTCAAGCTCCTAGAGATGAGCCCTCACTGCAGATGATATGTCCCTTACGTTTTTCACGTAAGCTGGAGTTTGTGCTGAGACTGTACGGGGACAGTGACAGGTAGTCTGCTCCAGTGGAGAGGGGAGCTGGGCCCGGCAAAGAGACGGGCCTGTCTGAAGTCATCAGGGGCAGAGCCCGGCCTGAGCTCCCTGGAACACCTCCGGCCTGTGTCTCGAAGTCAGCTTGCTCTGGGCTGTGTGGTCTCCACAGTCCTCTGGGTTGCAGGAAGAACTTCTCTTCCTAAGCACTCTCAGAGCAAAAAAGTCATTACGCTCCATTACTCTTCAGTAGAGAGATAAACAAATACGAAACTTAGAAATAAATTGCAGCTATACAGCAACAATGCTGAGATTATTTTTAAGTCATTATGGTGTGAGATCAAAGAACTTTGGAGACCACACCTTGGCGAACCATCCTGGACGCTGGCTTTCAGGATGGCTTCCTTCCTGCTCTGGGGCTCAGCTTGGCCTGGGTCTCTGCAGGGGACCAGCTGGGCCAAGAGCATCATCCCTCAGACTTTGGTGGGCGTGCAACCTGTCAGCGCTGCTCGCTCGCCCCCGCTCCTGGACTGTCTCACTCACACTGGCCAGGAGATTATCATTTTGGAGTCTCCAACAGCCTTTCCTGTTATCAGAGCTCAAGTGTCCCAAAAGGAGCTGAGCCTCCTGCTCGTTCCCATCCTGCTGGGTCACAGTCTGTCCTTGCAGCGAGAGTAAACAGAGGAGGTGACAGTGTCAATAAATAAATGCCTCGCGTGCGGCCTTGGCTAGCACACATGCCTTTCTGCTGAGAGACACAGGTAGGTCTGTGCTGCGGCCCTTCTGACACCCAGAGGGTCAGTATTAAGAAGACAGGACATGGTAATAAAAATAAAGATCAAAAAGGAAAAGAATGCCTGGTTATGAGCTCTGAGAGAGATCTTAAAAAACTAATTTTGGGTAATGCAGAATTATCACCTGGGCCTGCTGAATCTTGTCACTCTTCAGGTGATGAGTAATGGGTTTGGGCCAGAGTCAACATCGCCCAATAAGTATGACTCTCCTAGTCGTTGATAAAAGTGTAATGAACATGTGCCTTTTTTATTTATTTATGCATACAAGAGCTGGGGTACAGGCCAGAGTCGCAGGAGGTGAGAGGATTCACCAGACAGACTGGGGAGCAGAACAGGCAGATGGACTGAAACACACTGCTGAGGGGAGCAGCGGGCGAGGCAGGAGAGGTCTGCTATGCCATGTGGGCCCCCTCCCCAGCCGGTGGCAGGGATCGATCTCGTGCTGCAGTGGCTGTGGTTTGCTTAATAGTGCGTTGCTTAACCCACTGCACCACCAGGGAGGCCCCATGAACATGTGCCTTTAACTTATCAGTTACATGCTCAAAGGAGTGTTAAAAGAACCTCACATATATAGGTTATGAGAATGGTGATGTATTTAAAAATATTTATTCGATTGGCTCACCCAAGGACGAATCATCAGTTGCATTTCACTGGACACAACCATTTGCATTTCTGTGGAAAAGAATGATTTGCATTATTATCAATTTTCCACAACTCACTTGTGACCTATCTTGAGGATAATAAAATGTGAAGGTAACCTGGAAGAGAGAGCTCTAGCAGAACACACAGTGGTTTTGATGCCCTTTTTTCTTTTTTTAAGATTTATTTACGCATACAAGAGCTGGGGTGTAGGCCAGAGGGTTGTGTGTGTGTGTGTGTGTGTGTGTGCTGGACCTGATACGGGGTGCCCTCTGCAGGTCCTTCCCCTTCCCTCAGTGGGTGAGACTGCTCAGTCTCTTAGGGGAAGGAATCTTCAAAGCGAGAGATATCAGACTGGTTCCTTCCTGGTCACTAAGTGATGGGACCAGGTAAGCTGCTGTGGCCTAGATGGGGCCCAGGCGCCTGGAGCTTCCCCTCCCTTACCAGGGCAGTTGCCCTGAGTTTCCATTTCACAGTCTTGGAGACTTGACTCTGGGTCTCGGGGAACGTAAACAATGTGGTGTGGCTTTGGAGCTGGTTAGGGTTTGTGTGAGTCCTGGGGTGTCCCACTCAGCCCTGCCTTCAAAGGGGAACTTGCCATTCACTGTGGATGAGTTTCTCTGGGTTGCCACAACAAATCACCACAAGCAGGGTGGCTTAAAGTAACACGAGTTTATTGCCTCACAGCTCTGGAGGCCAGAAGTCTGAAATCAAGATGTTGGCAGGGCCACGCCCCCTCCGAAGGCATAAGGAAGGATGTGCAGGGCGCTCTCCTGGCTCCGGGGTTTCAGGAGTGCCTTGGCGGTGGAGGCATCACTGCATCCCTGTCTTCAGCTGGCCTTCGCCGCGTGTGTCTGTCTTCACGAGGTCTTCTTTATAAGGACAGTGGTCATATTGGGCTGGGGACCCATCCTCCTCTGATAGCCTCATCTTAACTAATTAAATCTGCAAAAGGGCCTCCCTGGTGGTGCAGCGGGTTAAGCATCTCACTGTGAAGTGTCTGTGGCACAGCAACGCAAGTTCAATCCCCGGCCAGGGAGGGGACCCACATGGTGCAGCAGACCTCTCCTGCCTCGCCCACTGCTCCCCTCAGCACTGTGTTTCAGTCCATCTGCCTGTTCTGCTGCCCGTGACTGTGGTCTGTACCCCAGCTCTTGCATGCATAAATAAATAAATCTTTAAAAAAATAAAATAAATCTGCAACAACACTATTTTTGAATAAGTAGTGGGGGTGACAACTTCAAAATGATTTGGGGAGGGACATAATTCAGTCCATGGCAAAAAACACAGGTGTATGAACCTCTCTGACTACAGCACTTTGGGGTAGCCATACTTTGCCCAGGTGAGGCACACCTGGTGACCTAGGGGAATAAGGCCTGGTCATTTCTGCCCAGTGCTCATTCCTCCAGTGGGCCCTCTTTGTTCCAGAATGCCCCCTGGTTTGATGGAGGCTTTATCAGATCTGCATCACAATCAGAAGGCCCTCCTTTCCTGCTCCTTCATCACTCACAGGCATTATCTCCAAGGAAGTATTTTGTTCTCCTAACTCCATGGCAGTGTCGGCTTCCTGAAGGACCAAACTGGTGCAGGAGGTGAGAGGGGTCTTTTCACTGATCATTTGCTGCCCACCTGTCAACAGAGGCCTTGCCCTCAGGGGTAGATAGGGCGCCAGAGACCCTGGCACAAGTTGGTAACCCGGCAGCTAAAACCTCCATTGGCAGTGACTTGGAAGGAGACGCCAGTGGAGAAACAGCCAGGTCACAGAGGGACTGGGTGTCTGAAGAGCACGGGGAGGAGGCGGGTGGGGCCTGTGGCAGTAGATGACAGTACGGAGTTGCAGAGAATTGGTGAGAAACTGAGAAACTAAGTATGAAGGGGCTTCTGAGTAGCTTACAAATAAGCTTTTATCTCCCATAGAGGGAGAGCAGAAAACACTTGTGATCAAAATTAGGACTTAATAGAATCCAGCCTCAAAGATGATTGAAACTTCAGCTGAGCCAAGTCTGCTTTGCCAGGGTGGGGCCTTGACTGGGCAGGCTTAGGGTGTGAGATAAGGGATGAGGACACCTGTGTATTTTGGTTCCCCAGACTCTGCACTATCAGAGCCTGCAGAAGTGGCCCACTCTGGCTGACAAGAGATAAAACTCCCCTGCCAGGCAATGGGGGCCCCTCTTAGTCTGCCCACACCTCCTTTCCTGGCCGAGAGCCAGAGCTAGGTTGTACCGTGACCCGGTTGGGATCTCATGTGGGCCAAAGGGACCGTGCTCCAGAGGAGCTGCAGTAATTATGCAGCAGACTTTATTTTAAGGGAATCCCATCAGAACAAAGATTGGAGAACAGGGAGGTTGATTCACTTGGGGATATGGGCTTTAACCTATATCTAAACTTTCTGCTTGGGAGGCTCTTAGAAGCCTAGTGACTCAGAAAGCAATGACTCACACCAAACGAAGTTGAAATGTCTGAATTGCCATGGAAAATGGTTATAAAAGGCGATTAAAAGATTCATCGAAGCAGGTGCGTGCCAGAACACACATCAGAGGGTGGTAATCCGAGAGAAGGCTGAGGGGGACGTGTGCCTCGTCCGCCAGGTGTGTGCTGTGAGAAGACACCATGTTCCTAAGTTCAAGGAGGTGCTCTCCTCTGCAGACCAGAGGCCATGGTCGGAGAGAGGGTCCCAGTGTGTCCTCCCACTAGCAATGCAGGTGATGGAGCCGGGAGGCCACCGTCATAATGACCCAGCAAGGCTGGGGTGGCGGCAGCCCAGGGATCTGGACCTGCAGAGAGCTGTGGAGCTGACTAATAGGAAGAGTCATTCCTACAGGCAGCCAATGGGAGCATCATCAAAAGCAAGCAAGAGCGTTTCAGCAGGAGATGAAGGGTAGTTGCCCCAATAAAATGGCATAGTTCTTTGCCCAGCTTCTGGAGCTGATCCAGACTGGGAAAAAAAAAAAAAAAAGATTTACTTATTTATGCACATAAGAACTGGGTACAGGCTAGTGGTGCCGGGGGTAAGAGGAGTCACCAGACACATAGTGGGAACAGAACAGGCAGATCAACTGAAACACACTGCTGAGGGGAGCAGTGGGCAAGACAGTAGAGGTCTGCTGCACCCTGTGGGTCCGCTCCCTGGTCAGGGATCAAACTCGAGCTTCAGTGACTGGCGATTGCTTCATAGTGCTGTGACTTGACCCCTTGTGCCACCAGGGAGGCCCCTAACCCAGATTTTAGATCTTTGTGGTAGTAGAAGAGAGAACCTGTTGATGGAAACAGCAACTGGGTCTCCAGGGAGAAGACTGCCACATCACATGCTCTGGAAATCCTGTGCTTCCAGACCCTCCCCGAAGGCACCCATGGTCATTTACTCAGAGTGTGTGTACTGGGGAAACGAACTATCTAGAGATTTCTAGGACAGTTGCGCCTGAGATCTGAGTTGACATATGTAAAGAGACCTGAAATGTCATTATTACGTATGAGGGCCAGGTAATAATTAATGGGGTCCTGGCCAGAGTCCAGTTTCCAGTGGACCTACTTGGGAAGCAGGGGGAGGAAGGGTGGGACCACTGGGTACTCATTTTTCCTGTCTCTGAATGTGTAATTGGGGTTGACATACTTGGCAGATAGAGTGACTCTGTCACTGAGTTCATGGCCCGTGGGGCAAGAGCCACTAGGTGGAAAAGACCAGTGGAAGATGCGACAGTGTCCCCTCCCACCTCTCCTCCCTTTCTACACACCCTTACTCTCCACCAAGATGGTAAATCAAAAATAACTGTGGGGCCTCCCTGGTTGCACAAGAGGTTAAGCACTGCACTAGGAAGCATCCGCAGCCACTGCAGCATGAGTTCAATCCCTGGCCAGGGAGCTGACCCACATGGTATAGCAGACCTCTCCTGTCTCACCTGCTGCTCCCCTCAGCAATATATTCCAGTCGATCTACCTGTTCCGTTCCCCTCTCTGTCTCTGGTGACTCCTCTTACCTCCTGCACACCTGGCCAGTACCCCAGTTCTTGTATGCATAAATAAATACATCTTAAAAAAAACACCCAAAAAACTAGAAAACAAAAGATGCATGGTCGCACCTTGCTTCTGCCACCATACAAAAGGAAGCATAGAGCTAGTTGGGCCATTTTGGGCTTTGGAGGCACACGTGCCACTCCTAGGGACACTGTTCCAGCCCAGATGCAGGGTGAGGGCCTCCCTGGTGGTGCAGTGGGTTGAGCACCGCACTGTGAAGCATCCAAATACAGGGTGAGATGAAAGACTGCTACCTCTGAGAGGGGTTCGGGCAGGAAAGGGCTGCAGCAGGTCTAGGCTGCTGTGCAAGCAGCCGGCCACTTGGCTGCTCCATCCAGCAGATCTCGGCGTTGGAGACAGCAGTGAAAAGAGCCATGTGTGCATCAGTGGCAATAACCAGGTGCAGAATTGCGATTCAGGCCCTGGGATGAGAAGGAGAGTTTGGGTCCCATCAGCTGCCCTGCCAAGGTGATGGTTGAGGGTGGAGGAATCTAGGATGGATAGTGGAGGAGGGAGATCATGAGCACCAGCTTAAGCTTCTAGCTGAGCTGCATCATGGGAGTTGTCTGTCCCACAAATCTCCCTTTTCTGAGTTTCTTCCCTTCAGGAAGAGATGTCCTCTGGAAGCTTGGGGGAGCGCATCTACGCAGGGCAGAGGGGGCTGTGGAGCCAGGGCCTCCCTTTAACAATGAGCTTGCTTTGCCAGTGGAAGCATGAAGCTGTGAGGGTGCAGTAAGGGGACAGCTCCCAGCTGCAGAAGCTTCGGACCAAGGTCATGCTCAGTGAGTAGCTCCCCCCAATGAGAAGCGCGTGTGTCCTCGAATCTAGCCATTTCTGCCCAATGGGGGGCTCTTCTAATGGACAGTCTCCACTCAGCAGCTCCCCATCTAGTGTCTGGACTTGGTCAGTTTGTCATCACAGTGTGAAGATTCTCCCAAGACTTCTCCTGATCCTACCTCCCCCACCCATGTCTTTCATAAGCATTACAACCCCAGTGGAACTTTTGCATCACAAGCCCATCTTGGCTTCTGCTTCCCAGAGGACTCAGAGATGAAGACTTCACATTCTGATTCTGCTGTCTCCTAGCTGTGTGAACCTGAGTGTCTTAACCTCTTTCCTTGCGAGAAAATGGACGGGACGATGCTTCTCGGAGTCTGTGGGAAAGTTCCCAGAGACGTTGCATGGAGAATGTTCCACACTTGGTGGATGCTTCATAAGTGGAGCTCACAGCCATGGCCAGCCTGCCAGCTAGCCAGCTTGCCAAACCAGCTGGGGCCCTCCTCCCCCATCGGGGCTCCCTTTGTCTTGCCTGGGCTCCCTGCAGGAGGACGTAGCCCCTCGGCCTCTGGTTTCACTCCCACCGCCAGCTCTGGAGTTATAAGAACCCAGATTTGAATTGTGCAATCTACCACTTAGGTCTGCGAAGTCAGGCTCTTACCCAGGTGACCGGGGAGCTGGAGCCGCATGAATCTCGCCTGCTCTGGTTCATGGTATCTCTGTGCTGGGGCAGCAGCAAGGAGCTGCTCCTGGCATCAGGCAGGGCCTGGCCAGCCCTCTTCAAGGCCCTGCGAGTTTGGGATTACAGGAGCTCTTTGGATACAGCAAAAGTCAAGATAACGGTATCTGCAGCAATTGTTCAAACCTTACTACGTGCCAGACACCAGGGCTTAACCTGAGCTCTTTTAATCCTCCCAGCGACTCTGACAGGAAGGAATTGTTATCTAGAATCCCTCATCCAGGCCTGTGTGCCTGCAGAGTTTAGGCACGTCCCTGGATGCAGATCTGCATCTCCAGGGGAATGACTGATGCTCTTACTGAAGCCCCTGGCCCAGCAGGCCCACCTTGGCCAGGTCTGCCGACTCACCTCTCCTCCCTGTCCTGGCTCCTCCGTGTCAATCCTAGGTTTGGGGTTTGGGCAGTGGAAAGGATGGCCCTCAGCGAGGCTGAGTCATATCTCCCTAAAGCTCTGAGGCCTAAAGAAGAGGGAAGAGACTTTCTGAATTCTACACAGAACAGGAGAGAAAACGTAAGGGACAGGTTTGATATTTGCCGACAAAAGAGCAAAGTCAAAGGGCCTGCTTCTTTATCGAGGAGGCGGCTCAAGTTGAGGCACAAAGCCGTCCGGCCCACGGAAGCTGGAGGCCGCGCTGCCCTGGGACCTGGCTGCCCTCAGTTGCAATTGCTTCACTTGAGGCCCCTCTGGGCAGAGATGGGGACGCTTTGGGGGAGTGAGAGATGCCAGGAAGAAAGTAAAAAAATACCACCTCAATCTGAGCATCAGGAAAAACATGGTGCTTTGAGTTTATGATGACCTTAGGCAAAATTCCAGAAGTTCCTTTCCTAAGCAGGGATTATTGGGAGATAAGATGGATTTATTTAGGTCAGGGCATGCTTAGCTCCCAGATTTTGTTTGTAGGGAGGGTGATCAGGACATGTTGTGGGAAAAGGACTTTAGAGTTTAAACATAAACTCTGCTGTTAGAACTGCAGTGAGGAAGAAAGGAGAGATTTCAACAGCCAGGGTCTGGATCTACCACACCCCAGCTCCTTACACATCAAAATTACAGGCTTCCTTTTATAGCAGAGTCGACTTGAGCATCGCCAACTTGCCTTGTGGTCAGCTCCTCAGAGGAGGAGCCCAGAAAGCTCCAGTGGGGAAGACGGACATGCTGAAGTGATGGAAGTTGAGAGAGGGTTATAGCATTTGTACAAAAAGCATTCGGGATCTAGAACAGCGTCAGCATTTGTCCAGAGGACGAAACATGGAGTACTCAGAATAGGCAGCCTGTGTCCAGGAGGGCCTGATTTCTCGGTCAGTCACCAGCACTGCAGTCAGTTTTGCTGCTAAGGGTTCAGAGGCTCCAGTCCAACCGCCTCCCACCTCCATCCCAGGTCAAGCCAGTCTCAGCTCTGCCATTTACAAGTTGAGTGACCTTAAACAGGTTAATAACTTATCCAGGCCTCATTCTCAGTCCCTCTCTGGTGCCTAATTCAAAGGGTTAGAGCATTGCTGTCATTGTTCTGACCCGTGGTTCTCATTAAGAAATATATTTTACATCAAGGCCCTCCCCTGGTGGTGCAGTGGGATAAGCAACGCACTATGAAACAAACTGTAGCCACTGCAGCACAAGTTCGATCCCTGCCACCGGCCATAGAGGTGACCCACATGGTGCGGCAGACCTCTCCTGCCTCGCCTGCTGCTCCCCTCAGTATTGTATTTCAGTCCATCTGCCTGTTCTGTTCCCCACTCTGTCTGTGGTGACTCCTCTCACCTCCTACGACTCTGGCCTTTACCCCAGCTCTTGTATGCATAAATAAATAAATATTTTTTAAAAAAAGAAATATATTTTACATCAAGACACAGTAACACATTCATATAGATAACTTGTGTATATAAAATTACTAAAAGTTTTCCAAACAATTCTTATCTTTAAAAAAGATTTTTATTTATTTATGCATACAAGATCTGGGGTACAGGCCAGAGGTGCTGAGGGTGAGAGGAGTCACCAGAGACAGAGTGGGGTGCAGAATAGGCAGATCCACTGAAGTACATTGCTGAGGGGAGCAGCGGGTGAGACAGGAGAGGTCTGCTGTGCCATGTGGGTCCCCTCCCCAGCTGGGGATCAAAATGAACTGCAGATATTCACTGTGCTGTGACCTAACCCCTTGCACAACCAGGGAGGCCCCAACAGTTATGGCTGATACACTATGACATTTTCTATCCTATCCTATCCTATCCTATCCTATCCTATCCTATCCTATCCTATCCTATCCTATCCTATCCTATCCTATTCTATTCTATTCTATTCTATTCTATTCTATTCTATTCTATTATTCTATTCTATTCTATTCTATTCTATTCTATTCTATTCTATTCTATTCTATTCTATTCTATTCTATTCTATTCTATTCTATTCTATTCTATTTCATTCCATTCCATCCCATCCCATTCTTTCATTAAGCAAATCATTCTTGAGAGGCCCTCTGATTTCTGCTCTACACGGAAGTTACCATCCTCAGTTTGAAAAGCCCTGGGTTCACATTTTCCTGTTGAAGCTACAGTGTTATCTTGTATCACTTTGAAGAGCCATCTTCAAGGGGCCTCCCTGGTGAAGCAATGGGTTAGGCAATGCTCTATGAAGCAAACACAGTTACTGCCTCCAGCCAGGAAAGCGACCCACATTGCATGGCAGTCCCTTCCTGCCTTGCCTGCGGCTCCCTCAGCAGTATATTTCAGTTAATCTGCTTGTTCTGTTCCCCACTCTGTCTCTGGTGAATCTTCTCACCCCTGCCTGTACTCCAGTTCTTGGCATAAATAAATAAATGTTAAAAAAAATAAAGGGTCGGGCCTCCCTGGTGGCGCAGTGGGTTAAGCAACGCACTATGAAGCAAACCGCAGTCACTGCAGCACGAGTTCGATCCCTGCTGCCGGCCAGGGAGG
>JAGFMF010012100.1:2681715-2704388 GCA_019455555.1 Galemys pyrenaicus | reverse complement strand
GTTCTCTCTAGATAAAGAGACTTCAGGGAGAGAGATGCTCTGTGAATTTTGTGAAAGAGGAACTGGACTGCCCCTGTGGTCCTGTTACAGGGCAGGGAGAGGGGCACTTAAGAGCCCCCAAACCTGCCCTTTTTAAATGGGTTTTGCTATTTGCTGTATATAGATAGATAAATATGTAGGGCCCTCCCTGGTGGCACAGTAGATTAAGCGGCACACTGTGGGGCAGACCGCAGCCACTGCAGCACGAGTTCGATCCCTGCTGCCAGCCTGGGAGGGGACCCACATGGTTCAGCAGACCTCTCCTGCCGAGCTTGCTGCTCCCCTCAGCAATGTGCTTCAGTTGACCCGCCTGTTCTGTTCCCCGCTCTGTCTGGTGAATCCTCTCACCTCCCGAGTGTCTGGCCTGTACCCCAGTTCTTGTGTGCATAAATAAGTAAAATCTAAAAAAAAAAAAAAGGATAAATATATAAGGTGTTTTTTTTAAATTTATTTTAATTTTTTATGCATACAAGAACTGGGGTACAGGCCAGAGGCCAGGGAGGTGAGAGGATTCACCAGAGACAGAGTGTTGAGTAGAACAGGTATACTGACTGAAATACACTGTTGAGGGGACCAGTGGGCGCAACAGGAAAGGTCTGCTGCGCCACATGGGTCCCCTCCCTGGCCCGGGATCGAATTTGCATTGCTGTGCTGTGGATGCTTCACAGTGTGGCGCTCAACCCACTGCGCCATCAGGGAGGCCGAAATATAGAAGGGTTTTAATGGAAAGGAATTTTAATATAATTGGGGAATAATATAGAAAAGATAAAGAATATAGTTATTAAGTTAAGCATTTAAAGTTACCCATCTCCTTGAGGGTAAAAGTTTAGTTAAATAGGATTGGCCTAAAGTTTAAAAGACTTTTTAGTGGAGACTTATAGAAAAAGGGTTAGAATGAGTGCAACAAATTTTGGAGGAAAAGAGTAAAATTAAAATTAAGATGAAAGTTGCTATTGTTGGGTCTCCCTGGTGGCGCAGTGGGTTAAGAAATGCACTATGAAGCAAACCGCAGCCACTGCAGCACAAGTTCGATCCCTGCTGCCGGCCAGGGAGGGGACCCGCATGGCGCAGCAGACCTCTCCTGCCTCTCCCGCTGCTCCCCTCAGCAGTGTACTTTGGTTGATCTGCCTGTTCTGCTCCCCGCTCTGTCTGTGGTAAATCCTCTCACCCCCCCCCACCTCTGGCCTGTACCCCAGTGCTTATATGCATTAATAAATAAATCTTTAAAAAAAAAAGTTTCTATTGTTAACTTTTATATGGATTTTTAACTTACATTTGTTTTAAGTAGTTTAAGATTAAAAAGCAAGCGCAGTTTTCTTACATGTTCTTTTACTTTATGTGCCGCCTCTTTGCTGCTTTTTATTTTGCTTTTTTTTTGTTGTTGTTCTCCTTTTTTTTCTTTTTAACATTTTTTGTTTCTGCTTAGCTTTACCCACTTAGGGTAGAACTGGGATTTTGGAACTTTTCCCTTTTTTGGGGACCACCCTGTTATAGTCCCTGAAGCTGAACTGGGACTTCTGGGTGAAAGTGACAGGGAAGCAGAGTCCCCTCATCCTGTAGGTGGTGTTTTCCTCCGTGTCTGGGTGCCCGGTGAGATGGTCTCTCTGGAAGTGAAAGATAAGCGGTCCCCCCACCCTGCCATGTGTCCCATGCTTTACCAACTTTGGGGTCTACCCTAGCCACTGCAGGGCCTGCTGTGAGGATGGGGCAGGAAACCCTCTAGGTTCTGCTTGGTGCTACAGGATTTTCCATGTGGTTTACTTTGGAAGAGGGACAGGAGACATACTGAAAAATCTTTTTAATCCCTTAACTAGGAACTCATTAAATCCCTGTGAGTTAAGTCTCAGAAACAACCCTTCCTAGGATTCTAGGGCTCATTTTTTTCCCCCTATGAAAACAAGTCCATTAAAATTACAGCATAAGCCTTTGTTTTGCACTCTTAAATCCAGATATAATTGAGAACAAACGTTCAAGAATTACAAGGGTGGCAGTATAATGAACTGGAATCTTGTTTTTTGAGTGCTGGTGGTTTTTCTGCTCCTGCGTGCTCCCTCCCCACTCTACCTCCCCTTCCTTCCCTCTGAGGTGCTCCAGGGGCAGAGAGCCCTGCCTTTGTGCTCCATTGCCTAGGGGGTGGTGGGGAGGGGGGTATAGTTGAAGCTGAACTGAAATCAGAAGTCTCCCTAGACAAGTGGTATTTCAGGCTTTATTATTATTATTATTGAAACCTGGGTTTTGAGGGGATTGTGCTACAAGAACGTGAAGAAGGAAGAGGGAGGTGAATGGGTAGGTCCTGGCAGGAACTGGCAGAATCCCAGAGGGTGATGGCTGCTGTGTGGTTGCCTGTAAGAGGAAGGTCCCCCGGTCCCTGGGCTCCTTTGATCCCCCAAAGCCCCAGAGCTGTCAGTCTCGGGAATGTTTGAGCTTAGTTTACAGTGTTTTGCAAACATGAACGTGCACACGAATCACTAGGAATCCTGGAAAAATGGAGGTTCTGCTTCGGTGGGTCTCAGGCGCTTCCTGAGACAAGCCCCAGGGACTCTGAGATGACTGCTTCTCTGGCCGGAGGACTTTGAGTAGCAAGGAGCTCAAAGGTTTGGATTCTTGTTTCCTGGATTAACATGAGCCTTCCTGACTGTCGTGCATGCTCAGTACAGGGAAGACCCTCCCAGTAATAACGGAACTGGGAACTGGAATTTTCCATTAGCATGACATAAAGGGACACAGCACCCATTTTAATTGAACTGAAAATAGCTCAGCTCACCTATGCTTGTGATTGCAGACCCAGAGCCACGGCCCAGGTTAAAGTGCAGTCTGGGAATTAAAGGGAGGTTACCAGCTCTTGCTCCAGGCTTGGCTTACTAGAGTGAGAAATTCTCTGGGCCATTGTGTCCTTTGTGTTCCACAAGGTCTTGAGCTGGGAGTTGACTATGACCTCTTCCCTCTTTCCCAACTCCAGGGGGCTTAAGTCCCTTCATTAGCAGGAATCTCATTTTCTCTGGGTGGAATTTTATCTGTTCCCTATCTTGCTCTGGCCTGGAGACAGCAAAAGGCACCCGCATTACTTGTCTGTCCTGCCCTAAGCCTGGATAAGAGATAAACTAAGAGTCACAGAAGATTGCAGTGGAATGCAGGCCCCTCTTTGAAGGTCTCTGTTTTCAGGAAATAGTGTTAGTCAGCTCTGTTTACCTGTTCAACTCCATTTTCTTTGCTTGCTTAATCCTAACTAGGAGTATTTTCTAAAGAAGAGAAAAAAAAGGCTAACCATTCCCAGTTTACCCTCCCAGTGGCACAACCAACTTCAGGAAACAATCCGTGAAAGGGATTTTGCCTTCTTTTCCAGAATTCCCAAACACTCCTTGTCTGAAAAGTCACGGTACTGTTGGATTTGCAAAACCCTTTAAACTTTTCAAAGGGATCCAGCTTTAACGCAGCATCTACTTGTGCTAGGGCTGCATTTCATTTGATCTCAGCAACTCCCATGAGCAGATATTAATATTCCTTCTCATTCATCCAAATGTATTTAAGGGAGCCAGAATCAAGCAACAGCTGAAATGGTGAATTAAGAAAGAACAAAGGAGGAGAACAGATTAAAGGGTTGGAGTCTGGAAGGCCTCCTCCCTGGCCCCTGAGGATGCCCCAGAGGGTTATTCCACTCTTCTCCCAAGGTGGTGGGCAGAAGTGACAGACGGGAAGTGAAGAGGTGGTGATGGTGATGAGGGAGCTTCCCGTTGCTAGTGCCGGCAAAGCCACAGGAGGGATTTCTCCCTTTGGGCCTTAAGTGAGTCAGTTCTCAAGGTGGTGGGAAAAGTGGGTTGGGTGAATTCTGTCTGTGGCAAGAGACTGAATGTGCTGGGTCTTGTATGTACAGAGGTGAGAGATTTAGCACCAGGTTGTGCCCTGGCTTGGGAAGTAGGTGATAGGTCCCGTCCAATAGCTTTGGCGTCAGAAGACTTGGACTCGAATTCAGCAGTTCTGCTCACCTGGGCCTCTGGCCAGCACCTTCTAGGTTCTAAGCCTCAGTTTCCCCCTCAGGAAATTGGAATGGGTGCATAGGATGCTCCTAAGAACTGAAACGCTCTGATCTTCCAGACTGAGAAGGGAAATGACTCCTTTGCTGGGAGGGGGTGCTGGGAGGCCACCAGGCGCAGGGCAGGCATGGTCCTCCGAGGGCGCTCCTGCAGCAGCGAGCTGGGGAGGCAGTAAGACCAAGGAATTAAACAGCTGCTGCTTCACTGAGCTTACAACAGAGACCAAGGTGATGAGGAGCAGTGTGTGAAGGGCAGAGGGGAATTCCAGGCAGAGGAACAGCATATGCTAAGGCCACAGGCAGGGACAAGATTGTCCTGTTGGAGGGACACAAAGGGGCCTTTTATCTGAGTGGCCCGGAGTTGGGGGGATAGGTGGGCAGTGATACTTCTTTCATGGTTTGGTTCAGGCTACAGACATCCCCTGCTTTTACCTCTCTGTACCACTGCCATCTCTCTCTCTCTCTCATGCACGCACACACACACACACATACACAGAGCTGCAGTTTGGAGACCCTGGGACAGAGCTGGACAGCTGGGCAGGGGCTTTGTGATAGATCATCCAAGGCAGGAAAAACTGTTCTTCTCCCCCCATTCCCACCGGAGGTGGGGGGGACCTTGGGGTCTCGCCCAAGGAAAGGAAGCACTGCTTCCTGGTTTATGTTGAGATGGGAAAGACTTGCCCAAGAACAATGGCGTTTTCGTAAAACACCACTTTGTTCTAGTGAGACCAGGAGGGGGTTTCCTTCGGGACCTAGCCTGGTCCCATTGCCCCGGCCTGCCAACCACAACAGCCACATGGCGTTCTCTCGGACCAGCCTTTCATCTGAGATGCTCGCTCACGCACAGCGCTGCCTGTAACCCTGCACACCCTGCCGGCCCAGGAGCTGCACCTCGGTGCCCTGGGAGGCTCCCTAGAGATCCCAGGATGCACCGTTTGGGGAGTGAAGGCTGATGGGATGGGGAGCAACAGATGATTTGACGTTCTCTGTTTTCTATTAGAAGGGAACTTCTCCAAAAAGGGTTCAGATCTGTCCTGTTCAGTTGTGTCCACTCAAAGAAGTCTTTAAAGTGCCACAGTCAGACAATCATCTTTCACAGGTGGGGAAACTGAGGCAGAGAAAAAGAAATGAGCTGTCAAGGTCACACAGAGTTCATGTGACCACCAGTCAAAGGCTCTGGCTCTGGCCCCAGCAATCTCCCCTCATACAGTTCTCCTCTAGAGGAGCCAAATGAAAGTTTGGGAAGGGAAAGGAAAGGAGAAAGTCTGCACCAGCGAGAGATGACTCTGCAGGGTTCTGGGATTTCTGGAGGGTGGGAGGAGGTGTTATGGTTTGGCGTTCTTGATCAAACAGGCGGGGGGGGTGATTCTGCAGCCATGCCCGTTTTTCAGGCATGCATGGCTGTTCCTCTGTGAATTGCTAGATGGACCGATTTAGAGAAACAATCAAGTCTGTCCAGAAGAGGACATTAAGAGAAAGGAGCAGGTATGTCATTGCAAGCCAGAAATAAGTAAGCTGGAAATAGTTTGTTTTTGCTTTTCTCCAACTGTTGTTTTCATATTCTGCCTGACGTAGAAATATGCTCAGGTCAAGAGCAAATGTTTCTCAAGCTAATAAAGAAGTATGATGGTGCTGATGGTGTTGGGGGTGAGGGGGTGTTCACAGCAGCAGCGGTGTTGGTGGCGGCCATGTGATGGTTGTCGTGGTTACAGTGATGGTGGTGTAGATCTTAGTATTGGTGTTGATTGCGGTTATGGGGACATTGGTAATGGTTATAGCTCTGAGGGTAGTGATGCAGGCAGTGATGATGGTAGCCAGGTAGTGCTGTGATGATACTTACGATCCTGGTGGAAGCCATAATGGTGGTCGTGGCGAGAGTGAGAGTGATGGTGCTGGACGTGGCAGAGGAAACATAACGACAGTGTCGGCCGTCTGATGCTGGTCTTGGTAAAGGTGATGGTGGAGCTGGTGTGGTAGAATGACAATGATCTTGGGTGGTGGTCTAATAATGGTGAGGATGAGGATGGCACGTGCATTGTTGGTCAAATGATTGTAGTGTTTTGCATTGGGGTGATGATAGAGGCACCGGTGTCAGTCTGGAACAGGGCTGTTTCTGCTGGTGTTGGTGGAAGCTGCCTGTCTCAGCTGGTGGGACGGACTGATGGGTGTGATGGTGCCGTGGTGCTGGCATTGGTGGTGACCTTGACAGTGGCCTTGCTCTTGGGTTGAGAGTAGTGGTGATGGTGGTGGTGGGCACAGTAAGAGGGACAGTATTAGTGGAGAGGGGACTGATGACCAGGGTGGTCGTGACTATGCTGGAGAGGTACCAGGTCCAGCAGTGCCCCCTCGGCTGGATGCGCTGAGCACAGTTATCCTCTCTGGACAGTGTGGTGGACACGGGGTGAAGACCAGTCACCTCAAACCCTTCTCCCCATTTACTGCAGTCCTGGTAAAGGTTAATTCTCTGTGCAGAAGGAGATGGATACTTTGGGGGTCCCTGGGGCTCTGATGGCACTGTGAGCCAGTGGCCAGGAAAGTGGTTTTTCAGCATGCGTGGCTGCTGGAAAGTGGTCAGGGAGAAAGGCTCAGCGTTGCTGTGCTGGAGAGTGCTCTGGGGAGGGGCAGGCCAGCAGGAAACAGGCACAGGAGGGCAACCCCATGGTGGGAGCCACTGGGGCGGGCAGGAGGCAGTGGACGTGGCCAGTGGCCGTGCAGGGGCTCACGTAGCTGGCAGAGCTAGGGCTGTGTTTCCTGCTGACTCAGCAGAGCAGGCTGGGACTGATTCTCTTGGACTAATGTTTCTCCCCCCACCCCCTCCCCGCCCCCCAGATTAGCTCATTCAGCTCTGGCTGGGAAAGTGGGAGGGCTGCTGCCTCTCCCATCACCTCAGGCTTAGGGGCACTTGGGAGGCTGCAGGCAGACTCTGGCCCCACCAGGGTCCACGGGGCCCCCGTGTCCACATGACTGCTTTAGCCTGCATTTGAACCTCAGCTCCACCCCGGGAAGGGCAGCACCACCTAGGCGCGAGGAGAGGGAGCCCCAGACTGCGGACTTCAGGCCCGGGTCCCCCAGGTGTGCCCTGTGTGGCCGCCGGTCCCTCCGCCTCTGTGCGTCTTGGCTCCTTGTGAGATAGGGCAAGACTGGGCTGCTCTGGGGCTGTTTCGTGATCAGATGAGTTAAGACAGAACATGTGTGAAGTGCTGGCGCAGGTGGACTTTCAAAAGGGCTTTGCCTCATTGTTCCACTCAGGCTGAGTGGCTCCAGGACACCCGTAAGCTCTGTTCAATTTCCGTTTGCAGCGAAGTGGGGAGAGTCCATCCACACTTGGTAGGGGCGAGAGCAGGGAGCAGTGGGAGCCCAGGACAGAGGAGGCACCTCGTTACTGTGCCGGGTCTCGCCCTGCAGGAGCGGGGCTGGTATCGGGCTTGGGCCCGGAGCCATGCCACTCTGTGGCCCTGGGGCCCTGGGGTCCTCACAGAAGCAGCTCTCCTGGAGGGAGGATCTGAGGTCTGCAGGTCACACTCCGGCCCTTGCTCCTCTCACCCAGGACCACACCAGGGCAGGGGAGGCGAGAGAAAAAAAATGTTCTGTGAGGATCCCTCCACGTTCAGGCTCCTGCGCGATCCTTTTCCATTCCTCCACCTTACTTTCTGCTTTCTTTCTTTTCCTTCCCTTTTTTATTCATGCATTTATTCATTTCTCTATAGGACACGGAAGTCACGTGATCTGCCTTATCTCAGGGAAAATGTGGTTCTGGCTCCAATTAGGGCTCCCTTGAGAGAGGGAGAGAGCATCACATGAAAATGTACTTTTTCTACATTTAGAAAAACCATCCACAAGGATGCTATTTAGATACTATAGAATCAACATCTAAAGAAAAGAATGGGGGCCTCCCTGGTGGCGCAGCGGGTTGAGTGCCGCACTATGAAGCATCAACAGCCACTGAAGCACAAGTTCGATCCCCGGCCAGGGAGGGGACCCATGTGGCGCAGCAGACCTCTCCTGTCTCACCCGCTGCTCCCCTCAGCAGTGCATTTCAATCGATCTGCCTGTTCTGCTCCCCACTGTCTCTGGTGAATCTTCTCACCTCCACACTTCTAGCCTGTACCCCAGTTCTTGTATGCACCAATAAATAAATAAATAATTTATTTATTATTATTTTTAAATGATTATAAATTATTTAAATTTATAAACTATTTGTTAATTAATTATTATTATTAAAAATAAACGTTCAAATGTGTTTGTCTTTATAAAATATGCATTGGGGGTGTTTGACTTCCAAGAACGGTATTGTGCGTCACATCTTTCTAGTCCCTTAGCCGACCCCATGTCGCTGAAGACAGACCTGTCTGTTCCTTCTGCCACTGCACGGCGCTCCACTGTGCGCGCCAGCACACTCCGCTCACTCACCCTCCAGGAAGACAGACGCTGGCCTCCAAGCATGGCTGCAAACGGCAGTAGCAAGGCCTTGACTCTGGCCTGCCCAGAGTTCCCACTCAATAAAGCCATCCATCATCGCTGGTTATTATTATGGCTGATATCAATACCTCAGGCTACAGAGTTTCCATTATTTAATACCCAGTTGCACAAGTGCTTTTTGTTTATCCTCGTGGTGATGAAGGCCAAGTCATTCCCTCATGTACTACGGTTGGGCAGCGTGGCCCATGTCCAGTGCCGGGTACAGGGCTCAAGAGATGGATTTCACAGGCCTTGTGTTCATAGTTGAGGGCAATAGACGTTCAGGTCAAGGGTGGGACATGAAGTGGTCTCCGATCAGTTCTGCTGATGCCCCAAGAGGGGTTCTATCTATCTATCTATCTATCTATCTATCTATCTATCTATCTATCTATCTATCTATCTATCTATCTATCTATCTATCTATCTGTCTGTCTGTCTGTCTGTCTGTCTGTCTGTCTGTCTGTCTGTCTGTCTGTCTGTCTGTCTGTGTCTGTCTGTCTGTCTGTGTCTGTCTGTCTGTCTGTCTGTGTCTGTCTGTCTGTTTGTCTGTGTCTGTCTGTCTGTGTCTGTCTGTCTGTCTATCTTTAAGATTTATTTATTTATGCATACAAGAGCTGGGGTACAGGCCAGAGTCCTGGGAGGTGAGAGGATTCACCAGACACAGAGTGGGGAGCAGAACATAGAACAGGCAGACTGACTGAAACACACTGCTGAGGGGAGCAGTGGGCAAGGCAGGAGAGGTCTGCTGCACTATGTGGGTCCCCTCCCTGGCCAGGGATCGAACTCGTGCTGCAGTGGCAGCGGATGCTTCACAGTGCGGTGCTCAACCCACTGCACCACCAGGGAGGCCCCTCAAGAGGGGTTTTAAAAGAGAACCCCCTCAGATACATGGGGGGCAGGGAGAAGTGAAGAGAGATGTTCCACAGGGGAGGGGTGCACTTGCAAAGGGGCAGAGCAGGCAGCTGCCTGGCACATGCAGGAGCTGTCACGATTTGGCCTGGCTGAGGCACAGCTCAGGAAGACACCGCTCCCGTTCTACGAGGTAGGAGAGGCGACAGGAAAGGAAACAGAGGCCCAGAGAAGCTGGTGACTTACTCCCAGACACCGTTTGTGAACGGGCTGAAACAGGGCCGCCCGAGCTCACCATGGCAGCTCAGTGGCCTCCAGAAGATGCGGCAGGTGAGGTGGCTGGGCGAGCCTGCTGAAGAGGCTCAGGACCCCACAGGAGAGCCCACGGCATGTGGGGTGGGCGGGGGGTGGGGGTGGTATGCATGAGCGTGCTGGGCTGCACAAGAATCCTGGGCCGCGGGCCTGTGCCACGGTGCAGGCGCCTGTGTCCGTGAGCCGCGGTGAGGGTGCCCGTGCGCATGTGCGGGGGCTGCTGCATGTGCGCGTGGGACTCTGGCTGTGCACGGACTGACCATGTGTCCCGTGGGCACCACGCCCTGGTGCCCTGACACCCTGGGGCCCGGGGAAGCTGGCAGAGCCCATCAGCCTGGTCTGATGTGAGGGCTTCTCTTGGCATCAGGCCCAAACGGGCACACATCAAAGGGAGTGAGTCTGGGCCCAGTGGGCCAGAACAATTGAATGAGGGTCCAGGAGGGGGCTGCGGGGGTGGGAGAGGGTGCCAGTTTGTGCCGAGGGCAGCTCCCAGACTCTGCAGTCAAGCACTGGAGTCCTGGTGTTGTTGGGCGAGGGGGGGTGGGGGGGTGGGGGGAGGGTGGGGGGTGGGGGGTGGGTGGGGGGAGGGTGGGGGGTGGGGGGTGGGGGGTGGGGGGTGGGGGGAGGGTGGTTGAACGCGCTAGGTCACGTTCTCCCTCCTTCCCTTCCCTGCACGTTGGGAGGGCTGCCTACGAATCCTAGGGGTTACGGCCCTGCCTGGACAGCACGCCAGTCCCGGGTGTCCCGAAGAACCTCAGGGGAACCCCAGATCAGGCAGTTTTATCTCTAAGGTGGTTCTGACACTTCCATGAGATGAATCACACAGAGACTCATTCCCACACCAACTAGCCTAAACCCCTCGCCTCGCAGAGAGGAAATGAGACCCAGAGAGGGGAAGAGATGTCCCTAAACTCACTCAGCAAGCAAGACCAGGCCAGGACTAAAGTTAAGAGTGTCTGAGTCCAAGCCCAGTGACTTTTCCACATTGTTAGTCCGGGAATAGCCCGCACAAAAATGGGCAACTTGCAAAGTGTTTGTTTGGTGGTCCTACCTCTGGTCACTCCCTGCCCCCAGGTAACACAGCTGAGTGCCCACATCTGGGAGGGCTTAATGAGGCCGACCTGGGTCAGAGGCTGCCAGCACATTGCTCACTCTCTATCTAGAGAGACGTGTGTATGCACTTGTGTGTGTGTGTGTGTGTGTGACTGTGTGAGCATGTATGCACCTGCACTTGTGCACGTGTGTGTGTGCACAAGCGTGCAGCAGGCCCTCAACGTCACTGTGTTATAAAACCGAAGAGAAAAACTCCAAGTGGACATTGCACAGGAGTTAGTTGAGGGCCTGGCTTTGTGAACCTGTTGTTTGGCTTAAAGTTGCAATTTCCATGAACTCACTGAGAACCAGAAGTGAGGACTTGCTATAGGTCCTTTGGTGGGGTCCTGGACCAGGGAGAAATGTAGGGGTCCTAATCCAGCCTCGCCTAGTCTAATCAGTCAATTTCACGTGTCATAGTCTGGCCTTCAGTAGGTAACTGATAAATGCTTGCCTATTACCCACTATCATTGACTGACCCACCTCCTCCGCCTCCAGTCTACCCTCCACTTCAGCCCACATGCAAGCGGCTCTTTGTTCCCCGAAAACCAATTTGCCCTCTGGAACGCTTCCTGGTGGACTCTCATCACTCAAGGCCCCAGCCACGCGTGGTCCAGCCTGTCCTAGGCACCAGCTAGACTTTCTCTCTGTTTACAGCCCTTACCCCATGCACTGTGATGGCTCCTGCACGTGTCTGTCCAGCCTAGACTATTGCCACAGGACTTTGACAGCTGTCACTCACCAGGTAGGTTCCAGACTACCCGCTGAGCATCTGGTACGTACACAGGGCTGTATCTTTGGCGCACATGGCCGTCTCCCTGCCGCTCGCGGCCTGACTTAGCAGCTCACCAACGCCGCTCAATCCCAAAGTTGCAATCCCGAATCCCGGTGTCTCTCCTCATCTTTGGAGTGTAGGAAGTGGACTCATGACTCAGGGTCTGGCACTTCTTGATGTGGCTCCTGGCAGAAGACAAACAATAGTCCACAAGCTGGGACCAGCCCAGCTGCCTGTCTGGCCCAATGCTCCTGGCCCATGACTTGCTGCTTTCTGGGTGACCTGCTGGGTTTGATCTAGTCGAGTTGCCCGGGCCTGCGAGGAGCTGCTGGTAGAATGTACTTCCCAAGGCTGCTGATGGCAATGCCAGGGCTCACCCACGCATGCCATGCTGCTCCCAAGGCACCCCCTCCTAAAGGCTCAGTGCAGCCCTCCCGCCCCAAGGGGGGTCCCTGATGAGGGTCTAAATGCCTCTCGTGAGTGCGGAGGATGGGGACACATGTTGGAGAGCAAGAGAACACCTGTATTGAGTGTGTGTGAGCAGACACCCAACTGGAAGATCCCTGTGTGTCTGGGCATGACGAGTGCATGGTGCAGGGCACACTTAACAAGGGGAGATACGTGCACGTCCATGGTACGTGTATACGTGCACACCCCCAGGTCTGCGCTAAGTCCAGGGATGGGCTGTGCCGATGTGGCTGTGACCCCGTGTGCCAGTGGACGGCGGGTCCTAGCTCTGGATGTGTTGAAAACTTAAATAAACCCCCTCCCTGCTCTCTATTAAATGGAGATGGCGTAGACAAGCTCTTCCGTTCCCTGCTAGTTTGATATTCAACAGCAGGGGTCTGAGCACATGTATGTGAAATCTACGTGTGCACCCGGGCTTGTGTACGTGTTTAGGTGTGAGTGTGTGTGTGTGTGTGTGCCCCACGGTGGTGCCACATGCAGGGCTTTGAATTATGATTCCACACTTAACAGCTGCATGATCTGTTCTTAGGCCCCCATTGCAGAGCCTCAGTTTCCTTATCTGCAGGCAGGGCTGATGATTTCACAGGGCTACTGTGAGGACTAAGAAATGCTGTTTGCAAAGCGTCTGGCTCAGAATCTGGCTCAGTCTCCTCTCTGCAAGAGGTGTGCACGTGTGTGTGTGCACGTGTGCGTGCATGTGCGTGCGTATGTGTGCACACAGGGACTGTCAGGCTCACATGCTTCACTGGGCAGCTGGGTCCAACGAGCGGGGTAACTGCTCCAGCTCAGTCCCGGCCCCCGAGGTCTCTGGCTTCTGCTGTTGGCTACTCAGTCCCCCTGGAGAAGTAGAACTGGGCAGTCCAGGACTTGCCTGGGCCCACATGTCCTGAAGGTTCTCAGTGCCCCAGACAGGCTGTCACATGGGTCTAGTGGCCTGGACTGGAGGGTTGGTGTGGCCAGAAGGCAGGCTCCCAAGTCCTCTTAGTGCCCACCTGCCACCGGAGTACTAGAGGCCAGAGAGGTTCTTCTTCTTAGAGGTGTCAGCCTGGAGTGGTGGCCGAGCAGAGCGTGAGTCTGTGCCCTTTGCCCATCTAGGAACTTTGGAGGGGCTGGGGCAGGTAGGGGCCTCCCTCAGAGAACTCCCTGCTGGCTTGAGAGTCTGCTGGATCAATGGCTGCTGCCTGTGGCCTCCTCTCAGGCGGGGCCTCACATCCTGGCGGCTGGTGGTGGGGTGGACAGAGACGGGGGCCCAAAGAAGGTTTTCTAGAAGAAAGGGGGCTTAATGGACTAGTGAATGCTAAAGGGGAAAGGAGAAACAATTGGAACAGACTCATCTTGGCCTCCCATGCATCCCACTCAGTTAAACTCATCCCGGAAGCTCTCTGAAGTTTCCGGTTTTTCAGTTTTTGGTGTTTTTTTTTTGATGGGGGGGACATGGCTTGGAGTGGGGAAGAGGGATTTGTGCCAACCTTCAGGATGCCCGGATGAGGGAAGAGGTCAGGAGGCCACGCCAGTGCCCTGTGCCTGGCAGGGTGGTCTGCTGGGTCTGCAGGTGGGTGGGGTGGGCCCAGGGTGGACCCAGGCAGGTGGGAGCGAGTGGCCGTCCCCTCTAGCCACCGGAGCTGGGCCTGGGCAGAAAGTACATGCTGCCAGAGGCCCACAGCTTCTATGTCGTGGGCCCCCAGACAACCCGAGGGGCTCTGGGTGTGGGCCAAGAAATCTGGTGCTGCTGGGCCTCCCTGGTGGTGCAAGGGGTTAAGCACCACACTATGAAGCATCCGCAGCCACTGCAGCACGGGTTCGATCCCCAGCCAGGGAGGGGACCCACATGGTGCAGCATACCTCTCCTGTCTCACCCGCTGCTCCCCTCAGCAGTGTATTTCTGCCTGTTCTATTCCCCACTCTGTCTCTGGTGGATCCTCTCACCCACGCCTAGTCTGTACCCCAGATCTTGTATATATAAATAAATCTTTAAGAAAGAAATCTGGTGCTGGCCCTTGAAGCGGCCTGTAGGTCTGGCAGGGGCAGGGCAGAGGCTGGTGCTGTGCCACAGAGGAACGTGACTCCAAGGCCCAGAGCTGACATCAGGTCCCAGGACAAGGCGGCCTCTGTGCTGACCCAGCAGATCCCGGCTCCAGGCTGCAAATCCCTTCCGGCTGACAGGCCGCAGCCACTGGGCTGGGGCGTGGGAATGTGGAGCAGAGCTGGCAGGCCGTGGGTTTAGAGGCCATCTGCTCCAGAAGGGGCATCTCTCCAACAGTGTCCAGAGGGTTATCATTTATCCCAGAGAGGGAAACTGAGGCTTAAAGAAGTTGAACCACTAAGTCAAAGTCCTGCAGACCTTTACTTGGCCAGAACTGCGTTGTGGAGAGCCAGGTCCATATTGCTGTTCCCATTTTATGAACACGGAGACTGAGACTTGAGGTCTCCTTCCCCAGGCCCTAAGACATGGATGGAGGGGCAAGGCTGAGAGGGGGACCCACACTTGGGGTGCGGCGTGGACATGGCCACCTTGCTGGCCGGCCGCCAGACAGGCGGGGCTGGCACTCCCGGGGGCACAGGTGTGAGTGACGGTGGAGTGTCAGGTGGAGCGGCGGCAGGTGAGGATGGACAGGGCAAGGGAGGGGGGACATGAGCCCAGGGAACGGCACCGTGGGGTGCCCCCTGCCTGCTGCTGCCAGCGGGCAGCAGAGCTGGCATCCCAGAGGCTAGAAAGGGTCAGAGAGGGGGTGGTGCTGGGATCCAGCCTCGCCCTGGCCGCTGGGAACAGGCTGGGAATTGTCCAGTGAATTCTTTGGAATTAAAACGTGGCTTGTTCAGGGTGGAGGGACCTGGCTGGCTCCAGTTTTGTCTTGGCCCTTGCCCTCTGCCCCCTGGCCCCAGCACTGGGGAGCTCAGGATTGTCTCCCATCACCATTGCTTGCCCTGGACAGGCCGTGTGCGGTGTCAGGGGGCTGCCAGGGCTTGGCGTGGGGGCCTGTGTCTGCCACGGGGCCTGCGCCCGCGATGCCTGAAGGGAGAGCCCGGAGAGGGTCTGTTTCCACGGGCCTGTGTGCGCCGGGCATGTGTTTTGTATCTGCGTGTGTGGTTTGTGCCCGACCCCGTGTCCATCTGGACCTGCCTTATCTCTTCGGGTCTGTGTGCCTGTGGCCCGGCAGAGGTCTGTGAGTCTGTGCGTCTGCGTCTTGCCTCCCTCCCGCCCCGCCAAGCCAGGGCCCTGGATGTCACTTCGCTGCCTGTGTGTGCAGAGGAATGTGGGGGGCCAGGGGAGAAGGAAGCACATGTCCTGGACTGCTGGCTCTGGTGATGGAAAACTACCAGGCCTCCTGGAGCTGGCCTGGCAGCCTTGCCTTCCAGGCTCCTCCCCCCACTCCTTTTCTGCAGGGCTGATTCCAGCTGAGATGGGTCCTCCGGGGAGCAGAGAGCATGGTCCCGTCTCACCACTCCCAGATGCCTAGTGAGACCTCTGCCCTCCCAGGGCCTCAGAGTCCTGGAGGGAAACCGGAGGGGGTGGGATTATATTTTCTCTGAAGTCCTTCCCAGGCCTGACATTCTCTCCATTCTGTGAATGTTGAGGGGACTCAGAGGGAGCTTCATCTCTGTTTCAGGGACTGTGACCCACAGAGCCTTAAAGGTGACCCCGTCCCAAGTCATCTAGCTTCCAGATGGGAGAACAGGCCTAGAGCGAGGGCCCAGACCACCCAGTCACCTTCTGGGAGGGCCAGGCCCACACTTTGAGGCCCCCGCCTCCCGCTGCCAGCCTTCCTCCCGTCACGCCCGCTCCCAACACGCCTGGCCGGGAGGGAGGAAGAGGCAGTGGAGGCAGCCTTGAAAGATGGCTGAGCCGCACGCGTGCCAGGTGGCAAGGGAATGCAGGCCGGTGGAGTGCAGCAGGATGGTGGGTGGGAGGGTGCCAGGCGGGTGGGTGGGAGACAGGACTGAACAGGTGTGCTGAGCTAGACAGGAGGAGCCTCAGAGGCCGGGGGAGAGCGTGGACTGTATCCTGTAGGTGTTTCTGGCAAAAGAGGCAAATTAGCAGGGCAGCGGCGGGGTCGAGGGCAGCGGCCCTGCAGTCAGACCAGGCTGTCTGTATTCAAATCCGAGTTCGGAGACTGGTAACCACACATGTAGCTGTAAAACCACGGGCAGTTATCAAAGTCTCTACCCCTCACTTTTCTCACCTTTGAACGAAGAGGCTCCCAGGATAATGTTGTGAGGATAATGTTGTAAAAACCAACACACCAGGACACAGAGGCGCCCTGGGCCGGCACACAGAGGGCTCGGCAGCTGCGACGAGACTGGGAGAGGCTGGCGGCTGCATCTTAGCAGGGCTGGGGAGGAGAGGGCAGTGGGGAGGCCTGTACAGGTCCGTGGAAGTCTCGTGGGCCAGTAGCGTGGAGGACTGTGGTCGCTGCCCCAGTGACTAGGGGGCCCGGGATGAGTGCCCCAAGATCTGGGGGCATGGGAGGGGCAGAGTATCTCCTCTGAATGGTGGTGGAGTGTGAGCCATGGCATACTCTGGGGCTGGTTTCTCCAGCCAGGGGAGAGGTGGAGAGCCCACTCCAGGCTTTGCTGAGGGATAAGCTAGAGAAGGACTTGGAGATGAGCTGCCCAAGACGGGCAGGGCTCTGTGTGGCAGGGAGGAAGGGAGGGCAGAGTCCAGGCTGAACACACCGTGGTCTGGGCCCTGGTAGGGATTTCAAAGTGACAGTGGAGGAGGATGGGACTGGGCTGCCTTGCGCTGGGGTGGGTGGGTCCTGCCTGGGTTTCCTACTGGTTCTAGGCTCAGGGCTGGAGGTGGGAGTGGGAGTCATTTGACCGGATTGTGGTGCAGGGCGCAGTCAGTCAAGGGAGACTGAAAATACAGGAAAGGGTCTTCGAACCCAAGGAACTGCTCCTCAGAAGCAGGGCAGGCAAGCTGTGGTCGGAGAGCATGAGGAAGAGTGTATTTCAAGGAGGAGGGTGCAACCGGAAGACTCTGTGTCAAGGAACTGGAGAGAGATTGGGAGCAGGGAACACAGGGAGGGGAGGGGAAGGGGAAAAAGGGTGAGGGAGGAGTGGGCATAGGAGGGGAGAGGGAAGCCAGGGGAGAGGGAAGACAGGGGAGAGGAGAGGAATGGAGGGAAGCAGGGGGAGAGGATGGGAGAGGAGAGGAGAAGGGAAGGGAAGGGAAGAAAGCAAGAGGAGAGGGGAGGAAGAGAGAGGCTGGAGAGAAGTTAGCTCACAGAAGTCACTGGTTGGTTTTGGCACTGGTGACCTCTCTAGAACCCACTCTGAAGAAGAGGGTGTAAGGTGAGGGAGTCATTGATGGGGTGGGACGAGTGGAGACAGGCAGAGGGGAGGTTCGGAGCCTCTGGGTGAAGGAGGGACAGGGAGAAACAGGCGTGGGGGTTAGGTGCTTGTGTAAAATCTCAATAAATTAATGTGGAGGGCAGCCCAAGATCCCTGTCTCTTCATGTCTTTTTTATTTTTAATGGACAATTGAAATACACACAAGGTCTGTTCTGATCTTGTTCTGATCACAGAAGTAAAACGTGTTTATTGGATAAATCTAGAAACACACACAAAAGACTGCAAGAGAAAAAAATCATCTGTAATTCCACCACCCTGAGATAAGCACTTTCACCATTGTGAGTTACAGCCTTTCACTTTTTTCCTCTGCCAACACACATAAATACATACTGGGGTCGTGTACCTACTACTGTTTTGTAGCTCCCTTGTTTCATCTCGCAACATGCCATGGAGGCTTTCCCATAGTAATCCATATTTGTGGAGGATTTTGCCCTCTCTTTTAGTGCACAGTCTGGACAGGAGACCAGAGTCACTGATGAATCTGCAGTGAGCAAACAAAGGCTGAATAATGAGGTTCTTACCAGGGGGTCCAGGGGGTAGAGGCTACAAAACTAGTGGGGAGTCTCATGGGCTGACTTGTTGGGTCTAGATTGGCCCAGCTGGCTCACTGTGTGGCTTTGGGTAAGACAGTTGCCCTCTCTGGGCCTCAGCATCCCAGAGTCTCCGATATAAGTGAGTCTCTCTCTCTTTCTCTTTTTAAAAGATTTATTTACTTATGCATACAAGAACTGGGGTACAGGCCAGAAGTGGAGGGTGAGAGGATTCACTAGAGACAGAGTGGGGAGCAGAAAAGGAGGATAGACTAAAATACACTGCTGAGGGGAGCAGCAGGGGAGACAGGAGAGGTCTGCTGAGCCCCGTGTTTCTTCACCTCCCTCGCCAGGGATTAAACTCATGCTACAGTGGCTGCGGATGTTTCATAGTGAAGTGCTTAACCCCTTGCGCCACCAGGGAGGCCCCAAAAGTGAGCCTTCTCAGGCAAGTTGTTGTCACTGTAAAACAGCTGTGAGATCAGCTTAGAAAATGAAATTGCTATATCATCGTGATTTTGCAGGTCAGTTTCTTTGAACCTCAGTTTCTTATTTGAAAAATAGGAATCATGTTTACATATTCTTCCTGCCAGGATCTGGTGAGAATCAAATTAGATTAACTATTACAATGCCTGAGAACAACTAATATTTGGACGCCTTCCTATCCACCACATTATCTCACTTATCCAGCAATCTTATGCATAGTTTGTTCTACAGTTCACGAAGCATGTTTTGGGATCTCTTAACTGAATAGAGGGCACTGTTATGTCCAAGTTTCAGCCAACCAGTAATATAGGTTGTTTACAGCCATTTTAAGTTACCTCAGCTCTTAAGTATTATTTTTGTACCCTGCTTTTTTTTTCAGGTGAGGAAGCTGGCTTGGGGACGTGTGGTCACTTGTTTAAGGTCACTAACGTAGGAAGTGGTAGAGTTGGGACTCAAGCTCAGGTTCTGTTACCAGAGCTTCAGATCTCTGTGAGTTCTGGGGTGTGGGGTAGTCTGGGGAAGGGAGAAGCGTAGGGCAGGGAGACACTGGTCCAGTCACCCAGGTTCAGCTGCGGTTTCTCCAGGCTCCTCCTCTGTGGGGAGTGGCGCCGTCTGGTGGTCTCCGCGTGACGCGCCCGGCAGGGAGGACAGCTGGCAATGTGCCTGTTTCTGAAAACTGGGCGTGAGATGAGCTGTGAATAACTCCAACTCGTGTTTTCAGAGTTTGGGGTTCAGGGAGAGTTGCTACACCTCTCACATTTCACTGGGTGTGAGACTGTGATGCAGATGGCACTGGGTAGAGGCTCGTGGCTTCAGGCTCCACTTTGCAGAGTAAGAGGCCACTTGTGGCTGGAGTGCCTGTAGAAGAGCGTTGCGTTAGTCTTTGAACCCCATATTAACGTTTCACATGCAGTTCTCATCGTCCTCGGTCCTCCCCCCATTTGACTCAAGAGGGGGAATAATTGTTACCAGTCCTCACAGGCAACTTTTACTTTGAGCTGACAGACACGTCGCCATCGGAGTGGTGTCGAGTGTGAAGCGCCTGGGCACCGGCTGAAGGCGTGCGCTTTAAAGCCTTTCTCCGGGTGGCTCACTGGCCCCACCTGCGAGAAGACAGGCTCACACCTGCCGACGCCACAGCGGTTCCGAGGCACCACACTGCCCCCCTGCGGCAGCTTCGTGGACAACGTAAACGGGCCACGGCTGGGTACCCCGAATCTGGAGGTGTTAGGCTTCTCTCTTTGTGACTGGGGATGTCAGGTTCACCTTGGGGGGATATTCCAGTGATCGCACGGGAGTGGAGCCTTTGAAGTGCCGACACCAATCAACAATCAGTATAGTCGGTGTAGGGTAAGTGACTTAATCAGGCTTTTTATGCCATTGTCCCTGTGGCCGTCACCTGTGGCCTTGATGGTGCCGATGCAGGAGGTGCTTGGAAACGTGGGCGCGGGCAGCGTGCCTGACTGCGGACACCTGGCGCATGGGTGCGTGTGCGTGCGTGTGTGCACACCTGAGCCTGGAGAACAGGGCTCTAAGGACGGCTGCAGAGGATGAGCCGTGTGACTTGACTACAGAAGAGACGAGACCAAGAAAGCCTCAAGATTCGCTGGGGTAGGGGGAGCTTGGTGGTTGCAGGGCCCCAGCCCCCTCCCCCCACCCCCCCTGCATCTGGTTGCTTCACTACAGGAGGTCAAATGATTGGCCAAATGGTGAGATGATCAAGGTCCTGGCAGAGTCTGACAGAGAACTGCAGAGCTGAAGAAAGTGAAAATATATTGTTGACGCTGCGGGAGAAAGCATTCTCCTCTCCAGCACCCACTCTCATAGCGACCCCTCCTCTCTAAGCTTGTGGGTGGTCAGCCTTTGGATAGCTCCTTCTCCAGTCCACGAAGCATGTTTGGGATCTCTCCTAACCGAACAGAGGCCACTGTTATGTCCACGTTTCAGCCAACGGAATAGCTTGTTTGCAGCCATTCTCAGTTGCTTGACTTAACCCATGTGTGCCAATAAATGATATTCTCTGAAATGCAAACAAGGACGTGGACCAACATAACCGCAATAAAAATGAAACCAAAATTCTATTTCTCTCTCCCTGGTATAACACACTTGGAATCCATTTCCATAAGTATTCCCCAGGTCTTTGCTGGTATAGACTGGGGTTGTTTGGGTATTTTTATTTTTTTAAGATTTATTTATTTATGCATACAAGAGCTGGGTGGCATGCCAGATTCGCAGGGGTTGAGAGGAGTCACCAGAGACAGAGTGGGGAGCAGAACAGGCAGATCCACTGAAATACACTGCTGAGGGGTGCAGCAGGCGAGGCAGGAGAGGTCTGCCTCACCATGTGGGTCCCCTCTGGGTATTTTTATTAATTCGTCTTGAAGCACTACTTTTAGCACTTTTCTTTAGATCAGTTGGGGTGTGAGTACTGTGAGGTGCCAGAAGGCAGTGGGGGATTAGGAGTGTGGAGTTGAGAATGGTCAGGTGCCCCAGGTAAGGTGATTACAGAACCCTAGGGGAGAGGAGGGCTGCCTTTGCTAGCAAAGAACAGGTATAATTTGGAAATGAAAGAGGGTTGGAATCTATACAAATGTCTCTACTATCATTCTCAGAATCCTATTGTTCTTTATAACTTCTGGAACTTTAGTTATTTAATAAGCAAGACTACATATCTATATGTAATTTGGTTAATGACCGGAACTGACTTGTGGGTTTGGTTTTCAGAAATTCAGACTTTACCTTATAAACAAAAAGATTTCCTCAAGGCATTCATGTTCTCTGCCTTTCTGCCTACGTGGTTAGCTGAGAATTTAAAGTTCTGAGCTTGTCACACTCTTTCACCAAGTTTCCTAGTATATTCAGAAGAAGCCACCCAACCCACAGTCCTTGTCTTCTTTATTTTCATCATCACATTATTACAGCTACTTCATCTCCAAAGTCATGGCTTCTATAGGCCACTGACCTTAGCCAGTTACAGATAAAATTTTAAGTCCCTGTGTTGCCATTGCAGTGTCCTCTCTACCTGGGCCAACAAGCCATTATACTTTCAGGTCTAAACAGATCGAACAACAAATTCCATTAAATGGCAGTGGAGGACAAAAGTTAAATATCATAAACTTACCATATGGAATGGGAAAGGGCATATTAAAAAATAAAATATGGGCACACAGTGTAGGACTACATTAGATTGAACCATGTAAAATTGCTGTTTTGTATGTAAAAACCAAGGTCAGAGAGTTCATACGATTCAACCTAACCGATGTGGTATACTGAGGAGCTTACTTATCTCTCAATCCTGTCGAACTGTGAGCTCTTGGAAGGCAAGAGCTGTCTATTGTTCATCTTTCAAACTCCTATCAAGTCTGGGACAGAGTAAGTGATCATTAAATATTAGATTTGGGACCTCCCTGGTGGCCTAGGGGTTAAGTCTCAGTGGGTGACCCACAAGGTGCAGCAGACCTCTCCTGCCTCGCCCGCTGCTCCCCTCAGCAGTGTATTTCTGTCCATCTGCCTGTTCTACCCCCTGCTCTGTCTGGTGGATTCTCTCACCTCCCTGAACTCTGGCCTGTACCCCAGCTCTTGTATGCATAAATAAATAAATCTTTAAAAAAACAAATAAACACGCAAACAGGCTTTCAAATTCTATTCTTTTACTCTTCCCAGAGTGATCCATTGGCAGAGGTTCAATGGCTACTTTCCAGTCGTGTAATCATCATGAAAACATTGCTATTCATTTAGAGAAGAGCACTTTGCTGTGTTGCTTTACCAGAAACAAACTCCTAGGAGAACTGTACTTTTAAGTCATTAGACCTTTACTTAAGGATTGATGCCATCTCTTCTGATCCTGCCACTCTAAATTGAAATACCAGTGATGGGGGTGGGGTGGGGCTAAATTAACCTCTCTCTATTCCCCACTACCTAGAACTTTCCTCTCAAATTAGTAATAGTAAGATTTCTGATAAGGCATTTGGTCCTTTAGAACCCAAGAAAGTGATATGAGAGAGAATATTCTGAATCCTGTCTCAGACAGAGAGTTTTAATGTACTGTACTTGAAATTTGCTTTTCATTTGTAGGCCTTACTATAACGGGAAAGAGAAAACTATCTTCAAACAGGTACATTTTTTTTTTTTTACATGTCTGTTATCAAGACCCTCATTTCATTGAGCTGCCGTTATTAAAGTCACTTGTTGGGCCTCCCCTGGTGGCGCAGTGGGTTAAGCAACGCACTACGAAGCAAATCGCAGCCACTGCAGCACGAGTTCGATCCCTGCTGCCGGCCAG
>JAGFMF010012100.1:2665089-2677821 GCA_019455555.1 Galemys pyrenaicus | reverse complement strand
TTTATTTATTTATGCATACAAGCACTGGGGTACAGGCCAGAGGTGTGGGGGGGTGAGAGGGTTCACCACAGAGAGCGGGGAGCAGAACAGACAGATCAATGGAAGTACACTGCTGAGGGGAGCAGCGGGTGAGGCAGGAGAGGTCTGCCACACCATGTGGGTTCCCCGCCCCCGGCCGGCAGCAGGGATCGAACTCGTGTTACAGTGGCTGCGATTTGCTTCGTAGTGCGTTGCTTAACCCACTGCGCCACCAGGGGAGGCCCCTCATTTCATCGATTAAACCTAAAAAACAAAATTGCACAAACAGGAAACATTTTTTAATATATATAAAACAAGCTATATTGTTATAGCTTTTTTATTTTTATTTATTTTTTTTAAGATTTATTTATTTATGCATATAAGCACGGGGGTACAGGCCAGAGGTGTGGGGGGGTGAGAGGATTCACCACAGAGAGCGGGGAGCAGAACAGGCAGATCAACTGAAGTACACTGCTGAGGGGAGCAGCGGGCACAGCAGGAGAGGTCTGCTGCGCCATGTGGGGCCCCTCACTGGCCGGCAGTAGGGATCGAACTCGTGCTGCAGTGGCTGCGGTTTGCTTCATAGTGCGTTGCTTAACCCACTGTGCTACCAGGGAGGCCCCTGTTATAGCTTTTTTAAAGAAAAAATATAAAGAATATGTATGCCCACTGGTAGGTCATTATTTAAAATAAAATATAAATTGTTCCAGACATAGTAACCATCATCCAGTAAATGATTATTATGTATTAGGCATTCTGAAATTTTTTTAAAAGGGGAATTTTATTTATTTATTTTTGGACATTTAAGAACTGCGGTGTAGCCAGAGGTGTGGGAGGTAGGGAGAGGATCCACCAGAGACAGAGTGGGGAGCAGAACAGGTGGATCAACTGAAATACGCTGCTGAGGGGAGCAGTGGGCAAGGCAGGAGAGGTCTGCTGTGTCTTGAGGTCACCTGCTTGGCCCCGGTGGGGATCGAACTCAGGTCATAGTGAGGATAGCGCTGAGACTTAAACCCCAGGCCACCAGGGAGGCCCTGAAAATTCTTTTTAGGCATTAATTCATTTAATTCTCACAGCATATATGGTAGATGTTGTAATCTCCCTTTTACAGTTAAAGAAACCAAGGCTGAGAGAATTTTAATAATTTGCTCCAGATCTCACTGCTGAGTATATGGTGGAGTTAGGATTTGAATTCATAACAGTTTGATGAAAATAAAATAAAGATGTAGGTCTAAACTTGGGGCACAGAAAGATGCTCACTATGTGGAGGCAGGAACAGCTGGCCAAATAGCATGTATAGAACCTATATTGGTACAGTCTGCCTCTTTTACAGGGTATTTATTTTTATTGTCAGCGACCTCTGCCCCATTTTATTTTTGAAATGAAATGTCTAAATCTGAAGGGTTCATGTCTGTAGAACCCTAAGGTAAGAAATCCTTTAAAAAATACATCAAACTAGTAAGTATTCAGTAGCATGTTTTTATTTTCCACAAACTTGTGGTTTTTCCTTCTTTCTTCTTTTTGTTGATTTCCAGTTTCATACTCTTACGGTCTGAAAAGACGCTTGCTATGATTTCTATCATCATGAATTTATTGTGACTTATTTTTTTGTCCCAACATATGAACTATCCTTGGGAGTGTCCCTTGAGCACTGAACATTCCACTGTTGGGGAGTGGAATGTTCTATAACTATCTATTAAGTTCATTTTGTCCAATTTGTCATTTAAGGCCATTGTTTCCTTGGTGATTTTCTGTCTGATCTGTCCATTGTTGCATGAGGGAGGTGGAGTCCCCTACTATTTTTACGTTGTTGTCAATGTCTTCCTTATCGCTTCTAATAGCTGCTTGATATGTTTTGATGCTGCTATATTGGGTGCTGATATATTGAAAATTTTTATGTCACTGTTATAAAAATGCCTTTATTATTACCTTTTTTTAAAAAAAGATTCATTTATTTATGCATACAAGAACTGGGGTACAGGCCAGAGGTGCAGAAGGTGAGAGGATCCACCAGAGACAGAGTGGGGAGCAGAACAGGCAGACAGACCCAAGCACACTGCTGAGCGGAGCAGCAGGTGAGGCAGGAGAGGTCTGCTGCGCCATGTGGGTCACACCCCTGGCCGGGGATCTAACCTGTGCTCAGTGGCTGCAGGTGCCCCATAGTGCTTTGCTCAACCCCTTGCGCCACTAGGGAGGCCCCTATCATTACCTGTTTTGAATTATAACTCGACAACATTCTTGCTATGTTGGTAAAATTAACTTCTCTGGGTTTCCGTTTCTCCATCAGCAAGATGAGGGACAAAGCAGTACCACCTGGTAGAATTATTGTGAGACATATCCATAAGCATCTGTAGCTAGACGTGATATAGAAATTGAACTGAAAAATAACACACTTGATAAATGCTACTTGCAAAAATATATATTTAGTCTGGTGATTCCCTTCTGCTTTGGATGTGCAGAGGGGACTGACCTAAAGTGTGAACTCGGCCACTTACCATGACTTGCAGATCCTGGCATCTCGAAGAGAGTACCGAGAAAGGCAGACTGGGATTTGAACAGTGAATTGTATTGTGCTAAACAAATGTGAATTTCCTTTCTCTTCTCTTTCTTTATTGTACCACTATAGCAGTTTGAATACAGAGTGTTCCATGTCAGTGTTTTTTTATTGATCTAATCATTAGCTCAATTTACAGAAACCTCCAAAGTCTTCTTTGTTTATATGTTTCCTGGGGGCAAGACTCATTGTTTTGTTCAGCATTTCCTAGAATTTAGATTGACCTCTGTGCTCAGTTCCTCTTAGAATTTTGATTAAAATAATGAACCTAGTTTTGGGGTTAGATTTTGGAAGGCCGGAGGCAGGAAGTGAATTTGGCGGAGAACTGATTCGGAGAACTGATTCCTTTCAACTGGGTGGTTCTCTGCATGTGTGTTTAATTTAAAATATTTCTGGAATGTATTTAAAACAGAGCAAAATACAGTAACGAACATAACAAGAACATATCATCCTCAGCCATATTTAACCAGCTTTAATTTTCTGGCATATTCGTTTCAACGCTTCATCCCCAGAAGGACGCGCTATTTTGAAGTTGAAGTAGAATTCTGTTCACGTTTCGTTTTTTATCAGATATGTTAAGACTAGTGCCTAGTGTTCTTTTCTTCTTAAATTTAAATATAATAACGAACGTTTCATTTTTCGCTGTGATTTTCAAAATCGCTCAGGATGATTTATCTGGCTCGTTCAAGTGCTCGCATTTTCATTTCTGACCTGGACGTGTCAGGAACAGCTTCTCTCTGGCCGTGCCCTCCACTGCGTGCGCAACCGTCACGCCCACCCTCATGCCAGGAGCGGTGATGGAGGGGTTAGGAGCAGGAGCTTCAGAGAAACACAGACCTAGACTGAATCTTGGTCTCTGAAATGATGTGCAGATTTATTGCCCCTGCCCTGCTTGGTCCGTCCCTCCAACTCGGCTGGCAGCACACACAGGTCGGCATGCTGCTTCCTGCCCTGGGGATCCTCTGCAGCGGGCCCGATGGAAGCCAAGGTGCTGCTGGTTACTAGCGCTCCCAGCTCCAGTAGCCAGGGCTGGGCACCCCCTAGACTGCTCTGCCTGGGGCTTTGAGTTGGGCGGATGACCCAAAGGAGCATGCACAGCTGAGCGAGCGTTCATTCTGGTGCCCGTGGGTGCAGAGGTGGCCAGAGGTGGTGGGCCCAGCAGCCAGGACTCCAGGCCACGGCACCAACTCAGGCTGCTCCTCTGGCAGGACTCTGGCCGTGGTTCAGCCCTCTTCCCTTCCTGCTGTGCGGAAGAGTCGGGGTGCAGGCCAGAGGCGTGGGGTGAAAGAGTTCACCAGAGAGAGTGGAGAACAGAAAAGGTAGATTTTAAAAAAGATTTATTTATTTATGCATCCAAGAGCTGGGGTACAGGCCAGAGGTGTGTGTGTGGGGGTGGTGGTAAGAGGATCCGCCAGAGACAGAGTGGAGAGAGCAGGTGGATCTGCTGAGGGAGCAGCGGGTGAAGCCGGAGAGGTCTGCTGTGCCACGTGGGTTAGTTCTTGGCAGTGGCTGCGGGTGCTGTATAGCGCTGTGCCTCAATCCCTCACGCACCAGGGAGGGCCAGAAAAGGCAGATTTATTGGAATACACTGCTAAGGGGAGCAGCAGTTGAGATGGGAGAGGTCTGCATGGGAAGAAGGATTTGGGGTTCCCTTTTACGGCCTGTTTTGGTGGACTTTTCCTGACTGGGCGTCCATCTCGGCTTCACGTCTGCTGGGCTAGCAGGTGTAGGTGCCCCTCCCACCACACACGCAGGAGGCGTCCTGCTGTGTTCTGTTTGCCTGGAACCCTTCCTTATTTCTTTTGTGTCTCCCACCATTGTTCAATTGAGCAAAGTGCAAAGACTAAGCGCTAGCTTAAGTAAATGATACCTCCACACGACCTGTCAGTTTTGTGACAGCCTGGTAGTCTTCCTCAATGTCCTCTCTGGCTTAAGCTGATTTGGTCCCTGTTACTTGCATTCAAGAACCTCGAGCCCCGAGTCCCCCAGCTGTATCCAGGTGTCTCTGAAGCTTCTTCTGCCCAACACTCCCACCCCGTGTCAATCACAGGTTGAGCCCAGCCTCTACCAACTCCCCCTCCTCTCACAGCGCCCTCTCCTCTCTGCTCTGTTGACTCTCTGCCCTTGTTTTGTATCCAGTGAACAGGGATGGGCAAAGAGCTGTTAATTCAGCTGGGCTGGCACATCTTCCTGACCAGGAGAGGTCCTTAGTGTCCAAGAATTTGAGGTTAAAAATGATCCAGATTTAGGGGCTTCCCTGGTGGCGCAGTGGGTTGAGCGCCACACTGTGAAGCATCCACAGCACAGCAGCAGTGCAAGTTCGATTCCCGGCCAGGGAGGGGACCCACATGGTGCAGCAGACCTCTCCTGCCTCGCCCGCTGCTCCCCTCAGCAGTGTGTCTCAGTCAGTCTGCCTGTTCTGCTCCCCACTCTGTCTCTGGTGAATCCTCTCACCTCCCTGGACTCTGGCCTGTACCCCAGCTCTTGTATGCATACATAAATAAATATATATCCAGATCTGGGACCTGATCCTTAAAGATGTGAGGACACAGGTGGGTGGGGTGCTTGATTCATTCAAATAATGCTGCTCAATCTTCATACCCGTATTTAGCACAGCACCCGACACAGGGTAGATGCACGCATGTGTTTATTGTCAGACTGAAGGAGTGGCATAGATTTAGTGGCTACTGAGGAAAACACAAACAGGCAGGCAAACAAGAGAAGGGCCCAGCTCTTGGGCACTGTCGGTGTAGTTGGGTGGAAACTACACCCAGCAAGGGGTGAAGTCCTAGTGTCTGGGCTCCAGGGAGGATGGATGGTGATTCAAAGGAGGGAGGTCCCTAGGATTTGGGTGTGGCCACTAGGGACTTGGGGATGGGGAATAACTGAAGTTGGGCCCTGAAAGTTTTAGGAGCAGAGCTCAGAGGGGGCATGTAGAATGGAGAGAATGGAGGAGTGTCGTGTCCCCCCAGGGCTGGGGAGCGGCCCTGAGACCTGAATAGGCAGAGGCAGGGAGGGGTTTCTGGGATGGGAGGGGGAGTGGGGAGGAAAGGCCTGCGGTCACAGGAATGTCGAGGAAGCCAGGGCGCTAGTACAAACTCAAAGAAGCTGACAACACCCAGATCTCCTCTCTACCTGGACTCCACTCAGGCCAAGACTGAGACCCCAGCCCCAGCAGGCAGGGCTCAGCGTGCACTGTGGCTTCGTGCAGCCAGCCTGTGGTTTTCTGTTCTGTGGCTTGGGGCTGTCTGCTCCTTTGGGAGCTTCTGGTTGTGCATGATAAAAATTAGGGGGTGTCGAAACTTTTTTCTTTGTCTCTCACTATTATACAGAATGAAAGAGCCCGTGACAACCAAGCAGGACACAATTTCCTCCAAGCTCAGAGCTGACTCTAGCATTCTCCATCCTTGATTTTCCTCGGTGTCCCTCCATGTCCCCACTCTGCTGCTTCCTTCCGCAAGGGCCCGCAGGGGAGAGAGGCAGGAAGGGGAAGGGGAGTGTTTCTTGTGGACTTGCTATCTGGATGCTTTGGCTTTGGGGGGGTCCTGATTGGGGACCGGGGCACTAAGAGTGACCTCTCTCCTCAGTCTCTGCCTCCCACTTGCACCTCCCAGCCTGCTCTCTGCTATCTTCCTTCAGGGATTTCTCTCCAGAGGTTTAGTAAGGATTGTGGGTGTTGGTGACGGTGTCTGTCTCCCGACAGCCTCCTGGTCTGCAGCCGCCTGGATGTTCCTGGCTGCCTGGAGGCCAGACTTGATGGCAGTGTCTAGCCAGGCATGGGGCAGGCAGGTGTGCTCGCCTGCGAAGTGGATGCGGCCCTCTGGCTGGAAGAGCTGCCTGGAATAGTCAGCAAACTGGTAGGGGGTGAACTCAGTGAAGGCGCCCATGGTGTGGGGGTCCAGGGCCCAGTGCTTGACCACTGAGGACGGGCACATGCGCCGCAGCTCCTCCTTGGGTATCTGGTGCACCGCCGCCAGGTCCTCCAGCACCACGTCCACCACCTGCTCGTGCGGCATGGACAGGAAGAAGAGGGAATCGTCGTCCACGGTGTAGGAGGCCAGCAGGACGCCCTTGCCGCCGGGGAAGCGGTGGCTGGGGTAGTGGATGTAGCGCGAGGGCCGGTCGGTGACGGAGAACCCGCCCCGGATGCCCTCCCGCTCCCAGAAGGACTCGTTGCAGGCCAGGACCACCTTGGTGGCGCTGGTGTAATGCACAGAGCGCAGCCCGTGCATCTTGGGCAGGGAGAGCGGTGGCTTGAAGGTGATGAGGCGCGTGGCCTTGGCGGAGGCGGAGATGACCACAAAGTCCGCGGTGAGAGTGCGTGGGCTCGAGCCCGGCTCATCGGTCCTCCGGTAGGAAATCTGAACCTCAGGCCCATCCCGCACTACCATCTCCACCTTGGAGCCCAGATGGATGGTGCCAGGCTTCAGGCTGGCGCCAAGGGCTTGGGGGAGCTGGTCAAAGCCGCCAGTGATCTCCCAGAAGCTGCAGGGGTGAAGCGGGAGAGAGAGTGAGGGTGGGAGGGCCAGGCCAGCTTGCTCCTGGTCTGGGAAGGAGGAATCCAGAGCCCTGCAGCCTGTGCTGGATACTTCCTAGGCTGCACCTCCATTAGCCTCTGTGAGGGAGGGACACTCGTGCTGCAGTTTGGAGAACTGACACCAGAGAAAAGGGAGTGCCCAAGGTGCTCTGTGCAGACAGCCCCGGAGCCCCGGATTTTGGCTGCCTCCAGGAGGAGGGTACAGACCTGAGCTGGGATTCAGTCCTTGCCACATGGTGTGCTCTTGGGGAAGCCTCACCAGTAACATGGCTCTGGGTGACAGGACGTGCCTCCCAGCTACAGGATTAAGTGCGACAGTTCTCGGAAAGCCCTCAGCACAGTGCTTGGCTCAGAGTAACTACTCCACAGTCAACTTCCCTTCCTCTGCTCGGCGTGTCGGGCCGGCTTACCTGTCACTTTTGGAGAAGATGATGTCCATTCGCAGGGACTCCAGGAGGGACTTATAGTACCCAGCATCCTCGTTCATCACATCCCCGATCATCTCCACTGCTCCCCGGCTCAGCTGCCCTTCCTTCAGCAGGTAAGCCTGTGGGGAGGGTGGGAGGCCAGGTGGAGGGGCCTACCTTGTAGGAAGGGCTTCAGCAGGGGCCTGGGGCAGGCAAGGGATGGGGCTCTCCAGAGTGGAAGCTTCGGCAGTGGGAAGAGAGGGTCCTGGTAGGCAGGGGAAACCCCAGGGAGCTATGCTGAGCACAGACCCTCCACCCTATTCTGGGGCTTCTTTGTCTCACGCACCTTAGTGGAGTAAGAATCATAAATGGACATCAGGTGGCTGCAGTTGAAGTTTTTCAGACTTTGTTTGAGCTGCAGAAGGGAAGGAAGGAGGAGCAGCTTTAGATAAAAACCAAAGAGCCAGAGGCAGGACTCCTGGATTTCTGAACTCACATTGAAGAGGGTGAGGAATGGAAGGACCAGGGTAAGGGTGGGTCCAGGTGCTCCACTGTGGAAGCCACTAGCCCACCAGGGAGGGGAGAATGAAGGGGCTGGCCACAGGGTTGGGTGACAGCATTCTCAGGGGGGCATGAGATGGAAGGCAGCCTAGTTAAAGAGGACTGGTTAGGAGTCAGGTGACTTAGTCCACCTGCTAACTTGCCAGGTGACCTCAGGCCAGCCTTTGCTCTTTCCCAGCCCTGAGAGGTGAGGCAGGAGGTACCTTGGCAATGGCCTGGTAGAAGAGATTCATAGCATTCTTGCCCTTCTCCCTGGAGTTCAGGGAATAGCCCAGGAGCTCTGGGTTGGCCTTGACCTCCCTGGCACGATGGCGTTGTCCGTTGATGAGATACCAGGCGTTGCCATCATATTGGATGAACTTGTTCAGCTTCAGACCCAGCTTCTTGACATAGGTGTGGACCAGCCTGGAGCAGATACAGGCGTACCATGGCACCCAACCCCGTGGGGCCCGCTGGCACCTCATTCCTGTTTCAATACAAGGGAAACCACTTCCAAGAAAGCCAGTATCATATGCCCAAGGAGCTTGGATGGGCTGCTTCCTCAGCTCTGATCCTGTTCCCTCTCCCCACAGCGCTAGTTCTTTTCCTTCTGTTTCTGCTCCAGGGGAGAGAGGAGGCAGGGAGGTCCCCCACCACTGTGCGAAGGCCCTTAAGAAGTCCCAGCAGGTAGGACTCAAGGGCAGAGACCGAGACCCTTTGTTTCAGAGGACACCTGAGATCCCATTGTCCATTTTTAACTAAGTTTGAGGAGGTGGTTCACTGTTTTTTTTCAGTTTTGGTGGTGGTTGAAGGGAAAACTCGGGCTCCATTTACACTGAGACAAAACAGAAGTAGAGATGTGGGGTGTGGAGCTACAGGCAAGGGCTTTTCAGTCTCAGAAACCCTGGAACCGGGAGCTGGCCCTCTCTCAGGAGTGGGCTGTGGTTTAAGGAGGAAACATGCGCGTTTATGTCAGGTGCCTGCGTGGTTTTGAGGAGGAGTTTTGTCACTTCCTCTTAGAAGACTCTTGGATGTGTCCCTTCATATCTGTGAGCCCAGTTTCTGGATTTGTAAATGGAAACATAAGAGCATCACACGATAGGTCTGGGAGGACTGAATGAAAGAGCAGACGCACAGTTCAGCCCAGGCCTGCGCATAGGAAACCCTTACCAGATGGCAGCTAAGGGTTTTATTCGTACTATTATTTGCAATTCTTACTATTCTTACTAATATTCTTACTATTAATTGCTATTATTTACAGCTTAACATGGTATAAGAAAGTGCCCGTGTCCAAAGTCCGGGGTTTGATGAGTTAATGGCAACTGTGACCTTTATTAGTTTGGGATCTGCCACCTTCTGTATGAGCTGGGCCCTGTGCCTTTGTCCCCCAGCCATGGGGATGTCTGTGTAGCCCTGAACACAGGGAGGCTCCTATCAGGACAGCTCTCAAGCCCACCACAGGCCAGCGGCGGCCCCTCCTGCCTCTTCCTCAGTCCTCTGCCTCCGTCCCTTGCCAGGACTTACCTGTGGGACTTGGGGATTCGCATGGGCCCCAGATCATAGTACCAGCCCTCCCCCTCGTCCCTGAATGTGACCACTCTCCCGCCGACGTGGTCGCTGGCTTCCAGGACGGTTACCTGGGGTGCAGAGAGCCGTGTTATTCCCAGGGCCGTGCTCTCCCGTCTCCCACCCTCCGCTCTCACCCCCACCCGGTTGCGGTGGCCACACAGTGTCAGAAAGTGGGGGAGAGTCAGACCGGCAGCAAGTGATGGAGCCCCTCCCGGGCCAGCTTACCCGGTGGCCCGCGTCCTGGAGGGCCTTGGCCGCCGCCAGGCCTGACATGCCGGCTCCCACCACCACCACACGCATGGGCAGCGGAGAGACGGGGAGCCCTTCCCAGGCCGTGGCAAGGATGGACTCGTATTCGGGGTCCTGGAAGCACCTGACCAGGTCCTCATAGTAGCCAAGACAACTGGGTGCAGCCAATAGCAGCCCCAAGATCAGGATCCCTGAGGAAGAGCAAGCACTGGGGACTGTCTATCTGGGGCCTCAGCCCCCCGCGTGCCCCACTCTACTCAAGTGAGCTCGGCTGCATGAACCAGCTGGGCGGTCCGCTGGGGTGGGGGTGTCCAGGGTGTGGCTGTATGCACACACGCCTGAGGCTGTGTCTGTGCTGGGCAAGTTGTGTGTGAGCCGGGCCGGAGTTCACTTGACGGCAAGTTCGCGTGCGAGCCCGTGTCGGACGCCGGGCGCGTGTGCTGGCCAGGGGTGCTGTGAGCGCGCCCTCTCTGTGTGCGTGCGTGTGTGGGCTGCCATGCACTGGTTGTGGTGCATGTGAGTGGTGTGCTTGGGGGCAGAGTGGGGTGAGTGTGTGCGTGACCCTGTATGGGAAGGCGAGAGTGTGCAGAACGGGGCGTGCTCATCTGGGCGTTGGGAGAGTGGGGATGATGTGAGAGGATCTTGTGCCTGAACCTGTGTGTGCTTTCGAGCCTGGGGCCCGGCGGGAGAGCCTGAGGCTGTTTGTAGTATACTCTTCAGAAATGCGTGTGTGCATGCGTGTGTGCATACGTGTGTGTGTGAGAGAGAGAGAGAGAGGAGGAGATGAGTGTGGGTCTGGTGACCGGCTTCCCTGTGGCATGACTCGTGCCCTGTGAAACTGGGCCTTCCTGTTACCTTCCTGCAGCCTCCTAGCATTTTTCTAGCCTCCAGGCTCTCCAGGGTACAGCCAAGGCTGGGGACCAAAGTTAGCATGCAGGCAGTGACTCCTGAGTGACTTGGTTTTCCTGTCCATTCGTGGCATCTGAGACGCAAGCCTGTGCGCTCCCCTGTGGCTGGCTCTGTGGGGATCGGCCACGCGCTGTGGCCTCTGTCCTCTGTGCTCCCATAAATTAGCCGTTGGTTTTGCAGGCAAGTGAGACCCCCTGAGTTCAGTCCTTATGCAGCGGGACACCGAAGGGTGCAGAAGGCCAGGGGCCTTCAGGGCCACCCACTGAGGAGGGACAGGGGGCCCAGCTGGCTCCCGGTGCAGACCCTTCCCAATGTCAGGAGACCCTTCTCAGGGGTGGCTTCTCAGAACAGAGGATGGGGGAATGAGTCAGTGGGAGACAGCCCCACGCCACAGCCATGGGCCATCCCCAGGGAATCCCGCACCCATCTCATCATTCTCCAACCCAGACAAACGCTGCCTCTCCCGTCTCAGTCCCCCGCCCTTCCCTTGATGGTCTCAATCCACTCGTTCTCCAGACCCACACCCATTCTCTTGAGCCACCTTCTGACACCTCACCTGTCTGTAGCCCTGGATCAGTGCCCGCCCCTTCTCCCTGGGTGGCTCCCTACTCCCCCCAGACCCATCTCAACCTTCCTGGCCCATCCCACCCCACAGTCGAGCTCTGCCTCCTATTTTAGGGTCTGACACCTCCGTCCTCAGGTTCTCTCAGACCTGGAGGAGGGACCCTACTTACCCCTCATCTTGGACATGGCCCCGCAGATCAGGCTGAGCCCCCGGTGAGTCTCCCTTTTTATGCAGACCTGCTGGGGTGGAGCCTGCCCCGGGGCAATTGCAGAAGGGCCTAAGCGGAGAAAGCCCTGCCCTCTAGGATGGCCTTCAGGTGAGAGGTTCGCTCTGACTCAGTCCCCTCCCTGGCCTCATCTTGTGTATTCTCACCTTCCCCTGACCATCTCCCCTCCTTGTGAGAGCCTCCTCCCAGCTGAGACTCCAGGATCAGCAGGCCAGTGAGGAAGGGGGATTGTGGGAACCAGGTGGGTTGGCCCAAACCAGCTGTGACTATTTCCTAGGACAGGGCGAGGACTGGGACCAAGCCCCTGGTCACTCCAGACACTCCAGTGTCCGGCCTCCCAGGAGAGGCAGAGCTCCTCCCTGCCTCCTCCGGGGAGCTGTTCAGAGGCAGCCTCCTGCTCCACCGGGAGTGTGGCCACACCAAGCATTGTGTCCAGATGCTCCCAGGGGAGGAGTTTGCCCTCTCCACCCCCTTAGGGGCTCCCTAGCAGGCGGGGTAGTGGTCTCTGGTCTGGTAATTTTCAGTGGGGAGTGACTTTCCCCCCTTCCTCTGGGACCCTCCCTGGCTGCCTTAGGCCCAGGAGGGCTTCTCTGGAATTCCTTCCCTGGGGGAACAGACCAGCTGGTTGTGGTGCCAAGATCAGCTCTTTGTTCTTTGTGTACAGAGCAGGCAGAGGCATGCTGGCTGGCTGGGGAGAGAGGTGGGCAGGAGGTGTGTACTGAGCAAGCTTTGGGGCCGTGAAGGGGGCAGGAGTGGGAACAGGCCAGGGCACTCAGCAGTGGGGACACAGGACTCAGATTCCGGGTACCAGGGTGGTATAGGGAAAGGGCACAAGCAATGGAACCCGACAGAACTGGATTCGAATGCTGCTGTGTTGTGCTGTAGCTGTGGACATAGGGCTTCTACCTCTCTGGGCTTGGGTTGGCTTATCTGTAAAATGGGTCAATAGTATTTTCTTCAGAGGGTATCTCAAGGATTATATGAGATGCTGTGTGTAAGAGCCGGGCATAGCACCTTCCAGATGGTAGCCACCTCAGCTACCTTTTCCTTTCCTTGTGGTGTTACAGGGCAACCCTAATATAAAATGGGTTTGCCTGACTGGGTCCTCACCCGCTTGCTCGAACGGCACTTATAATGCCCCAACTGCAGGCACACACA
>JAGFMF010012100.1:2612309-2665039 GCA_019455555.1 Galemys pyrenaicus | reverse complement strand
GGGATTTGTAGTCCTTGGATCTTGTAGGTCTGGAATGGGGGTCGAAGTCCATAACCTATTTGTATAATCCATTCAGGAGGGTCTTTCCCCCTAACAGTGGAGCTAGGGTTTGAGTTGAGACATCACACACAGCTCTAATAGTCAAAACAGAGGTAATCCCTACATCACAGGGTTGTTGGTAGGATCAGATAGAAAAACACAACACATAGGGTTTTCTACATGCAAGATCATGACGGCAAATAGAGATCATTTTATTTTCTTTGTAATTTGATTGCCTTTTATTTCATCTTCTTGCCTCATTCCTCTGGACTGAATGTCTTGGTTGACTACTAGTGGTTAGAACAGACAGCGTTGTCTTGCTCTGATCTTAGCGGGGAAGCCTCAGTCTTTCACCATTAAGGATGCTGGCTGTGGGGTTATCAGAGATGCCGTTATCAGAGTAGACTTGCCCGTCCACTTCAAATGTACAGTTTTGTTTTTATCACCAAGGGGCAGTTGCTTTTGAAAAATGCCTTTTCTCCATCTGTTGAGACAATCATGTGGTTTTTGTTCTTTATTCTGTTGATTTGGATTGATTTTCAAGTGTTTAAACTGCTCCTACAGTTGAGGTTGGTGGCTCTCGCAGTTGTTATTGTTACTGACAAGGAGACAAGGAGTCCCCACAGTTAGACAAGGTCCAGGTAGGGAACCCTGGGTAGAGCCCAAGGTTACTCTGGGTCTCCTGTACCTGCTTTGTATATACTACCTAGATAACACAATCAGTGGTTGAATTCAATTTATGTCAATAAGTTTACGGGGACCCTAAGAGGCCAGGAATGGCTTTGGGGAGGGGGCTGAAAAGTGACTTTCCAAAGATATCTACACCTTACTTCCTGAAATCTATGAATGTTACCATACATGACAAAAGGATTTTGCAGATGTGATTAAGTTAAGCATTTTGAGATGGGGGTATGACCCTGGATTATCCAAGTGCTCTAAATATAAGAATACTTGTATTCTTTTTTTTTTTTTAAGATTTATTTATTTATGCATACAAGCACTGGGGTACAGACCAGAGGTGTGGGGAGGTGAGAGGATTCACCACAGAGAGCGGGGAGCAGAACAGGCAGATCAACAGAAGTACACTGCTGAGGGGAGCAGTGGGCAAGGCAGGAGAGGTCTGCTGCGCCATGTGGGTGCCCTCTCTGGCCGGCAGCAGGGATCGAACTCGTGCTGCAGTGGCTGCAGTTTGCTTCATAGTGTGTTGCTTAACCCACTGCGCCACCAGGGAGGCCCCGAGAATACTTGTATTCTTATAAAAGAGAAACAAACCAATCTGGGGGGAGAAAGTGCTGTGAACATTGAAACAGAGATTGGAGTGATGTGACTACAAGCAATTTTTCTTTTTTTCTTTTTTTAAGATTTATTTATTTATGCATACAAGCACTGGGGTACAGGCCAGAGGTGGTGGGGGGAGTGAGAGAATTCACCAGACAGAGTGGAGAACAGCACAGGCAGATCGACTAAAAGACACTGCTGAGGGGAGCAGTGGGCGAGGCAGGAGAGGTCTGCAGCGCCATGTGGATCACCTCCTGGTGGCAGCAGGGATCGAACTCATGCTGCATTGGCTGTGGTTTGCTTCATAGTGCGTTGCTTAACCCACTGCGCCACCACGGAGGGCCTACAAGCAATTTTTCTATGCAAAATTGCATCACGACTTTTCTGACAACCTAATATTACCATGATCATTATTGTTCTTGTACTTATCACTGTTATTACTCTCCTATTAGCTTGTCTGAGCTATGTCTCCTTCATTGGCTCACAGCATTCCCAGCCTGGTGAGATACAGACCCTCAGGCCTCACCATGGCGATGTGCAGCAGCCTCTAGACACTGGGAGATGCATGGAACAGACCTCACCCTGAAGACACCAGATAGACCCAGACTTGTCAAAACCTTGACTTTCAGCTCCTTAAGACTCATTTTGGATATCTGAATTCTGGAATGGTTAGAGATACATTTGTGTTGTTTCGAGTCACAAAGTTTGTGACTACTTGTTTCAGCAGCAAGTAGAAACTAATACAGCCTACCCCTTGGTTTTCAGGCAGCACAGGCCTGAGCATCAGAGAACTACCTCAAACTCAGTCAGGGCCAAACTTCCAGTGCCCTTGTCTTCCTGTTCATTCTAGTGCTACCTCTTGGGTCTCAACACAGTCCTGCATATGCTCCTGATTACCCCCAACAGCTTTACAGGCACCCGGCCTGCACTACAACAGGGACACAGCGACTATGCAGTCAGGGCTAAGTCTTGTATCTGCTTCTCAGGAGCTGTGTGGGGAGAAAGTCGCATCACTTCTCTGAGGCTCTGTTTCCTCAGGCATGAAGCTGAACCTTCGATAAATGTGGGCTCCCTTCCCGAGAGACACTGATTCAGCTGGGACAGTCCCTTGATTCAGAATCAGGAAACCAGGATGCTATTTCTGACTTACTTTCTGTGTGATGCAGGGTAAGTCCTCTTCAGCCTTCCCCCAGCCACCACTGCCATCACTCAAAGGCTCGTGAACAAGGCAGCTATGGTAGCAGAGCTAGATGTTCTACATGAACTCAGAACTTGGACTTTGACTCACTGAACCTGGCCTGGCTTCAGGGAAGTCTTGATTTATTCATTCTTCCTTCCTTCTAGAGAATTGGCTGTTAAATTTTTAACACTAAATCATTTGTTAACTCTTGGACTACCAGTTAGGACATTTGGCACGTAACCAAATCTCTGACTCAGTTTCTGCACCTGCAAAGATAAAATCATCTATTTCATAGGGATAGCTTCAGTTGACTGTCAAATGGGTTGTTGTAAGTAAGGACTTAAATAAATACCAGGGATAAGAAAACAATGCCCTGTAAGGCTTTGCTAGTATTATCATTGGGTTGTCACTAAAGTCATGACATGTTTTTCCTATGTTTTCTATGCAAAATTGCATCACGACTTTTCTGACAACCTAATATTACCATGATCATTATTGTTCTTGTTCTTATCACTATTATTACTCTCCTATTAGCTTGTCTGAGCTATGTCTCCTTCATTGGCTCACAGCATTCCCAGCCTGGTGAGATACAGACCCTCGGGCCTCACCATGTCGAGGATGTATATGGTATGACCTTGGCTATGGACTAATCAATGCTGAGCAGATGGACACCTTTTTCTTCAGTTCCTTGAGAACAAAGCAGAGGGAGCCTGTGGACAATGGAAAGGGCCCTGGCTGGGAGACGTGGTACATAAGTTCTAGTCTCCTACCTTGACTCATATAAGCCAGTGATTTTCTTCTTTGTGACTTATTTTTCATGGCCGTCAAAGATGGTCCCTTGATGGTCCCTTCTGACTCAGTATCAGTGATTCCTCCAGGCTTTTGGAAATGCTCACTAAGAATCTGTCATCACTGTTGACATCAACTCTAAAATAAGACCCTATCACCTCCCTCTCAGGAATTCTGGGAGGATTTGGTGAGAAAATACACATGAAAGTGCATGGCAAATCATCAAGTTCTATGACAAAGTCCCAAAGGACCATTAAGATGAACTTGATCATTAGTATTGTCACCACCTCCTGCTATTCCCTTCAGTTCCTTCCCCAGACACAAACCCAGAAAACTTTCTCAGGCACCTATATAAACAAGTGGGAGGTGTTCTGAGCCAGGGGCCAATTAGAGAGTCCCAGGTCATCAGGACTGAGTCCCAGCTCTCTTCTCATGGGCCACCTTGCCCTTTCGTAACATGGGCATCTGATACAACTTACTTTCCGGATGTTCTTTGCTCAGACCTGGCTCAAGACTTGCTGTAAGGTACATAGACGCTCCGTGGTCAACTCTCATCTATCATCAAAGAGGCTGAGTGATTTGTCCAATGTATTGTCCTGTGGGGAATCTGAGTGGGTTTTTCTTGCCCAAGGTCATTCAGTAAGGACTAGAGGTGTGGCTCAAACGTGGTATAATCGACAAGTTGGAAAACAGGGGTTAGGAGGTAGGAGGGGAATCAGAATGAATGTTCAGTTCTTGATACATCTGCACGGTGACCAGGTGCTAACCCTTCCCCCTGGGCTGGTCATGTTCCCTAGAAGGCAGGAAAAGGAAATTAGTCCCTCACCCCTGCCCTGCATCGGTGTGTGTACTCCTGCTCTGTCCCCAAGGTTATCTTCCTTGTGGGGTTCTTGTTACCAATGCTCAGGGACTTCATCTGGCAGCCCCACTAGGAACAGGGGTGTGGGGGCAGGAGACAAGGGATGGCCCTTCCCCAATGCTCCCAGGAGTTCTGCATGAGAGACAGGTCCATAAAGCCTCATGTTGGCCCATAGGAGGAGCTTGGGATGATTGGGGCTCCCTCCATCTGCATCCCGGGATCCTCCAGGGAGAGCCTCCAGGAACCAGGGCTGGCCTGGCCCACTGCAGAAAGCTGCATGATGGCGACAAGGCAGGGGCTTCTGCCTCCCCCTCTCCGAATCCGCAGGCTTTACTGAAGACTAAATCGCTTAGAGTCCTGCCTTGCTGGCTTCTATTTCAGGGAGCTTCTTGTCGAATTCTTTTTCCTTAAGAGCAAGTAACCGCTTCTCTGAACTTGTTTCTGTGGTTATCCGAGGTGAGATGGTCTGGGATTTGGGCTGAAGGTGGAACTTGGGCTTCTGTGGAGATCAGAGGTCATAAAAAGCCAGGTCCCCCAGACCCTGGGTCCTCTGTGCCCACACCCAACACCCCTCTTGCCCCCTTTGCTCATTTCTCAGTGTTCTTTCTTCACCCTGACCCCGTGCCTCAATTCCTTCCATTCCTACCTTCTTCCTAGATTGCCATTCTTCTTTCGTTTACTCCTTTAGTAATAGTTATTGATTATTAATAGTTTTGGTGTCAAGCTCTGTTCCAGGAGCTAGAAACTGACAAGAGAATAATATAATTTCCTGAATTTAAGGATTTCCATGTCCAGTGGAGACATATTCACGAGAGGACAACGGTGGTTGTCTCAGGGACACTCGGCCCTTAGGTCCCACCGTCATGCTGTCTGGGCACCTGGGACTTGTAAGTTAGTGGGAAACGGCTGGGCTGAGAGAATCTTAGATGTGTATTGTTGACAGAAGTGATGTCCACATCACACAGATTTCAAGTTTGTTGTTCTATTTAAGAAATCATTACCTACCCCAAGGTGACGTATTTTTCTGTTTGAGCCTAAAAGACACACTGGTTCACCCTGATCATAGTCCACCTGAGACAGAAATACCTGGAATAGATCTCTTGTACCATGTGAGGTAGCATCCAAGACTTTTGCCTATATGAGTATATATGATTCATCAGAAGTTACTGAAAAGATTATGTAAAAAAAAAAAAAGAAGTTATTGAAAAGAGCATCCTTTCCCCATTCAATTATAGGATCAACTTTGTAATGTGTCAGTTGGCAAAATATTCATGGGTCTCTCTTGGGCTTTTTTCTGTCACTTGATTTATTTGTCCTTCTGCCAGTTTTATATTTGCTTAATTTTTGTGCTTGCATAAGTCCTAATTGGCCAGACCCTGTTTGTTTTTTGTTTTGTTTTGCTTTTTTCAGGATTCTTCAAAACTTCCGGGTAAAATCGTAATTGGTTTCAATACCTTCAGGGGGAAAAAGAAAAAAAAAAAAAAAAAAAAAAACTGCTGGGGGTTTAATTGGTACTTTTTCTTTTTCCTTAATTTCCTTCCTTAATTTGCCTCAATGTTTTTCTACACATAATTCATTAGCTTTATCACTAAGTATTTGACTTTTAAGACTGTCTTTAAGATTTTGTTTTTTGGCGTTGGTGTAGACAGTGAGAAAGAAGCAGCTGCTATCTCAGGGCTGAAGAGAGTACGAAGCGGAGGGACTAAGGATTTAGGATTCCCTCCTGCTGCCACGGTGCGTCTCTAGCGCCCTCTACTGGCAGACTCAGTATTGGCAGCTTGGCGGAGGGAAATTTTTATGGGGCGAGGAAGGACATCAGGAAAACAGTCTTTAATAATAAACAAAACAAACAAATTAGAAGGCAGCTACAAATCAGAGACATTCCGCAAGGGATGGGGAGGTAGAGGAATCAAAACAGGGGAGAGAAGAGCACAAGCGACTGTGGTGATGATTCACGGATGAATTTGTGGTGGGAATTTTATGGAGAGTACACTCTAAGAAGGAAGGACTCTCCACATACATCACCTGTTTGCCTTGTCTCCTAATCACATCATTTCCCCCGCTTTAATCTCATAGAGCTTTTTGGTTTTTTAAAAAGATTTATTTATCCATATAAGAGCTGGCGTACAGGCGGTAAGAGGATTCACCAGAGACAGAGTGGGGAGCAGAACAGGCAGATCAACTGAAATATACTGCTGAGGGGAGCAGCGGGCGAGGCAAAAGAGGTCTGCTGCGCCATATGGTCCCCACCCTGGCCGGGCATTGAACTCACGCTGCTATTCTGTGGATGCTTCACAGTGCGGCGCTCAACCCGCTGAGCCACCAGTGAGGCCCCTCCTAGAGATAGTTCATCGAGGCTCCTAGGTAAAAAATCCATTGCTGATATGTTCACAGAATGATGAAATAACTCACTGATACTTTTCAGCAGGTGTCCCTGGCGTTATGTCATGGATCATGGTACGTTTCTGCTAATCCTCATAAACCCTTAAGTGTGAGTATTAGTCACATTTCAAGATGAGGAGACTGAGGCCCAGAGAGGTTGTGTGACTTGTTCAAGATTGCACAGCAGAGTAGTGGGACCAGAATTAAAATCCTAGGCTGTCGGAAACCGGGGTAGACTGTCTTGTTAGGCAACCATACTTTAGATGACATTTAATAAGTGTGATTCTCTTATAGGCCGCACCATGTGGTTGTCTCCAGGGCAGAATCAAAGCTGGGTTTCTGAGTTCATCCTAGTTGGCTTCTCTGGTGACCCCATGACCAGCTGGATCTTTTTTATTGTCTTTCTCATCCTCTACTTGAGCTCGGTGCTGGGCAACGGGCTCATCGTCACTCTGATCTGCCTAGACACGCATCTCCACACTCCCATGTACTTCTTCCTCTGTATCCTCTCCGTGCTGGATATGGGATATGTCACCACCACCACACCCCAGAGGTTAGTGCATCTTCTTTCTCACTCTCAGACCATCTCTTTTGCTTGCTGTTGGCTGCAGATGTATGTGTTTGGTGCCCTGGGCCTGACCGAATGCGTATTTTTTGTAGTCATGGCTTATGATCGCTATGTGGCCATTTGTTGCCCACTGCGCTATACTGTCCTCCTCAACTGGAGCCTGTGTGCCAAGATGGCATCTGGGTGCTGGGCTTGTGGTTTCTTCTTGTCTTTGATCCATACCTACCTCACCATGAGGCTGCCATACTGTGGACCCAACATTATCAACCACTATTTCTGTGACGGCCCTTCAGTTCGATGTTTGGCTTGCATGAATACTCACCTCATTGAACTGGTGGACCTGGTCATCAGCTTCTTTGTGAATGTTGTCCCCAGCTCCCTCATCGTGGCCTCCTATATCCGTATTGCACTGGCCATTCTCAAGGTCAAGTCCACACGAGGCCGCTGCAAGGCTTTCTCCACCTGTGCTTCCCACCTGACTGTGGTCACGTTCTTCTATGTTCCAGCCACCTACATCTACTTGAGGCCCAACTCCAGCTACTCCCCTGAGCAGGACAAGCTGGTTGCACTTTTTATAATGTCTTCACGGCCCTGCTCAATCCTGTGGTCTACAGTCTGCGGAACAAGGACATCAAGGGGGCTTTTCTTAAAGTGATGGGGCGGGGCAGAGTGGCCTTGTGAACTGGGAGCCAGGTGGGTCTGGGGCAGAATGTCCAATGCCAAGGAAAGGGATAGCCTCTTTAATGCGTGCCGCCAACATTTTACATTTGAACTAACATAGTGCTTGGCCAGTGCCACCAGTGTGGACTATGAAGGGAACATGGCTGTCTTGATCAACTTGCTACATCGTGGGAGTGGCAAACAACATCATCGTCCCAATGGCTTGCAAGAGCAAAATCCATTTATGTTCCATATCAGCTATAGGTGGATTGTGGCTTCAGGCACTGGATTCTCAGACTCCACTTGGAGGACTAAGTACTATCTAGAGCATGCCATTCTTCTGACCGTGTAAAGGAACAATGGCCAAAGTACATGATGACTCTAAAAAAATTATGTTCATAATGACACCAATCTCTTTCTTCTAATCCTGTTGGTCAAAGGAAGTCATTTAGTCAGCCCTGATGGCAAAGGAGCAGGAGATCCTTCCCTCTCATAGAAATGTAATACAGATCACATGGTAACTGGTATGAGTATACAATGCATACGCACACAGGAAAACAGTACATACTGTGGATGGTGATATTCTCTACAATAATGTCTCTGGAAACAAAAGAATGCATGTGACCAACATGAAATATGGTAACTTTGACCCAGTCCATGGAATTAGGTGGTGTTTGCAAAATAAACAACACCCGAAGCCAACACTGAACATTAAGCCAATGGTGTACAGAACCAGTGATGCCCACAGACAGTGAGATTCCTGGAGCAACTAGTCTGTGCCTTCTCCAAGGTCCTGGAGACCTTACACCCATGGGCAAAGGATTCTGGGCATGGTGAGAAGAGCTGGCATTAGCATGATCAGCTGAACCCACTGCCTGTCTGTATCCTCTTGAACTAAGTACTGTATTAACACCATTATTACTCAATTGAGATTTGTTTATTAAAAATTCTCATATGTGGTATCATTGGTAAGGTATCTTTGAAGAGTATTGACTGATTATAATTAGAATCTGTTCATTTGGTAACTTGAGAAGAGTCACAATTTTTTTTTTGTTTTGCCAACTCAGAGTTCATGAGCTTCTTGGTGACAGACCCAAACTTGCTAAATCCACTCCACTTTTCCGTGGCCATGTTATCTCTTTTCAGAGAGCAGAGCTTCTCTAAGCTGAGGTGATCTCAGTTGTTTGCTTGCTCATTGTGATAATAGGAAAGAAAAGTAGAATGTAAGAAGAGGAATGAATACCCATGTTAGCTCTAACATGCAAAATGTCAAAACCGTTTGAGAACTTCACCTACTTACCCTCCCATAACTATCCCGTAAGGTGACTCTTTGCCGCAAAGTGTCATCTCTGACCCACTGTGGTTTATCACAGGGGCTCGCCTGGCCAGGGGCAAGTTGGACTGTGTACCTGGGACCCACGCTGCCAGGGCAGTCCTTGCAGGACGTGCAATGACCAGCCCCGGGGCTCCATCCATAAGGTCACCCTTCCTTTCCCCAAGACAGTGTTTCTTTAGATCTGTTCATGTTCCTGATGGAGATGAAATAAAATCACTAATCTGGGTGTTGTGAGGCATCTTGTCTCAACCATCCCGAGCTGATTTAATCCTGAATCTGCTTGTATTTAATCACTTAACTAGCAAAGGTCAATGAAGCATCTTGAGCAACAAAAATTTCATCAGTTAGAAGTCCTTCCTTGGTACCCTGTCTATAGTTGGATCTTTAAATATTTGAACATAAGTTGTTAGAACCATTAACGAGTCTCACTCAGGTTCCAGTCTTCACATATCCTCTTAACTATCAGTCAGTCATTCTTGCCTTTCCATTGGGTGATAGGAGATACAGTGGAACGACCATAGAACCTATAGTTTTGGGTCTGGTTGTGACTTTCTGTGCTCTGCTGACTTCACTCGGGGGCCTTGCCCCAGCCCGTTAACTTAAGGAAAGCCCTCTTCACATCTTTGTTCCTGAGGCTGTAGATGATGGGGTTGAGAAAGGCAGAGATGACATTGTAGAACAGGGCCAGTTTCTTGTCCCGCTCTGGAGAGGCATTGGCCCCTGGGTTCATGTACATAAACATGGCAGGTCCACAGAACATGGTGACGACGGTGATGTGGGAGGCACAAGTAGAAAAGGCCTTGAGTCGACCCTGGGCTGAGCGAATTTTCAAGATGGTAGCAAAGATGCAGACGTAAGAGGCCAGGATGAAGGATAGGGGTACCAGGAGGAGGATGAAGCCCAGGATGAAATCTACTCGGTCATTGAAGGATGTGTCCGCACAGGCTAGCTTCAGCACGGCAGGGACCTCACAGAAGAAGTGGTTGATCTCATTGGGGCCACAGTAGGGCAGACGCATTGTGAAGACAGTGTAGACAAGGGAACAGCTGACACCCCACAATCCACAAAATATCACCATTGCCCCACACAGCCATGGACTCATGATAACCTTGTACCTAAGTGGGTGACAGATGGCTACGTATCTATCATAGGCCATGATGGAGAACAGCCAGCCCTCAGTGATGCCCAGCACCAGGAAGATGTACATCTGGGCTACGCACCCAGCATAAGAGATAGTTTTCTTCTGGGACACCAGATGCACCAACATCTGAGGAACTGTGGTAGTAACATAGCTCATGTCCAACATGGAGAGGACACTGAGGAAGAAGTACATGGGTGTGTGGAGGCGGGAGTCCAGGAATATCAAGGTGACAATGAGCCCATTGCCTGCAAGTGTGGAGAGGTAGAGGAGGAGGAAGACACTGAAGAGGATGACATTCATTTGGGGATCTCTGGAGAAACCCAGAAGGCTGAATTCAGACACGAAGCTGTGGTTCTTCCAGGGGATTTCCAGCATCCTCCTTCAGCTGCAGAGAGAGAAACTGATCCATGAGTGGTCCAGTTTGAGCTACATATTCCCGTACCATGACCATTCAGGGGCTAGAAAGGCCAGTGGTTATTTGGAACTAGCAGATTGGAGACTGAGGTTGCCCTGGAATAAGGCTAAATTTGGGAGGAGGAAAATCTTCATGGAATTTTCTGTCTCTGAAGTCCAGATCTTTTCTCAAGACCTCTAGGATCTCACTTCATTCCTTCTCTCTGCCCAGCAAGGCCAGGAGCCATCTCTCCTTCTGGAGCCATTACACATGGCATATTGCTGGGGCTTTTCTCCTCTAGTCCTGGCTGGGTAGTGGGTTGATGGAAATTGGAAGATCTCCCCTCTCGTTATTCCCAAAACAATCACTCAGACCCTTTCCTTTGGTACTTTAAACTTCTGTGGTTTATATACACATGCACACACACAGAGGGCAAATTAGCAATGTGGGAAGACATACCACCCCAGAAATGTTTCACATTGTTAGGAAATTCTATCTAACTCTATACTTCTTGAATTTGTCAGGAAGCATCGTCATGTCTGATTTTATTTTAGGTGGAGTTGCTCGTCACTGCCTCTTCTGATTTCCTGCAGGGAAGGCTCTTCCAGTGTGATCCTAAAAGTATAATTGAAGCAAAACCCAGCCTTTTTGGATGTTGTTAAAAAGTAGGTTTAGCATCTTTGGACCCCACCAGTTATGCTTACCACTGCTACCTGTCTCTTGGAGTCTTTCTTTGCTGGAATTGATAGATATTTTTGATGGGACTGATTCTTTGCACTGCTCTGGGAGGTGGTGTATTCTAGTGGAGGGGCATAGGATTTGAATCAGAAGACCTGAGTCCAACTCTTGGTACTTCTACTGGGCCCTGTTCAAGTGTTTAATCTCTCTGAGCCTCAATGTTGTTCTCTGCAAAATGAGTATAATACCTACCAGGAAGAGAGCTTGTGAGAAGTAACCTATGATATGCGTGAACAGCAAAGAGCAGGAGCTCCACGTTAGTCCCCATCAAATCCTCTTCTTCAAAATGTCATTCATCAAATGGGCAACAAACAATGATTGAGCACCTATCACCTCTGTACTAGAACGGTGCTCTATGCTCTGTGCTAGGGGCTAGAGATACAACGACAAACAAGGTATATTCTTAATTCTCAAGGACCATACAGTCCAGCTGGGGAAACAGATGAAGAGAGACACAGGTGGTATTCCACTGTGCTCAGCGCTATGACGAGAATATACACTGGCTGTCAAAACTGTGTTAAGCGCTAGGGATCCAGAAAGAAAAATCTGCCTCCCAGCAGCACACACAGGGAGGAGGCAGGCAATAATGAATGACTGTCAAATGATAAGAACTGTGACAGGAGCAGAGCAGGGTGTCATGGGAGCTCATTAGAGGAGCACATGGACCAGCCTTTGGGAGCCAGACTTCTTCAAGAGGACATGTGATGTGAGAGATGAGCAGGAATTAGGAAGAAAAAAACTCAAAGATGAATTTTGCTTGTCGATGGAGTAGCAGGTGCAAAGGAGCATCACCCAGGGGGAGCTTCTTGTAACCAGGGAGCCCATGACACAAAGTCTGAGTGCTAGTTAATTTGCATCGAGTAGGAAGGAAACGATTATAAAGGCTACAGCGAACCTTGATAAGGAGCATGGACTTGATCGTTGCCGTGGACTTAGCAAATCACAGAGGAGTGTTAAGCTAAGAAGTAACTTACTCAGACTTAGGTTTTAGAAACATCAAAACTTGGGTGAAATTAGGAGAAGGCATTGGAAGAGAAGACCAGTTGAAGAGCAAGGAGAAAAGGTAGAAGGCAAATTGAAGACAATGAAGAGAGGAGACATTAGACAAAGGAAACTGAATCAACAGCACTTGATAACTGAGGGATGTAGGAGGCAAGGAGAGGGAGGAAACAGAATGGGCTTGAGGTTTCAGGCTTAGGACCATTTCGAGACCAACGTGGTGAAGGTGCAGGAGAACGAGATGGGCTGGGTAGGAAATGGCTGTTAGGTGATGGCTAATTCTGTGACAGGCACACAAAGCTTAAAACATGAGGTCACCATGAGGAACTGAACACCAGAGAGTTAGACAGACGGCCATAGAGCTTAGGAAAATCAACATCTGAAGAATAATCGAGGCACCAAAAGGATGAGAACTCTCAAGGACAGTTCAGAAAGCAAACAGATTCTCCAAAGATGCATCTTGGGGACATGCGTGGGGAGAGAGAGTGCTTGAACAGCACCTCCTAGGGACAGAAGAGGGTGTGCTGCCAACCCAGGTGGCATAGGAGGGAGGGGTGCCAGTGGGTCAAACACTACAGAGGGGTCAAGAGGACTAAAAACTGCTCCAAAAATGTCACAGTGCAGAAGCTCTTGTGGCTTGGATATGGGAACTTTCTGTTGAGTGACAGAGGTATGGGGGTACAAATGAGGGTACAAATCAGATGTCAGTGGGTTATAAGGAGTGAAGTGGGCTGTAGAGAAGAGGGAGATGAGGCAGTGTCTGTGATCGGGATGTAAAGTGGGGAGAGCACAGGATCTGCACTCGCTGTGGCAGGGGAGCCAGGGAGAGGGAGTTACCGTTGGGAGGTTTCTCAGGAAGCAGAGCAACAGGGCGAAGAGTGCAAGTCTTGGGAGTTGGCATCAATTGAGTAGAAAGTGAGGAGGGAGGTGAGAATCAGGTCAATACGGATCATTTAACAACTTCAAGGTCACATTCCCAAGGACCAGTCAGCCCCACAGGCTCTTCCTTCACAGCATCTCATTAGACTGTGAAGTGGAGGACGGAATTTCAAGTCTCAACTGGATAGAGAGGCAGCTGCCAACAAAAAGGAACACTGTAGCACAGATGACGTCCCCTGTCCCTCTTTGGTTCAAAGAAGCCAACTATGGGGCCTCCCTGGTGGCACAAGGGGTTAAGCACTGCACAATGAAGCATCAGCAGCCACTGCGGCATGAGTTCTATCCCCACCCAGCCAGGGAGCTGACCCATATGGCACAGCAGACCTCTCCTGCCTTGCCTGCTGCTCCCCTCAGAAGTGTATTTCAGGAGATTCACCTGTTCTGCTCCCCACTCTGTGAACCCTCTCACCCCCACACCTCTGGCCTGTACCCCAGGTCTTGTATGCATAATTAAATAAATCTTAAAAAAAAAAAAAAAAGAAGCCAACTACACCAAGCTCAGATGGGCAGCAGGGGGCTGGGAATCCTGAGTGTGGAAATCCTGAAAGTGGGTCAGTGTAAGGAAACTTGTAAAAAGCCAACGTGAGGTGGCATCACTGAGAAAGGACACGGCAGGTCAGGGGGTGGGGTGACACGGAACTATGTCTGCGGTAGCCAGACCACACGTGGGGCGTCTCTCACTGCGTGGGTCACGCTTTAAGGGGAATGCAGGCAATTGAAACCAGTGTATAAAAAAGGTTTGAAAACCACATCATGCGAGGGACAGTTGAAGCAAATGGGGGTGTGTGCCACGCAGAGTGAAAGTTGCGGGGGGCTTCTGGAAGCTGAGGGCCAACTCTGGAAGGTTTTCCTGTGCAAGACTGATAGGATTTATTCTGAGTGGTCCCAAGAGGTACGGTTGGAAGCTATGCCAGAGAGGGAGCTTCCGGCGTGATATAACCTACTTACATCAGTGGGAGGTGGGGTCAGCTGGTCTGGAAGGTAATGAACTTGCTGACCCCGTGAAAGGCCAAACGAAATGTCAGGGTTGCATCATGCCCAGAGTCCCGCAGGGACAGGCGGGTCTCTAGCCTACTCTCCCCGCAAGTCGAGGACTCCGCCACGCCCCTGTGTTCTCCTTCCAGCTCCGCCTGACCTGCCGCTGGGACTGTTGCAGTAGGTCCTTAGCCGACACCCCCACTGCCGCCCTACAGACTCGGCCACCAGAATACGGTGCAGAATTGAGGAGAGGAGGAAGGTGCAGAGGAAAGAGGGGAGAAGAGGCAGATGCATGGTCCACTGTGAGCTTCCTCTTCAGCCACCCCGGTGAGTGGGTGAGGACTCTGGCGAGGAACGCCGTGACCTGAGTGGAGGCAGCTACTCTTCCCCAGTGAGGGACCAGCGGTCCCACCTCTAACCTCTCCCTCCAGGTAGGCGAATCCCCTGAAACCTCAAGCCTCTCTCTGCTTATAACTTGCCACCCCTCCCGATCTCTCCTGCCCGCACCTTGCTGTCTCCTCGGGGCTGCAGGGGAGCGCAGCTGCCTCAGGTCCAGAGCGGCAGCTGTCACGCCTCCATCCACTGCTGCCCCCTAGCGTGGAGCACACGCAGAAGACAAGGATGGGGGAGCCCGGCAAAGAGGCAGCTCGCTAAGTAGAGAAAACTAGCGGCAGGGGCCAGAGGCCTGAGAGAGAAGCTGCCCTGGCCGAGGGCCTGGTGTGCGTGGGCAGAGGCAGGCAGGCGCCCGCAGCCCGGGCAGGTGGGAACCTTCAGCAGGTGCCCGTGAGAATACAACACAGGCGCAGCCTCTGCCCCCTCTCCTTACCTGGCACGGGGCTCAGTGAGGGATACAGCACAGTCCACTGGGTCCTGCTTTAATATTCTGCCCGGATCCTCAGGGGGAGAAATCAGACAGCTTCCTAATGAGCGTCTGCGCAGCGGGCTTCCCCAGGCCCCAGAGCAGCTCTCCAGGCCCTCAACATACACTGCACCCCCAGGCTGTGCGCTGTGCCCTCCCCGGCTCCCCTGGCGCCCCTCCCCAGGCCTCTCCTACCGGCTGCCAATCCAGGGGGGACAAATGAGTGGACACCAATGAGAGCAAAGGTGTGGACTGGGAAGTGCAAGGGGTGAGGCTGGGTGGGCATGTCAGGGAGGGTCCATGGACGCAAAGAATGACCAGGGGTTTGGGGGAGTTAGGGTGGCAGGGAAGGGCTCCCCTCCAGTCTCAGCAGCCAGGCCCTGCCCCGCTCGCTCCATCATTCTCTGCTGGGTTCTCACTTGCATGTGTTCCGTATGCCCTGACATCTTGTGACCCCCCCCTCTCCGCCAAACCGTGACTTCCTGCAGAGAAGGCGGTGTGCCCCAAACAACTGGAGAGCCTTCACGGAACCTGGCTGAGGAGGAAGCAGCGGATAGAACTCCACCTGGGAGTCAAGCCCTGAGCTCTGTCGCTTACCAGTGGGTAGGGCTGGGCACACCAGCCTCCCTGAACTTCAGTTTTCTCTGTCCTTAAAATGGGGCCATAACTTCCGGGGTTGCTGTGGGGTTAAATATGCTGGGCTACGGGTGGAGAGAGTACAGTGTGATACGGCTCATTTTATCCTCCACCTGACTCCCCAGTATATGTCAGGTGGTTGATCTGTTTTGTTTGTCCCGCGAATGTTTATTTTCAAAATAAGACTCGGAGCACTGGCAGGAGAAGGAGAGCACGACTGCCTTCCTGAGTAAGACTCGGAGCCATCAGGAACTACAACTTGGCCCTCTCGGTCAACCCCCTGGGCAGGGCATACCGCAGGCGCTGCATAATTGTGGTCAGAATCTGTCCCAACATAGAGGAGGGAGGTAAGCTGAAGGGTGGGCTGATGGGATGTGAGAAGTGTGCAGTAAGTAGCTTTCCTTGATTTGAAGTTACCATCCCTGGGGGCAAGTATGTTATTTGGAGATGGCAACTAAAGTTCTCTTATTTTTTAAAATGATTTATTTATTTCTGCATATAAGAGCTGGGGTACAGGCCAGAGTCGCAGGAGGTGAGAGGATTCACCAGAGCAGAGTGGGGAGCAGAACAGGCAGACTGACTGAGACACACTGCTGAGGGGAGCAGCGGGCGAGGCAGGAGAGGTCTGCTGCACCATGTGGGTCACGTCCCTGGCAGGGGACTGAATTCAGGCCAGAGCAGCTGGCAATCGCTAGAGAGCTGAGACTTTAACCCCTGCGCCACCAGGGAGGCCCATGTTTTGTTTTGTTTTTTAACACACACGATGATGTTACCTGAAAATGGAACAGTTTTAATCCTCTCCTTCCTGTCTTCTCGTTTCCTGCCCTGACTAGAGCACCCAGTGCTGTTCTGAATGGGAACATCGAGAGAAAGCATCCTTATTTTGGTCCGACTTTAGGGGGAAACAGTCTTTCACCACTATGTGTGATTTCAGTTGGAGAAATTTGGTCAGAGTAAAGAAATTTCCTTTAATTCCTAGTGCGCTGAGATTTTTTCCTCATATCGTGACTGAGAGAAAGGACATTCCAAACCACTTGCATTGGCATGGTACACGTATGTATTTGAGATCGCATGGGTGTCGGAGGCACTCAAGGCCGAGATTAGGGTTGTACACCAAGAGTTCTTCCCATGTATGTGCTTCTCAGGCCAGACTCAAGGCCCAGTGGTGGAGCTAATAGATCCGGGAGAAGGGAAAGCTCATCTGGGATGAAAGAATCTGGGGAACTTCCTGAAGAAGACATCTGTGTGAGGCCACCAAGGATGAGGACGAGATACTGCGGCCAGTTCCTGCTCTTCAGGCCCTTGCAGGACTACTCACCCGAGCGCCCTGTGCCCACCTGCCTGCTGCCCCTTCCTGCTGTGGGTCTCTGCTGCTCTGAGGGCTCTCCGGAGGTGCCCCCTTCGCTCCGGCAGATGAGCCTCACAAAAGCCCTCTCATAACCCCAGAGCAATTTTCTTAACAAGCCCCCAAGAAACACAATCAACACTTGTTGCTGATGACTCTTTTTTTCTCTGGAAAAATCAAGGCTTCTCTTTCTCCTGGGATCCTCTCCGTGGAGATTGTGGCCTCCAGGCAAAAAACCTGGTACTCAGACCCTCTTCAGGTCCACATCCCTTAGCCTCGTATTCTTTCAATGCTTGGAGAAGGCTGAGCGCTCTCTAGTCTTAGCTAGATCAGCTGGATTTAGGCAACCCCCTACATTTTTTTTTCAAAGATTTATTTATTTATGCATATAAGAACTGGGGTACAGGTCAGAGGTGTGGTGGTGAGAGGAGTCACCAGACACAGAGTAGGGAGCAGAACAGGCAGATCAATGGAAGTACACTGCTGAGAGGAGCAGCGGGTGAGGCAGGAGAGGTCTGCCACGCCATGTGGGTCTCCTCCCTGGCCAGCAGCAGGGATTGAACTCGTGCTGCAGTGGCTGTGGTTTGCTTCATAATGCGTTGCTTAACCCACTGCGTCACCAGGGAGGCCCCAACCCCCTAAATTTATCTTCTGAAGAAAGTTGTTAATGATCAAAGCAAACTCTTATATTTAGTCATCTTTTATCATAGCATTTACACATGAAACTTGCTTCTAAAAAGCTAAGGGCATTGGAATATTTTGTTAATTGAAAGACATGTGGAGAGTGACTGATGTAAAAGATTCATCTTGTGTCATCTGTTTCAGAGACATTGAATATTTGAATCCAGCGTGATAGTAATTTGATTTGCTTTGACAATGCTGGAAACTGTTCTTGGTTAATGTCAGAGACGCTGTGACTGCATCTCACTGATTTTGGGTGTGTGTTCTGAAGGTATGACTCTCTGCAGATCTGACATTCGTAGCTGACAAATGGAAGCCACCATTAGCTGCTTAAGAACATTTTCTATCTAATTTTGAAGGCAGTGACTAATGATAATGTATATATATATAGTGTATAATTATTTAGGTTTAAAGCTTGAAGCAAACCACAGCCACTGCAGCACTAGTTCGGCAGCCAGGGAGGATCCCTCAGGGCGCAGCAGACCTCTCCTGCCTCACCCACTGCTCCCCTCAGCAGTGTATTTTGGTCCATCTGCCTGTTCTGCTCCCCACTCTGTCTGGTGAATCCTCTTACCTCCCGTGACTCTGGCCTGCACCCCAGTTCTTGTATGCATAAATAAATAAATGTTTTTTTTAAAAAAAGTTTCCACTCTTGTTTTCCCGTATAACTACCACCTCTACTCTCCCATACCTGTATTCACATGGAAAAACTTGCCAGGAGCAGAAGAGCATGTCCCAGTTAGATAATTGTTTGTTCAGCGAACATCTTTCGGATGAGCCCATATAATCTGGCCATTTTTTTTTTTCAAAGTCTGCAAACTGCAAAATTCCTTAGCTCTGAGCCACAGTTTCTGCTCCTGTCTGTTAGACTTGGTGATGTTAGACTTAGCGATGGTAGAGTTATTGCTGATAGAAGCCCACCGCAGTGTGTCTCCATTGCCTTCTCTGGAGGAGAGGAGTCACATCGGCAATTAACAACAGAATGTGAGAAGACTGGCCTAAGAAATATGTCCTTGCCCTGTTATCGCCTGGCTTTCTTCCCTAATCCACTGCTATAAAAACCCCTTGCCCTAGATAATAGGCGCAGGGAATTCGCCCAAGAGCGCAGTAAACTTTGTCTTTGTCTCCGCCATATTGGCCTTTGTCTGCTTTTCTTCACGCCTCCAACCTTTTGTCTGATCTTACACTGTCTTAAAGTTGGGCTCAGTTGCACCTTCCCCTCAGAGCTGAGATGGGTACAATCCCAGTGACCGGGACAAGAGAGTCCCGTATAACCACCCTTTGCTGACATGCCTGCAGGAGGGAGTCCACCTTCTGTACCTACCTAGTAAGAAAGACACCTATGTAAAGCAGCATGATGGCCTTCTGTGGGCTTTTAGGAGGGCTTTTCTTAAGTTGAAACTTAATATCTCCATTGACTGTGCCAGAGAGTCATGAGTATTTCGTTTTCCTGCCGTGGACCCTGTAACCAGGCTGGTGTGAGTTGGCATCATAACACACTGACGCAGCTACAGGCCAGCGCCTTGTCCAGCAGCTCGCTTACAGTCACAGCACAGGTGCCTGGGGCCTCACCACGCACCTCATCTAACTCCCACAGACCCAACTAGTTCGGTGCTGGAAGTGAAGTTAATTATTACTACTTAGGCATAATGAACAACATAATTTCACACGTATGAATTTAGGTGACTTTTCTAAAGTCACAGAAGGTCAGTGATGCACTGAAGCTGTTAGTGGGCAGACTGAGGAGCACCCCAAAGCCCCCAACCTTGCATGCTTTAAGTAGATTCTGCCATCTGCTGCATAGAGAAATGCATGAGATTTCAATAGAAAATAATTTTAATACACTTAGTGTGCAATAGAGAGAAGAGAAAGAATAGAGTTAACATAGTGTCTTAGGGAAACACCCAAAGTTGCCCATTGCCTTGTGGGTAAAAAACAGGGTTGAACCAAAGCAGGGCCACTGAGGCCTAAGACACCTTCTGGTGGGAAACCATAGGAAAGGGGAAGAAGGGTGAGGCAAGTCTGAAAGCAAAGGAGCAAAGTCCAAGTCACGGTGAAGGCTGCCTTGGTCAGTCTCCCCTTGGGTCTCTCACCCACGTTTCTGTTTCTTCCAACTATCTCCTCCATGTCTCCCAAGTCACTGGTGCAAGTGCAAGGCGGAGAAGCAAGTGTAGCTCCTTCTTCATGTGTCTCTGTTCCATGTGTCTCCTTCACTATTTCTCCCTCCACCCTTCTCTCCCAAGTCTTTTTTAGCTTCTCTTCCTTGCTCTGCTCCACCCTGCCTTGGGGGGAGGGGCAGGGAACCAGGAACCTCCCCTTTCTATGGGGATTACACTGTTACAAAAACACAGCTCTCTTTGCAGCCTTCCCTAATATTTCCAGTGGCCTAATTAATGCAAAAGTGGTTTGTTGTAGATATCATTTTCACCCTGGACTCCTATTAAGTTCAAAGACTAAAGTGGAAGTGCGGACACTTTCACTGGGTCGACAGAGATGGTATGTCTTGTAAAAAGTCCTAATCCATGGCTATTGAGTGTCCTCACTCTTTCCAATTAACTTAAGGAAAGCCCTCTTCACATCCTTGTTCCGAAGACTGTAGATGATGGGGTTGAGGAAGGCAGAGATGACGTTGTAGAACAGCGCCAACTTCTTGTCCTCCTCGGGTGAGGCCTCAGAGCCAGGCCTCGTGTACATGATCATGCACGGAATACAGAACATGGTGACCACGGTGATGTGGGAGGCACAGGTGGAGAAGGCCTTAACTCGTCCCTGCGTGGAGCGAATCTTTAGAATGGCCACAAAGATGCGAACATACGATGCTAGGATGAGGGATAATGGGATGAGGAGCAAGATGAAACCCAAGATAAAGTCCACTTGATCGTTGAGGGATGTGTCTGCACAGGCCAACTTCAAGACAGCAGGGATTTCACAAAAAAAGTGGTTGATCTCATTGGGACCACAGTAGGGCAGTTTCATTGCAAAGACTGTATAGACGAGGGCACAGGTGAGACCACAAAGCGCCGAACTGACTACCAGGAGTACACACAGGTTTTGATTCATCTTGACCCCATAGTGGAGTGGAAAGCATATAGCTACATATCTGTCATAAGCCATGGCTGCAAAAATCCAGGTCTCAGTTATGCCTAAAGTCAGGAAAATATACATCCGGACCACATACCCAACATAGGAGATGGACTTGTTCTTGCTTACTAGATGGGCCAACATCTGGGGCACTGTGGTGGTGGCATAGCTGAGGTCCAGTAGCGAGAGGATGCTGAGGAAGAAGTACATGGGATTATGGAGGCGTGCGTCTATTCTGATCAAGGTGACTATGAGCCCATTGCCTAGGACTGTAAATAAGTAGAGGAAGAAGAAGAAAAAAAAGAAAAGGATCCAATTGGTCCTGGGGTTTCTGGAGAAGCCCAAGAGGATAAATTCCATTACCAAGGTGTGATTTCTCCAGCCACTATGCATGGCCTTCCTTCTGAGGAAAGAAGAGGAAATACATATTCTGGAATCCTTTGCAAGTTCAGTGAGAGACTACCTCCTGAGACTCACAGTTGCAGGGACCAAAGGCATCTCAGAGCTAAACAATCAAACCAAGATATCTACCGCCACACCCAGGAACATTCTATGTAAATGGCCTTATCATTGCTCCAGACAGTTAGTTGAGATTCTGTAAATACCTGTCTGCCTAACAAACTAGTTCTGATAAAATTTGAGGACTCCGTGGTGGGAGTTGTGTATGGCAAAAGCTTTATTTTGAAAACATACACACCATAAACCAAAGTGAGGAGGGTAGGGAAATACATAATATTTTGCAGTAAATCAAAGAGTTCTAGAGCTCTCTGTAGTTCTTAAAACAATCTCCCCCAAAATTCCGAGACTCACAGGTGTTGCAAAGGACAGTATAAATGCGAAACGAAAATCCTCGCTGATCTTCAACTTTCTTCCTCTCTGATGCTGTACCTTTGAAAACCCACACACCACAAATTTTCATGAAAAGGAGGAATTTCAAACTTTTTTAGGGAAGAAAACTCTTTCCCTTAGAGTTGTTATCTTCTCCCCCTCATCTTTCCTTCCTTACCTGAAGTGGTTTCCACTAAAAGTACAATTGACATGTAAAGATGGCCAGAGACGCCACAACCTAGAAAAAATTTAAGTGCATTTCTCACAAAAAGGAAGTATATTTACTCAGAGGTTCCGAGGCTTTTCCAGACTGCTAGGGGGAAAAGTGGTCCTAAATGGATTATGGGTATGTGAACTCCAACCCCCACTCCAGACCATCAGTGTTCCAAAACCACAAATCCAATAAAATAATTATCAAAAAATAAATTACTAAAACCTAAAGGTGAAGTTAAGCAGCCAAGCTGGCTGTAAAAACTGAGGTGAGCCTAAACACACTCTCTCTGACTGAGGAGCCAAACCTCTGCCTTCGGAGCAATCTCATTCAACTCAAAGCCAGCTCTCAACGCGCCATTACTTAAATCTGGTAAAGTATTTGTAAATTTGTATCCCTTTCTTTTTCCTTTAATGTTATTACTATTTTATTCCCCTTTCTTTCATAAAATAAAACATGCTAATAACTTTTACCACGTGTACCTGGAGTTGGGACTTCTAAATCTTCTGAGCGCGCGGGTGGAAAACCCAGTGTAAAAAACCCATTTTATATTAAAGTTGCCCTGTAACAAGACCAGTAAGGACTTCACAGCTGTGCTACTCATGGAAGAAAGTTGAGCAGGCAAAGGCCTTCGGTTCTGGATTCTGCCCTCCACCCTGCCTTGGAAGGCCTGGATGACATTTCACTTCACTTGCTCTTTTCTCTTATCCTGGTTTCTGAATGACTACAACAGCACACTGTCACCTGGATATATACCTTTTGCAGACCCCAAAGAAGGAAATTGTCATTTATAGAATGGCAGTCTGTAAAATGCTTTAATAAATAGGATCTCACTAGGTTACCCCCACAGTCCACTGAGGTCAGTATTGCTATAGTCATTTCATAAAACTGGTCATCCAAGGTGAGACAGACAGAAGTGGTGGAGCCAGGACTCAGCCTGCAAATCGTGTGCTTTTACCATCATTGCCAGCTGACCCTCACACAGCCAAGCCCATGCATGGTTTAATGGGTCACAAATGTAAAATAGGTCCACTTTTGTTACATTGTGAGACAAAATTGACCTGTTATTAACATATATAAAAGGTAGAAAGTTTGTATTGCACAGCATTGCAAATTGTCAGGTTTTTTTCATAGAAAATCCCACAGCCTTGGAATAGAATATCAATACCTACAAGATTGCATTGTAGTGGAAATAGTTAACCATTTGAATTAAAGTAATACACAGGAACACATGGCTGGGACTCAAGCTGAGGTGAGTGAGGAAGAAATGATATTAATACTCATGTTAGAGGCAGTTTGCAATAGCATGGGAATTAGCAGGGTCTGAAGTTCATCTTCATTGTGCTATGGCCTAAGTCTAAAATACTAGTGTATGCTGATAACACTGAAGTATTTATTCAAGCTGGATTTCTCATCTTAACTAATCTATCCAATTGCCTACTTGAAGTTTATCTTCATTTGGTTATTTAATAGACATGTTAAACTTAACATTTGTCAAAATCAGTCTTCTAATTCCCTATAAACCTGCTCTGCTGACAATGTCCTCAGTTCAATGTCATCCTTTGATGTGGCTAAAGTCAAAGAAACCCAGTCTTTTTAATTTTTCTTCCATACCCCATGTGCAATACATTATAGCAAATACTGTTGGTTCCCTTTAAAAGATGTATTCTCCCAAAAGATGAACTTCTCCATTACTACTCTTGTCCAAATCATCATCTTTTCTTGTAATATCCCCTAACTAGGTCCACCACTTCCACTCCCCCCAGTCTACTTTTAGCATAGTAACTAGACTAATCCTATTAAAATGTAGCATGGGCCATTGAAACATCATGTAAACCCTCTTATCAAAACCCTCCAGTGGTTTCTTGTAGCAGTTAGAAGAAAAGCCAAAGTCCTGATGAGGGCTCCAAGGCCCTCCATCTCTTCCCTGGCATCATCTCTTAACACACTTCTCATTCTGTCTTCTCCAGCCACACAGCCTTTTGCTACTTCTCATTCAAGATATTTTCTTGTCTCAGAGCGTTTGCATTTACTGTCCCCACTGCTGAAAATTCTCTTTCCAGATATCTTTGTAGTCTATTCCCTCACCTCCTTCAAGGAAGTGTTCAATTGTCATATTCTCTAGGAATACTTCAGTATTCCCTGTTTAAAACTGAAATATCCCAGACACCCATTCCTCTCTCCAGGTCAAACTTTCTTCTTAGTAGTTAGCATTTTCTAATATACGATGTAATTTTATATTGTCAGTTTCCTTCACAAGAATGTAGGGGTGTTTGTTTCATTGTACATCATCTGATTATAGAACAGTGTCTTGCATGTAGCAGGCATTATAAATGTTGGATGCATTAGTACACTGAATCTGAGCTGGACCGCTGATGAACAAGCCGCCGCTTTTAAACTGTGGTGGAGCTATCCGTGGTGCTGAACTTTGCTTCATCATGTGGTTATCATTCTGGGACACTGGGATATTTCATCAAATGTTATTAATACCAGTATTATTAAATCACTCCATAGTTGAAATGCCCTTCTTTGCTTTCTTATAGTAGTAAAATCATAATCATGGACGTCTTCTGTGATTGCCATTATACTTCTCCTTCCTCTGGACTCTGATAACATCTTTAATGCCATTACTCTCCATACCTATGCTGGTACAGATATTGTTTGGTGGGGTTTCTTAAAGTTGAAGAACCGTGTATTACTTCTGTATCTCCAAATTTAGCACAATGTATGGGTATTGGTTAATACATACTGTATTAATGACTTAATGAAGTTATGACAATGGTTTAAAATAGTTGCCAAAAAAAAAAAAAAAAGTATTCCCAGTCCAGTAGTTCCTCTATTACTTTGTCTTTCAAAACAACTATCAAGGTTTTGTTCCTTGAGGAATTCTACCCATGTTATCCACTTCCAGAGTAAACAAAATTCTTTCCTTGGCAATTTTTTGACTTAAAAGAGAAAAGCCAAATGGAAACCAGAAGAAATGAAATCAAGTACACATGGAGAGTCCTTGTATTATCTTCCTCAAAGGACTTCTAGTTTGTGCCGCTTGAAATGACATTAAGGTGAGGAATAAGGCAGGGAGAGAAAACATTTTTATGTAGCACTTACCGTGGATCAGTGATTTTATATCCAAGATAGGATAGATGTAAGAGAGTGGATATTAAGAGCCTGGGATCGAGAATCAGACCTGGGTTCTAGCCCTCACTCATTCTCTAAATAAGAGTAACCTTGGGAAAGTTGTCTAAACTTTGTGTACCTATGTTTTCTCCTAGAAACATGTCATAATAGAAGTAATTTATGCTGATGATCAATTGGTATACTACATGTAAAGTTATTTAATGCTCTGCCTTCAGAGCAGTCAGCCCTCAAAAAACAGTAACTATTATTGCTATATTATTTTATCCTCACAATCTTTTTTCAAAAATTCTGAATTTCTGGGAAAAAAAGAAATTGGAACAGAGTAACTACATGATGTTGCACAGTATCAAAGGATACAACACAAATCTGTCTTTCTCCAAGGACCTCTCTTCACTGGACCCGTTGCTTCTACACCACCCATAGACAGAAATGCTCCAGAGCTATACTAACAGCAACCTGGTGGGGATGGCCTTCCCAGGCTCCTGGGCTTGCCCTTCATGCTCCTTACCGATCCTTCCACCCTGATCCAATGTGCAGTACTCGCCCATCCTCCACACCCATGTCTCACAGTTGCCTTGGGCAAGTTCCAGCATACATAGAGTGGTCTCTAAAAAGGTCCTATTTCAGCTATTTTCCAGAAATGACTGCATTTCAGCAATTCCCTGGGAGATAACAGATCAGTGCTTTAATGAGGCCCCTGGGTGTCATGGATCAAGAAGTTCTTGGGGTACAAAGAGATCCTAGGTATCACCTTAGGAACTTCCCCGTCCTGAGGGATCCCATTACTGCAGAGAAGGTTCAGCAATGAGGAAGCAGTCAGGATTGACAGAAGAGCTGTATGTATCCCAAAGCAAACCTAGGGTTAAAGCAAATACTGTCAGTTCCCTTTAAGAGATGGATTCTCCCCAAAGATTAGCATTTCCTCCATTACTACTCTGATCCAAATTATCATCATATTTTCTTGCAATATCACCTAACTAGCTCTACCCTTTTCATTCTCCCCACCGTCATAATACAATGTCTATCTCTTACTATCTCTTTAAGCTGAAAACTATTTTATCTCATACAAGTATAGTTGTTCCTCTGATATTCTTGCTTTTGCTCACATATTGTTCTTATTTTGGCAAGAATGATTATAAATGTTACCTTCAATTCTCCATCAGGCAGGTTGTGCAATTCTTCTAGATTGAGTTTTTTTCCAGGGATCTATGTGCCATCATATGCCATCATATGTTGTATGTTCTTCTGCCTCTTCTTTTTCAGTTTTTAGGGGTTAGAGTTTAGCTTTCTTTGTCTTGATGAATTGGCTTTATATTATGTTCATGATTGCAAGATATAATCCTATATTTACCTGGGATGCTTAGGTGTTTATCACTTCACAGGGCCTCTGCTCCTGTTCAGATGACCAGAGCACAGGCACCAGCAGGGGGCAGGAGATAGTTGCCCGGGCAGCAGGAGGTTGTTGCCAGTAAGTGCAAAGAGTTCAAGCCTCATAAGATGCTGTGGGTACTAGTGTTGGGGGCGTACACTCATACCCATCCTCTAAGCCAATTCTTCAGTTAAAACACCCCAAATAATTGCCTGCTACCTTTAACCTCTTAACTGTGGTTCATTTCTGGTATATGTGAGCAGTTAATAGATGTAGCACTGGGAGGGAGTCATGGGTAGTGTATGATCATGGGCTAGGGTTTGTTCCTTTTACCTTTGGGTACTGAGCCTTGCGACTGTTGCCAGTGCCCAGGTGTTTTGAATTCTGGCCAATGGCATTACACCACTTAGTCATTAGCTTGGCTTGGGCCCTGTAGGGATGAGGCAGATGTTTCACATAACACAGTCCAAAGCTGATGATAACTGCCTTGTCTCTATGGAGACACAGGTGAGTCGATTTAGCTCTCCCCAGTTCAGATTCCAGCTATTCATGACTGAGTAGTTACCCCAAGTTCAACTGACATTCACCATCTTATAAGACCCCATGCTGGCAGCCACCAAGACTGTCCTTGAGCTCCCCTGTTCAGGGATGCCTGGTTGCTCTCTGGCAGTACAGCATCTGCATTTTTAGTCATCGAGCTCTTCTAAAGGTCTCTTTACCCCTACTCCTACCGCCCTCCCAAGGCGGACCCTGTCCTGCACACACTCTGTGAGTGCCACTCCCATTGTCCCCAGGTACTAAAGTTCCAGATTTGGGTGTGAGTCTCTCCCTCAACAATGACAGAGAGACTTCATATAATAGTCACTCTTCCCTCTCTTGAAAAATCAGTCCTATGGGCCTCTCTGGTGGCGCAGTGGGTTAAGCAATGCACTATGAAGCAAACCGCAGCCACTGCAGTATGAGTTCGATCCCTGCTGCCGGCCAGGGAGGAGACCCACATGGTGCAGCAGACCTCTCCTGCTGTGCCCGCTGCTCCCCTCAGCAGTGTACTTCTGTTGATCTGCCTGTTCTGCTCCCCACTCTCTGTGGTGAATCCTCTCACCCCCACCCCACACCTCTGGCCTGTACCCCAGTGCTTGTATGCATAAATAAATAAATCTTTAAAAAAAAAGAAAAGAAAACTCAGTCCTAATACACTGTTGGTGGGCATATAAAATGGCCTAATTATTTTGGAAAGCTTAAAAAGACAAAATATGGAAATGCCATGTGATCCAGCATTCCCACTTTTAGGCATCATATGAAGAATATGAACTCATCAACTTAAAACACTACAAGCACCACAATGTTTATTACCGCATTCGTTACATAGCTAGAATTAATGTGGCACATACAATGGAATACTTCTCAGGTCTAAGAAAGATGAAATGTTACCATTTACACACGCAAAAAAATGGAAGGAATTCAAGGGGACGACATGTAGAAAAGTAAGTCAAAAACATAAAGACAAATCCTGGATGATTTCACATATATGAGCAAAGTAAGGACCCAGAGCAGATGAATGGCGCAGTAAAATAATTATAAACTAGCACATGTTGATAACCAAAGTAAGGTTTCTGAGGCTGAGAGGGCAGGTGAAGGAGAAAGAGCCAAAAGTATAGATGGTGGGGAGGAAAATAAAATACAATATAGATTCCTTAAAAATATTAAGTCATTCAACACAACCAGACTTTATTAAAACAAAAATGAAAATGGGGTAAAAGTTCAAAAATTTAACAAAAGGTTTATGGGCAGAATAATAAAGAAATCCCACAAATAATTTTCATGTTCTTCCCCTCCCTGTGCGCTTAAATAAGTCCTATATTGCTCAGAACCTCCTTTTACTCATAAAACTAATAACAGGATTGTTACCGGATTTGGGGGTTCCTTGGTTCTTGGCTGTGGCCAGGAAAGTACATTGGCAAGTGATTCTACTGGCAGAGTCCATGGAAAAACAACTGCACAGAATGATGAGCTTAAATGGGGTACACATTCACTCCTTATCTGGGGTTTACTGTGCAGACATTCCCAAGGTGTTAGCTTGTTGGTCTTGGCAGGAGTTTCTAAATCATTCCCCCTTCCACTGCACCCCCGGGGTATGGTTTATCAGTCAAGGCAGCAGGGGTGTGGGACTGCCCTCCCTTCTTTGGGCATTTCTTTTCTTGGCTCTCCCCTGACTTAATCAGCTCTAACGACAAGAGTTTCCTGGAGCCCTGGATATACTGGCCATTAATTTTCTTTAGGTATTTGCCCTCCCTGCCTTAATTGCCTAACAGAGTCTCCTTCATGACTACGAGAATTAAATGAGTTATGAATTAATTTAATATAAAGCTCTGAGCACAGGCACTCCATAAATGTTAGTTATTACTATGATACCATCATATTTATCGCTGAAATTGTTAGGGGGAAAGGTGGTCCTAAATGGATTATGGGTGTGTGGACTCCAACCCCCACTCCAAACCATCAGTGTTCCAGAACCACAAATCCAATAAGATGATTATCAAAGAGTGGATTACTGGGACCTGAGGGTGGCGTTAAGCAGCCAGGCTGGCTATAAAACCAGAGGTGAGCTTGGGGTCTTTCCCTCTTACTGAGGAGCCAGACCCCTTCCTTCGGAGCCATCTCATTTGACTCGGAGCCAGCTCTCAACGCGCCATTGCTTAAATCTGGTAGGGTATTTGTGAATTTATATCCCTTTCTTTTTCCTTTGGTGTTATTACTATTTTATTCCCCTTTCTTTCATAAAATAAAATGTGCTAATAACTTTTGCCCCGTGTACCTGGAGTTGGAACTTTAAAAGTCTTCTGAGCGGGCGAGTGGAGAACCCAGTGTGGGGAACCCATTTTATATTAGGGTTGCCCTGTAACAAAAATACTTGGAAAGTGACTGGGAATGATGGCCCCTGAGTATTGAGACTCATGTAGATGTGGGAGCTGCAGTGGGGGAGACTTCTACTGGGGTTCCTATTTGGCTGTGACTTGTTGTGTACCCAAATGTGTACCGGAAACTACCAGAACAGCACAGGTCACTCTCAGGTGGCCTTAGCGAAATCTTTTTAAGGGAGATAATGCTCATTTATTAAATTCTCCACTTAATGAGGAAAATCTAATGTGAGAATTCCACTGAGCCCTGAGTAGAAAATAAGTCTCCCATTGAGTTAAACTCAGCAATTTCCAGCCCACCCTAAAACTGGCTTATCTCTTAAGTCTGCATTTTCTTTTCCAGCCCTACTGAAACTGTCCTGTTCAGTAACACCTTCATCTCTGGTTCAGATTTATTTATTTATGCATACAAGAGCTGGGGTATAGGCCAGAGGTACCACCTCTAGGGAGGTGAGAGGATTCACCAGACAGAGTGGGGAACAGAACAGGCAGATCAACAGAAATACCCTGCTGAGGGCAGCTGGGGGCGAGGCAGGAGAGGTCTGCTGCGCCATGTCAACTCCCCAGCTGGCAGCAGGGATCGAACTCGTGCTGCAGTGGCTGTGGTTTGCTTCATAGTGCGTTGCTTAACCCACTGCACCACCAGGGAGGGCCTCTGGTTCAAATTCTAAAAACAGCCTTGTAATTGGTCTCTTCTTCCTGTACTTCCAAGTGCCTCAGAATGACCTCCAGGAGCACAGAATGAACCACTTTTCACGTTACCGTCCTGTCTGTCCACAGATTGTGAGACAACATCTCAGTGACTCTTCTCTGGACTGTATGTTGTGGGCCCCCCGCCCTCCAATCAAAAACATGTTTGAATCCTAAATCTCAAACGTGACAAGAAATGCTTTCCTCACAGAAGGTTTTTTGGGGCCAGGCTTCCACAGTCCTTGGCGAATCCTTGTCTAGAGGGAGAAATCACCCTGAGTTCACTGCCACAGCATCTCAGCCCCGTCTGCCAACTCATTACTCGTACCTGGACCTGCGCCCAAACATCCCACCCACTCCCCCAGATCTCCAAGTCTCTAGGATCGCAACATCCTGCTCACCCCAACTCCCTGCCCTCTTCTACAATTATCAATCTTTAACTGGTGTTTCCAACACTCAGCAGAATTCTGGCTTTTCCCATAAAGTCTGAGTCACCCCCACATCGCCCCCAGAGCTGCAGGCGCCCTCTGTCTGAATCCCTGCCTCTTCCACCCTAGCCTGGGACGTCACGGCTCAGGCCTGTGTCCAGAGGGCCTCGCTTCAGGCTGAGCATCTCGTGGGCACCGATGAACGCTCGTCAAATGAATGAGTGGTGACAACATCGAGACTTCCTTTTCTCTGACAGGACAACAAATGTTTTCCAAACTATCTTTATTTGTCTGACCTCAAAGACAATATATGACAATTGTAGAAATTTTAGAGTACTAGTAAAGTATGACCAAAGATAAAAATCACCTACTAGCTAGCTTACTGTAGATACGTAGTCTTAACATGTTAACATAAATCTTTCATTCATTTTAAAAATGAGTGTATACATAGTTTATAAAACTTTGGTTAACTTTATATATACTGTTTTACATCTTAATTTTTTTACTTTGATTTTTAAAATCAAGGTGACATTATGACATTACCTAACATTATATTACACTTTTCAACGTAAATAAACATGACTTTAAAACGTAGTTATGGTTGCATGGTATTTCAAAGGTGATATATTTACAGCTATTTCCAATATTCTTTGATGAACATTACTTGTATATTAAAATTGCCTGTATCTCTGATTTTATTCTTAGGACAGAGTCTTAGAAGTGAAATATCTGGACCCAAGTATAAAAACATTGTCAAGTTCATGATATTGTTACATTCTTCATGTTGACATTTTTATTAAATGAATTAATATATATACATTTTTAGAACTGTATTGGCACATAAGTTCAATAAGTAGAGTCAGAAGTATTAGCACTTTACTCTTCACTTAACGGATGTATTGAGTGCCTATACCATGGAAGACTTGGCTCTAAAAGGTAAACCAGGGCCTCCCTGGTGGCGCAGTGAGTTAAGCAGGGTACTATGGGGCAAACCACAGCCACTGCAGCACGAGTTCGATCTCTGCCGCCAGCCAGAGGGGAGGACCCACTTGGCGCAGCAGACCTCTCCTGCTTCGCCTGCTACTCCCCTCAGCAGTGTACTTCCGTTGATCTGCCCGTTCTGCTTCCTGCTATGTCTCTGGTGAATCCTCTCACCACCCCCCCACCACACCTCTGGCCTGTACCCCAGTGCTTATATGCATAAATAAATAAATCTTAAAAAAAATTAAAAGGTAAATCAAAGATGTTTTTTAGCAGGGAAAGTGAGTGTCAGTCTCATTACCATCCTTTCTAGTATTGAGTATTACCATTCTTCTAACTGTTAGTTTGGTAAGTGAAAAATATTGCTATGCTGCTTCAATTCATGTTTATTAATAACAAAAAAATTCTAACTGTAACTGAATGACATTTTTTTAAACAACATGTGTTGTTGTTTAATCCTTTTTATCTCTTTTCCTTTTTAAACATTTTCTACGTTTGCTAATTCTGACTATCCCTCTGACTTTTCCCATGGAGTGTTTATTTCCTCACCACGGAATGTATGTTGAAGGTCAGAGTGTGGGCAGCATGTTTATACCCTAAGAACACGGCTGTCAGCTGCATGGTATGCTCCCTGCCTTTTGGGACTTGCTATCTAGCAGAGAACTCAAGTGTTGAGCCACATACCTTGAACATTGTAAGAGGGGGCTACAAGGTGGTTGGAAGGCTAAGAAGTTGCAATTTGAGGCAAGAACTAACAGATGAACAAGAGTCAATAGCTAAGTGAGGAAGGATGGAGGTATTGTAGAGATAAGAGTGAGAACAGAAGGAATAGCATATGCGGGAACCTGAATAGGAGGGTGTATGGCACATGTCAGGCAAAATGTGAGGAGGTGCAGAGTGACTGGAGACTCGGGGAAGGTGAGTGAGGCCAGATCACACCTGTCCTCAAGCCATCCCACCTTGTCTCTGATCTACTTTCTGAAACAAGCACTCGAGCTTACAATGCCTTGTAGCTCACAGCAATGCCACATGCTCAGTCCCCCTTATCCTGCTGGGATTCTCCAAGTTCAGCACCCTTACACCGCTCTTCAGCTAACCTAACCCCAGGTGTGTGGTTTCCAGAGGTAATGATTTACACACAGAGAACGGCCTTACCCCATTCCCAGTGTTGCAAAGATTTTAATGGCTCAGACATCTCTCTTGTTAATTACTGAGACTCTAGAACAAAAAGCCAATAAAAGACAGATGTGCCTGGACCCATTTCTTTTTTTAGTTTCAAATTTTATTTCATGAAATTAAAAGGTGAACAAAATGTGTAATTAAATTCTTGTCAAACTCATTGATCTAAAATATGTTTACATAAAGACAAATAGATATAGTAACTTTATAAACAACCATAACAAACATAAGTAACTTATGGTAGAGTTTATATTGATTTAAAAAAAATCTTTCTTTCTTCCACAAAAAACTCTGTATTAGAATGCAATTAACATTTTCTTTTATACTGCACTGCCTCTTATTTTTTGTGCCCTTATTTTTAGTTTAGGTATCATTTCTGTTGCATATGACATTACTGACTTAAGTGATGGAAACTGTATAAGACAGAGGCTGAATCTTCTTGCTTGAGCTGGACTTATACTCTGCCCCTGAACATCATGATTCCATTCTTGAAAGCACATTTTATTTTTCTCAAGAAATACATGAAGTCCAATGAGTGTATACATAGTTTATAAAACTTTGGTTAACTTTATATATACTGTTTTACATCTTAATTTTTTTACTTTGATTTTTAAGATCAAGGTAACATTATGACATTACCTAACATTATATTACACTTTTCAACGTAAATAAACATGACTTTAAAACATAGTTATAGAACGTAGCTGTGGAACTCACAACAGCCTTACTTAATGGGGATTTGCCCCCTTTCCATGATGGTCCTCTCATTCTAGCATTTATGGGAACCCTTAAGTAAGCAGGATCTATACAAATGACCCCATCCTGGTGGGCCGGGGACCCTATAGAGATCAGGCCATCTTCCCTGGGGCGCTCGCTGCTCACCAACCCAGGAAGGTTTTCCCTGGAGACCTTTCAAGGCAACAGATCTGTCAATCAATCCTGTGCTGTCCCGCATTGACCTTTGTATAGGTGAGACTTGGGAGCATATCCAGAGCTGCTGGGTGACATGAATGAGAGTTTAGGATATCATGAGTCTTTTTTTCTCCCCCAGCCATCCTTCCAGGGCCTCATTCTGGGGCCTTGCCCCAGCCTGTCACCTTGATGAAAGCCTTCTTCACATCCTTATTCCGGAGACTGTAGATGATGGGATTAAGGAAAGCGGAGATGACGTTGTAGAACAGTGCCAACTTCTTGTCCTCCTCTGGGGAGGCCTCAGAGCCAGGCCTCATGTACATGATCATGGCCGGCACGCAGAACATGGTGACCACGGTGATGTGGGAGGCACACGTGGAGAAGGCCTTGATTCGCCCTTGAGTAGAACGGATCCTCAAGATGGCAATGAAGATGTTGACGTAAATGACAAGGATGAGAGAAAGCGGGACCAGGATGACACAAAAGCCAAGAATGAAGTCTACGTGGTCATTGGTAGAGGTGCTTGCACACGCCAGCTTTAGGACAGCAGGGATTTCACAGAAGAAGTGGTTGATCTTGTTAGGGCCACAGTAGGGCAGGCGCATGGCAAAGTAAGTGTAGACAACAGCAGATAAGACCCCCCAGAGTCCACAGAAAATGGCCATTGCCCCGCACACCCATGGTTTCATGATGACCTTGTACCGCAGTGGGTGGCAGATGGCCACATACCTGTCTATAGACATGATGGCAAAGAGCCAGGACTCAGTGATGCCTAGCACCAAGAAAATGTACATTTGAGCCACACAGCTGGCAAAAGAAATGGTCTTCTTCTGGCTAGCCAAATGTGCCAACAACTGGGGCACAGTTGTAGTGGTGTAGCCCAGATCTAACATGGAGAGGATGACAATAAAAAAGTACATGGGCGTGTGAAGACGTGAGTCCAGGCAGATGAGGGTGGAGATCAAACTGTTGCCCAGAATAATCAATGCATAGATTATCAGAAAGGCTGAGAAGAGCAGAGGAGTCTTCCTCGGGTTGAAGGAGAAGCCCAGAAGGATGAATTCAGTCACGGAGGACTGGTTTAGCTCTTGCATTGTGTTCTACCCACCTCTCAATGAAAAAGAAAGACACCAATTCAGACAGAAGACTAGCTAAGCCAGGCACCAAGGCAAGGCCTTGGGGTAGCGGTCAGTGCCCTGTTATGTTGAAACACCAGGATTCCCAACATAATAGCCCATTTTGCCTGTTCTTGTTCAATGTCACCACACACAGACAGTGATGAAGCAGAAAGGACTGCCAACATCTGATCCAAGCCAATGGCAATTACCCATTTCAGCCTCAGTTTCCTCGCTGCAGGGACCTGGAACAAGTGCTCTATTAACCAGCAACATGAGCCAAGGCTGTGATTCCAGAGCCAGACCCTGAGGGAGAAACTCAGGCAACCTGAACCCCTGGGTGTCCATCATACTTTTTCCTAGGGCAAAAATGCCCTGACTCTCAGAGATCAGAACCAGAAGCCCCAAGTGAGGGAGAACAAAAGACAACATCATTATCTACCATGATGAACCTGGTCTCTTTGCCCCCATTGGGGTCAAAGTAGAGAATTCAGCTTTGGAACTGTGTCTTGGAGCATCATGAGGGTTTGGAGATACGTGTGGTAGGGATCATTATCTGTAGCTCAACAATGGGGAAACCAAGGCTCAGCGAAGGATAATTTGGGGTCTATTCATCTCTCAGCAGCAGGAAAGATTCCCACGAGCAACCTAACTTCCGCTAAGAGAACCCAGCCAACCTGAGTCCTTAAGACACTGAAACTTTTTCTTTCCTTGGTTCTCAGGGGGAGGCAGGGAGGAAGGACCTGCGCCCTCTGACTGGATCCTTGTCCAGCCCATTCTCTGCACCAGCCTTTAGGGGACTCTTTCTAAAGCAAAAGTCTTGCTGGGCTATTCCTCCAATCCTTCCATGACCCTCGTGTGAAGAACACCTTAAGAGAGCTAGACCAATATTCTGGTTTTACTCTTTTCTTTTTTTAAAGATTTTTATTTATTTATGCATACAAGCACTGGGGTACAGGCCAGAGGTGTGGGGGGAGGGTGAGAGGATTCACCACAGAGACGGGGAGCAGAACAGGCAGATCAACTGAAGTACACTGCTGAGGGGAGCAGCGGGCACAGCAGGAGGGGTCTGCCGCACCATGTGGGTCCCCTCCCTGGCCGGCAGCAGGGATCGAACTCATGCTGCAGTGGCTGCGGTTTGCTTCATAGTGCATTTCTTAACCCACTGCGCCACCAGGGAGGCCCTGGTTTTACTCTTTAAAGTATAAAGTGATCGCGAGTCTCCAAGGCCGGTGGGTGAGAGCAGACAGTTTAGATGGATCTGTAGCTGCTGCAAGGACTGAGACAGAAAGCATCACCCACCAAAGTGGCGCAGAGTTCTGCAAGCAGTGTCCCAGGTCACAGCGGGGGCTTGTCAGAGTTGACACTAGACCCAGGACGCCTGCGTACCAACCGGTCAGCATCTTGGACTCATTCCCAACTCTGCAGGTCTGATACTTCACCGTAGGCTTCATCTCGCATAATTTTCCCACTGTAATCACATTACTTAACACAGTGCATGGACACAGTAAGACCCAATTAATGTTTACTATGTGATCTACAGATCAGGAGCCCTGAGAAGTCAAGAAAAAAAGAAAGATTATAGGTGTTCTTTCTCTTCTATACCTTTTCCATCCAATCCTTAGAGATCCAGAGAAAATTACCTGTGTCTGGAGTTCACGAGTCCCCCAGGGAAATCAAGGCACAAGTTGGTTGAGGGGGGACAACTGGGAGATTTGGCACCAAATAGTACGGATCTTTCTGCCATTTCTCACACTCCTAGTGCAGTCATTAAAATTATTATCATTACAGCAATATGAGCATGCTGTGTTATCATGTCACATGTGCCGGCACATTTCATGCATTGCTTTATTTTAGCCCCATAACAGGAGTGACAGTTGCAAGGTTTAACATTAACTATGGGCACCCTCCAATCAGAATATACTGCATGAGAAACAAGCGAGCCTGCACCAGCACGCCCACCAGCTGAATGTGAGCCCGGCACCCAGTCTGTGCGGTGGGCATTTTGACTGTACCCATTTTATATAAAAGGGAAGTGGTGCCCAGGGTCATGGTCAGAGCCAACTCCAGAGTCTGTGCCCATGACCATCAGCCTCTCCTACATCCCAGACAAGAATGTGGAGGTCCTCCCTCACCCCCACCATGCACTCACTCACTTGCTCTGTCATTCCATCTCCTGCGGAAGCAGCTGACATGAAGAGGGCAGGAGGAGCAGAAATAATGGCAAGTGGAGGTGGGGAGTAGCTAGCTGCTCAGGTCAACCAGACCCGGGAAGGTAGCAACCCCAGGCTGCAGGCGCCCCTTCCTGCACACAGTGACACAGTCACTTGCTGGTCCCCCTTGAGACCCAGGGGTCCCTCCACCCTCCGCACTGAGGTCTCTGCCTTCCCAGAGAGCTGCATGAGGGGGTGAACATCCTGACGGGAGGAGAGAGCCCAGGCAGTGATGCCAGCACTAGCCTCTCCACATGTCCTCGTCCTGCCGCGTCCAGTAGCCCCTGGAATCCAGTGCTATCTGGGGAGGAGAGAGTGGGCTGGCTGTGAGCACAGGGGTATGGAGGGCACAGCCTTCTCTGAGGGCTCAGATGTACTGTGGCACGGGAAATGGGGTCAGTCATGGAAACCAGGTAGGATTGGGAGTATCCTGAGAGATGGAAGAGAAAACAAATGCAAAAGAGACAGCTGAACTGGCAGCTCCACAGCCGCAGCCGAGGGTGCAAGGATAGACCTGAGCAAGGACCGGAGATCTAGATGGAGCAGAACAGAGACAGGCCGCGAAGGGGCAGTGCACAAGGGGAGGCGGACGAGGGGTCAGAGAGCCACAGAGGCAGGGAAGAGCTTCTGGAACTGCAGGGGTGGAAACTGAAGCAGAACCTGCTGGCCTCTGGAGCCAGGCCGCAGGGGGTAGGCTCTGACTCTCGGGACCCTGGTGGCTGGAAAGGGGCGGCCCCCATTCGCTCGCCCACTCCTTCAGAGCACTCTTTGCATGGGTGCCCGAACTTGCAGCTCCCTAAGCACTATGGGGAAACGCTGCCTTCTGAGAAAGACCCTGTCCCCTCTGGGACACCCAGCCTGGCCCTGGGGTCCCAGCTGAAGACAAGCAGTCTCAGAGCCCACGCCCGCCAGGGCTGGCTTGGGCGGGGTTCCGAGCGAGAAGCTATGGGTCTCGCTCTTCTATCCTCTGGGTTGCAGGTCCCGTTCTGAGCCTCACCTACAGCCCAAGATTGCTTGGGAAACTTCAGAGTCACCAAAGCAGGCGCTGGGGCACTCTTGGGGAACCCCGTGCTTACCAGAGGCTGAGCACCCCCTAGCAGTCCCTCTGCAAAGGAACGCCAACTCCTGCTCGCGTTCTCCCAGGGACAGGCGGTCCTGCCTTCGCGGCAGCTCAGGTGGCCCCGGCTTCATGACCCTTTCTTATACTGAGCTGAGAGCAAGTCCTCTCCCTTCGGAGGTCAACAATGCACTCTCCCACCTCTCAGCACACTATCGTCCAGAATTCTCGGCCACCCGGCCAGCACTTACCTGCCCTGCCTTTTCCTTGAAGGTCTCTGGGGTTGTCTGGGTCACCTTCTTTGCTCTTGATAAGCCCTCGTGCCCTGGCCCCTCCCATTTCCCCCGGCTGGATCCCTGCCCACACCCAGGTGTCACGCCAGGCAGCAGCCCCAGCGGACACTTGCCGCTGACAGCACAGGGGGTCCCCGCCCCCTGCTTTGCGGCTGAAGGCAGCAAAGAGCAGCCTCTGGGGAAGTAACTGGTGCACAGACCACCCAGGGACTTGTCATCAGACAGACGTGATCACTGTGACCTGGCCGGCACTGAGCGTCCCAGGGCCGGAGTCTCTGCTTCCTTTCTGTGAAACGTGGCTGTGTTCCCTCCACCACAAAAGTACTTGATATTGGCTTTGTCCGTGCTTTTTTGGATGGCCATTAGGGGCAACACAAGATACATGTCTGGTGTCTATACTGACATATATATATATAAAATAGTTTATATATGGCACATGTGTGTACATATGTGCACGCATGCACGCATAGGCATGTATGAGCGATGGTATGCACGCGCACACACACTAAATGCTTGCAGCATTACGTTCCATTTGACAGATGACAGAAATGGAAACTCGCGGCATTAAGTGACCTGTGCAGAGCTGATCACGACTTTGACCAACCGGACGCCCTCCGAACCTGCCTTGCACCCCGTGTCGTGACTCGAGACAGACCAGGCCTGAGCAGGAGCCAGGAGACCTCAGCTGGGAAAGTCAGTCATCGATAAGAAGAGAGTTGCCGGCTGAGCACGCGCGGGGAGCGAAGACCTCTGAGGGCGGCTGGCTCCTGCTTTGCGCATGCTCTCCAGTGTAGGGGGGAAGCGGACGGGGTCAGCATTTCCTAATACGCTCTAGTGTGTGGGTGTTCGTTCTATGTCATTCTCCAACAACGGTGTGGGAGAGGCAGCCTTTCCACTCAAAGACAATGAAGATCAGAGAGACGAACGAATGACTCATCTGAGGTGAGACAACTATGGAGGCAGGCGACACCCCAGCCAGCCTCACTGCGCAGAGGGGTGGGGCTTGGGGCTGGAGGATGACAGTGGGGACCACCCAAGTCTCTATCCTCAGCTTTCTGACTCCTCCTCAATGAGCGATGAGCCCGTCTTCCAGGAATCCTGCGGCCTCTACCTGAGCTGCCAGGTGGGAATAGAGGATCCCCAAGCTCAGTCCAGAGGCAGTGCCATGGTGGCGCTAGCTCCAGGGGCAAAGCCCAAAGTGTCTTGGGAGCATTAAACTTCCTGGCTGCAACTTCCTTCCAGCCCAGGACTCCACTCTGCCTTTACCAGCTTGGTCAGCGAGCCCACAGGGCTTTTCTGGATCAGAAATAGTCTCTCAAACCTCACTCCCCCACGAAGAGGACTCCTGGGTCTGCCGGGCAAGCCCCTCCCTCCAGGGCAGCTGCGCATCCCACATATTTAAGAGAGATGCAGATCTCCCCTGCAGGGCTGTCTTCCAAGAAGAAGGGGTGCACTGCCTTCCGCTGCACCCCGAGAGAGCAGGAGAAACCAAACTGACGCCGCAGGAGGGAAGGAGCCCTGCAAGCAGAACAGGTGCTGGTCACCTATAGGTGGGAATCAGGGGACTGGTAGGGCTTCCTTTCCTGGGCACCCCCACCCTAGGCTTCTCTGCCCCACACACTGGGGGAGCACACTAGTACACTTGCCCTCACTGACCAGTAGTGGGGTGTTACTTTCATGGTCCGTTTCTGGAGCAACCTCCCACGCCCACGCCCAGAACTTGTTCTGGGAGCCCCCTGACAGGAATCCTCCCCTTCCGCTCCAGCAGAAGAGCAGAGGCTGGAGAGGAACAGTACAGCACGGGCAGGGGAGGAGAGTGAATATAATACAGCACTTTGCTTGTGTGACAGCTTCACTGTCTCTTCCGGGGACCTTGGAGAGAGGCAGAAAAGTGCGGTGCATGATTCCGGCAGGCTCTGTAGCCAGACACCAGGATTTAGAGCTGGTCCTGCCACTTGTCAGCTTGGTGAAGGCAGAGCAGACTCTGGTGTCAAAGCAGGGAGAAAGCACCGCATGGGGCTCCCAGAGCAGCCTGCAGATCTCTACCAGATAATGTGGTGTGGCCTAAGAAACATGGCATCTGCGGCAACCTGGGTCTTGAAGGCAGCAGGGGTGGCAGGTGGAGTGGGGGCGTGGGAAGGTGGTGGGGGAGGGGGGGTAAAGAAATGCCAAAAGAATCATGAAGGCATTTCCAGCAGGGAACATCTAGAGGGTGGTGGGGTCGTGAGAGTGTGCGGAAATAGAGAAAGCCAGGCGGTGAGGGGGTCAAGAGCGCAGCTGGGAATAGCACACAACTCTTCTGATTTTCAGACTCACTCAACTTATATTAATCAAATAAATATAAAATATGTCAGCTTTGTCTTTTTCAAAATGTCTTGACATACAGTATCTCACATGCTCCATGCCATAACCCTGCACATAGACGTTGCAGCTCTAGCTAACAGATGGGGGGGCTAAGCTCAGTGGAGGTGAAGAGACCAAAGTCACACATTTGGGTGACAACAATGGAATGATCAGGAAGGGTTGAATTTAAAATGTGGTCATGGAATGGTAATTGTAAGGATTTGGCAGAAAGCCCCAGAGCTACCCAAGCAAAAGAAACAAAGCCCAGACAAACTTCAGGGGTGGGGTTCTGGGGGTAACAAGTCAGGAACTAGTATCACCATCTCGGTTGCTCAGGGCTGTGAGGGCTCTCCTTTCTGCTTCTCAGCACTTCTGCTCTGTTATCATTTCTGCAAGGTCTCCCTTTTCTTTTTCATAGTGTCAGCTCCCCTGCTACTGGGGTTACCTCTACACAGTTCTGGGTTGAGAGTACCCCACCACCCATCAACATAGGCTTTCAGTGTCATCATTTTAAATTCTCAGCAACGATTTTTCCCCCCAAGTTGAGACACATGTATACCTTTGGTAGAATTCAACCATGGCCAGCGCTTTGGCTACATCCCCTGCTACAAACACGGCTACCTAATGCCTTACCTGCCATGAGTGAGGGTGGTTTCAATACAAGCCCTACGTACACATTAAGCCCTTCTATATTCTTTTACAGGTATGAACCCAGATCTTCTGACTTATTTCCCAGAGCTGACCTAGATTTCTTCCCTTTTCATCCTACTCAACAAATCCAAATCACAAATCCAAATCACATAAGTGCTGTGTGTGTGATTCAGCTTCAGTCAACTCTGCTCTTCCTCCTCCAAGGTCAAGGACAGAGCAGGGAAGTCCTTGTCTTTCTTTAAGAGGGAGGGCACCATGCAGAATCTTGGCAAGGAGAACCACAGCGCCATATCTGAGTTCCTACTCCTTGGATTCTCCAGCGAGTCACAGGTCAGAATGGCCCTGTTCATCTTCTTCCTCCTCCTCTACCTCATTACCCTTCTGGGTAATGGACTTATTGTCACCTTGATCTACCTGGATTCAAACCTCCATACACCCATGTACTTCTTTCTCAGTGTTCTCTCTTTGGTGGACATGAGCTATGTCACCACCACTGTGCCCCAGATGTTGGTGAATATGGTATGTCCAAGGAGGACTATCTCTTGGGGAGCTTGTGTAGCCCAGATGTTCATCTTCTTGGTTCTAGGCATTGCTGAGTGTGTTCTCTATGCCATTATGGCCTATGACAGGTATGTGGCCATTTGCTTCCCCCTTCATTACACCCTACTCATGAGCCGTCCCACTTGTATCAAGATGGTCACAGTCTGTTGGATCATCGGGTTAGCCGGTGCCCTGATCTACACCGTCTTCACCATGCGTCTGCCTTATTGTGGCCCTTACAAGATCAACCACTTCTTCTGTGAGGTCCCTGCCGTCCTGAAGTTGGCCTGTGCAGACACATCCCTCAATGACAGATTGGACTTCATCTTGGGTTTCATTCTACTTTTGGTTCCACTCTCCCTCATCTTGGCCTCTTATGTCCGCATCTTTGCTTCCATCTTAAGAATCCGCTCCACCCAGGGGAGGCTCAAGTCCTTCTCTACATGTGCTTCCCATGTCACTGTGGTCACCATGTTTTACGGGCCAGCGATAATGATGTACATGAGACCTGGCTCCTGGTATGACCCAGAGAGGGACAAGAAGCTGGCCCTGTTCTACAACGTTGTCTCTGCCTTCCTCAACCCCATCATCTACAGCCTCAGGAACAAAGACGTAAAGGGGGCCTTTCTGAAAGTTCTCGTTGACCGAAGGACAGCTCAATGACCCAAGAAACATCTGCGAATTGTTCGGAGTCCTGGTCAGACTTGATGGGGCTCATGTGGGATCATAAATTACATCAATCCTGACCGCCCTTGGCCTTCCTGGGCTGTGAACGGCCGGAAAAGGTATAGCCATCCACAAACTGAAGTTCTCACCGTTGATTCGAAAATGTTCAACTGCCACCAGTTGAGTAATAAAAGCAAAGGATTTCTTCTGTGAAGACTGTCTTTATGATTCATGGCCACTGCTCTATTGCTTTACCTGGGTTCTCCGCTCCCCTCTGTAAGTTTGAGTTCTATATGATCAGAGTCAAGAGTTTAGCACACACACATGCTTTTGTACAGTGCAAAGGATTTGGGGGTGAAAATGACATAAAAAGTAGACAGATTATGCAAAAACACAGTCTTGCATTACTGTCTGGATACACTTACAAGTAATAACTAAAATTGCTTTTTTGGGGTCACTAGGTGCAAAATTTAAGCTAGGATTAATATAAACTCTAAGCTAGGATTAGTTTACTTTGTTCCTAAGATTTATTTATTTATGTATACAAGAACTGGGGTATAGATCAGGTGCGGGGGTGAGTAGATTCACCGGAGACAGAGTGGGGAGCAGAACAGGCAGATCTACTGAAATATACTGCTGAGGGGAGCGATGGGTGAGACAGGAGAGGTTCTTGGCTGGGAATTGAACTCATGTTGCTGTGGCCATAGCTTGAGAGGTCTGTGTTTTTAACCCCTGCGCTACCAGAGAGGCCCTACGATTAATTTAAACATGTATGTGCACAATTTGGTTAATGATTAGTCTGACCCAGGCTCAGATTGTGAAACTCTCATTTAGTTTTACATTTTAAATCTCACTGTTATTTTAAGAAAGTAAATGTTTCACAAAATAAATATATAATGTTTATATGCATATCTATATTTCTATATATCTTTATGTATGTTTCTCTCCAAATACAAAATCTTTTTGTTTCATTTGTAACTCCATGTTTGCTAGTAAATCTTGCATCTTTTCATAGGATTGTTGGTGGTATTGGCTAGTGGAGGAGACTCTGGAGTTGAGGGGGAAATATAGGTACAAATACAGAGAGAGGTATTTATATACATATATACAGAGAGTTACACACAAAGAGACTATAGAAAATGATATAATAGATTCTATTTCCTCATATTCAAAATAAATATTTGTCAATACTTTGTCATATTTAGTTCGAGTCTTCTTTTCTTTTTTAAAAATTGAAGTGGAGGTGGAGCATAATGGACTATGGTGGAGGACGGTGGGTATTTGTGGTGGGTGTGGTGCGGCAACAATACCTGAATGGGGAGATCCTCTGCCTATAAAACACAAATGATATTTATAAACCTATGTTATCTCAAAAATTAAAATAAATAAGTAAATGATGAATATGCAGATAAAGATGAAATGCCCTTTTGAATATTCCCAGCTCCCCAAATCAATCACAATCATTAAACTAAAGTCTACTCATGATGTTTTTGAAACTTTTGTTAAAATCCAATTATCCCCATGAGCTATAGATAGAGTTGCTCTGGTGTGAGTTTAAAAATTTTGATGGTGGCATGATATTAGTATCATTCTAAAAAAAATTATGTCAACATCACGGCTCTGATATTTGTCTATTTGACAATTACAGGCTAAAAACATATTTAAAAAGCATTTGAGTGTGCCACATTTTGTTTATCTAATTTTCTAATACTGACCATTTGTTTATTTCCACTTTTTCACTACTTCTCTGAGTCTCAGTTTCCTCATCTGTTAATGGGAGGAAAATAGCATAAACCTCAGAAAGTTTCTAGAAGCACTAAATGAGATAATACATGTACAGCAGTACAAGTTTTATTATAGTAAAAAATAAATAGTAAGTGCTCAAACATATGAAATATTGTTTGCCTTTTGTCTATTTGCAGTTTATTATACACTTCAGATATCTATTCTTCTTCTATTACATACACTAAAAATATCCTCTCTCAATTTGTTAGAAAAGTAGTACATATTAATTCTTAAAATACATTTTAATTCTTAAAATTTAATAAAATAGAAGTGAACAAAAAGAAAATGAACATCATTCACTACCTTAGACCTGGAAATAATTACTGTTACCATTTTAGTGTCTACATTTCAGGTATTATAAGTTTATATTGCCTTTATTAATGTTTTTAAGAAATATAATTCTTAATTTACTATTTACATGATTTTAAAAAATGAATTCTATAGCATGAATTCTTTTAAAACTTGATTTAATCATTCAACAATAGACTTTGACACTTATTCATGTTGATTAATTCTCATGCAAAGAGTATTCTTTTTGTCTTCCTTTGATGAATAGAATAAAATAATAGTTTCTAATGAATAGAATTCATTAGAATGAATGAATTTTTCCTTTATGTTTTTTCTTAAATGAACATATGTCAGATTTCACTGAGGTCATTAATTCATGAACCAGTAAAATGTTAGGACAGGTTCCAAGGAGAATTTCCCTTATAGAAACTTACTCTACTGGACAAATTTCATTTGTATTGTTATGAATTGAAATCGCTTGCATTAGTATGGATAAAAAGCATTCAATTTGTTAACCATTTTCTGTAATTTAACAGTTACCCCTGCTAAGTTGTAAAATACCCTAATCCATAGACAGTCAATTAAAGGATATGCCTCTATAAAGCCAGATAATCCCCGGAGGAGCTAGAGAAGAACAGGAACTATCCTGAAAAGTCACCAAGAAATTCCTTTTGCATTTTTGCAAGTCTTAGATGATCTTTTTCTTGACAGTATCTCCCACTGTGATTTTAAGTAATGCTCAGAGATTATTCTTGATGATAAAACAAAGTGGGTCTTTGTGTTTGACCTCATAGTTTACAGGGTAAAACAAGAACATCACCCACATGTGTTCTCTTCCTCCTCTCGCTTTGCAAAACAAACCCAGAAACAGTGTTCAGCCATCTGAAGGTCATGGAACTAACATTTAGCTGGAGTTTTCACAAGGAATCTCAAGTTGTACTTGTAAGCTCCTCTATTACTCATAGACAGAGGCTGGAAAACTGAACCTAAGACTACGGAATCATCATATTTTGCCCATACTACCTATTAATTTGGGTGAAGTCTTCTACCATAAAGGCCCCCAAATTTGCTAAGGTTCCTGCTGGCCAGGGAGTGCTACTTCTCACCATCTGTGAGGCTGGGATCTTGTAAACCAGATACCAGGAGGGTTTTCCTGGGAGGGCCTTATGGGGATTGACTTTGCATGTAAAGCCCACCCTTGCTGTCAGCAGTAACTTGCCTTACCTGATTAAAAAAATGGATTATGCTCAGCAAAATACATCAAAAGGCAAAAGAAAAATGCCAGATAGTTTCACTCCTAGGAGGAATATAAGGGAACTAAACAAGGGACCAAGGAAAAGAATAACAACAATAAAAAACAAAAACACAACACAACAAAAACAAAAAGACAAGGACAAATCAGAAACACTGTGTGTGTGTGTGTGTGTGGAGGGGGAGGGAATGGGATGAGGGCAGAAAGAGCACAAGGGACTGAGGTGATGGTGCACTGCTGAAATGATGGTGGGAAATCCATGGGGACCACCACTGATGTCAAATATATATAAATGAAGAAAGAGGTGGGAAAAAAACAATTCTGAAGGATGATCCTTGTGATGCAGTCAGTTTGGCCAAGTACATCCTGGATTAAAAGAAAATGCGTTCTTATTGAACATAATTGAACATGCTCTGCTGAGTCTTAGGTAGGCAGTCAATGCTAAGGCATTTGCTCTCTCCCACCATTGCTGGCGGGACTCAGTTTCTCAAAGTCATTGGCACCATCTTGGTATTCCCTTGAATGTTGACTGTTGTTGGCCGGTGGCCATCCTCAGTTTCTTGCCTCACAGGCCTCACCACAGGACAACTTAACAAGGTTATTTACTTCATCAGAGCAAGTAATTGAGAAGAGCCATAGAGAGAGAGAGATTTCAAATAAAACAGAAGTCATGGACTCCTAACCAAATCTTTAAGTGGTATCACTTTTACTCTAGTCTATCTATTAAGAGACAAATCTCAGGTTTGGCCAAAGGGAGAAGGTCACCCAGTAGTGTGACCACTGGTAGGAAGGGGTCACCTGGGGCCAGCTAAGAATGCTGCCTGGCCAGGAGGTACATGAATGGGGATTGGACAGGAAATGGCACCTTGGTGACCATCAACATGCTTGGGTGTTGGTGAATCCAGATGTTAGCTGAGATTTCTCAGGGAAGGCACTGCTCATTGACCGCTAAGTTCTTTATCTCATTCTCACAAGAACCCTGGTAGGGAAAATCACTGTTATTTTCTAAATCACCCAGGCACAAGAGCTGAACTTATCTGCTTCCCACTTGACAAGGGGCAAGACTTTGTCTGGCTTGGAAGCTTGTGTTCACACCTCTGGAGAACATGCTTCCCTAGCAACCTGTCCTAGCAAGTCCTACCAGGGCTGTGAGTCTAGTGACATATATCAAAGAAACAGCCCTCCGGAAGTGTGAGGAGACCCCTGGGGTGGGGGCTTCCCTGGGGGCAAAGGCCTCAGGCCCTGGGGTCTCAGGGGGAGACAAGGTCAGATTTAGCTGGAAGTGGACACCACTAAGTCCTGAATGCAGCTGGAGAAAGAGGCCTCTGGGGGGTGGTCAGAGTTGCGTGGCCGCCGTGCTGGGGCAGGGTCAGGAGGAAGGAGAAGAGCAGAGACTTGTCACTGGGGAGGAGATGCCCAGACTTCAGTGTGGCCACAGGAGTGGCCAAGTAAGGAGGCAAGGAAGAGGACTTCCCCTGGGGTGCAGGGTGCAGGGTGCAGGGTGCAGGGAGGCTCCAGGGCCGGGCTCTCCTTCCACTACCCACTGCACTCAGGAGGCAGGCACTGTGACCCAGCGGCCCAGCCCAAGGAGCCCTCCAGTCCCAGAAGCTCAGACCCTTGGGCTCTGCTCTCAGCAACACCATCTCATCGTCTCCTCTCCCCTGTGTGGCTCCCGCTTCCTGCCCAAGCCCAGCTTGGTCCTGGGGGGGAAGGGAGGGTGCAGATTGGGCCAAGTTCCAAATGTAACTCCAGTCTCCCTGGGCTGCCTGTGAGCGACTGGGCTTCTCAGGCTGTGAAAGGTTGGAGGCCCACACTCTCCTGCCCTTTGACGTGGTCCGCTCTACTGCTGGGTGCTCACCACCACGGCCTCAGGATGGCAGGAAGGAAGCAAGTTCCTTCTGTCAGCCTCTCAGGCTCATCATGCTACAGGTCTGGCCTCTTCTCTTCTGCTTGAGAAAAAGCCTCCGCAAAACCAGCCTATACTCTCCTGGGCTGTGCCCCAAGAGACCCCTGGGCAGTTTAGGTCCCCCTGGGTTTTGAGGGGTACATAGCGCATGTCCCTTCGTCTACACAAAGTGGAGTAAACAGATCGCTCACTCATTCTGTGATAGCTCGTTGCAGCTGATGAGCTGGAAAGATGCTGTATTTAACAGTCCCTTGAACCTTTACTAGTTTGTACTTCTCAGGACCCACTAACCTTATCTTTGGGGTCTCCAGCAAGTCTGTAGGTTCCAAGAGCTCAGGGACCCTAGATACTGCCTCCGGCGCCAGCGGGGGGCTGCCCCAGGGACACCAGCTGGCAGGAGGAGAGGACAATTCCATGGCCTTCATCAACCTAGACCTCCCAGGGTGCCTCATTTTTTTTTTTTCTGGGGAAGGAGGAAAGGGCTGTCCTCAGGGCCCTGTCTGAGCCCCAGCACACACACTCCCCAACATCTGCCCTGAGGTCCCCAGCTGAGCCTTATCTGCCCCAAGCCCAACCTGGGCCTCCAGGAGGACAAGGCTGGAGCCTGAGCATCCTCAGGGACCGAGGAGCCGCAGGGGCACCCCAGGGCCTCCTCCCTAGACCAGGAGGCACTGCAGAAGTGTCCTAGCTCGGCCCCTGGGGCCCCATGTCACTCATAAGTGGCCCCAGAGTCTGAGGGAGCCCTGCCCACAGCCCCTTTCCCTGCAGAGTTATAAGCCCAGGACAACTGTGCCCCAACCATTGTGGAAGCGAGGCTACCGGCTGCCCCCCACGCCCAGCCTGGGGGCGCTCCGGGGAGGAGCTCAGCCTGGTCTGCAGTTCCCGCTCATCAGCTGCTGTCTCTCCCCAGTGTCTGTGGGCACAGGCGCACCCCTTGTCTCTCCTGTGTGCACCTCCCTCTCTTTCTTTACCTCTGTTATTGTCGCTGTCTGCTTTCTTGCTTTCCATCCTGTCTCTGTGTGCCTGTTTCAGCTCTGCTTTCTGTCCTGCAACCCCTCCCATCCGGTATCTCTGCCTCTGCTGTTCTTTGGGTCATTCCCCTCATCTGCCTTTCTTTCTCTCCAAATCTCTTTATTGCTCACTTTGCCTCCGGATTTGCCTGCAGCGTGGTGTCTCTCCAGCCATCCTGGAGTCTCACCTGTCTCCTCAGCCTGTAGCTGCCTCTGATCGGCAAGGGCTTTTCCTCCACAGGATTTCTCTGGGCCTCCCCCTTGATCTTGTTCCTCAATCTGTCCCGCTGCCACTCCAGAAGTCTCTCTCGTGTCTCCGTCTCCATCGCTCTGTCCAGCTCTCCCCTTTTCCCAGTTACCCCATCTTCTTGCTCCTGGCCTCCACTTCCAGCTTTCTCCTCTCTGGGAGACTGCCTTCCTCTACACCCCATCTGATCGCCTCTGCCTGTGCCTGTGCCTGTGGGCCCAGCCACCTGAACTGTCTGCCCCGAGCCTCTGGCTTATCCTCGCTCATGCCCCACTGCCCACAGCACAGTCTTCAGCCGCCCCTTTGTGCCCCTGCCTTTTTCTCCTTTCGTGTTGGTTTTACCCTCTGACTGTCCCACCGGGTCTGCACCTCTCTCTGCCTCTTCCCCTTCATCTCTGTTCCTCTTCTGACCCAAAAAATAAACCCTCTTCTTTCCCCCTGAGCTCTGCTCTCAGCTGTAGTTTTTCTCTCTCCTTGGCTGGGCCCCCAGAATCTGATTTTCTAGTCACTTGGGTTCATCTCTCACTCCCTCCTGAGGCCTCTCTAACTTCCTTCATTATTCTCTGCACTTTTGTTGCTTTCTAGTTTTACCTGTTTCTCTGGCTCATTCTGCATGTCCTTGCATGTCTGTGCAGATACGAGGGAGGGGGTACTGGGAAGAGGGAGGAAAGAAGAAAGGAAACAGGAGCAGGAGGGGGCCAAGGGCTGCCAAAGGGAAGGGAGGAGAAGCGATATGTCTCAAGAACCTGACTTAATAGATAGTATTGCAATAAATCTCCTGTTTGCACAGATAAAAAACAATTACTTGCTCAGGCACGCCAGTAAACAACAAAAGCAAACTTTCAAAGCTGCCTTGAGTTACTCTTGGCCTGTGCTACGAGAGCGTAGATGTGAGAGGAGAAAATAAATATAAGGGTCCAGAGAGAAAAAGCAAAAAAAGCAAGTTTTCTCCGACTTCCACTACATCCTGCCTGGGCCCAAGGCTGGCAGCCCCATCCCAAGCCCCAGTCAACCTGGGGACTAGAGTCTCCCTCTACCAGGACCTGGCCACTCCTGATTTATTTCTGTCTTCTCACTGCTAACAGATTGTCAAACCTGGCTGTGACGGAGTCGGAACCTGAGGCTCAGAGAGGCCAAGCAAGTGATCCCAAGACACACAGCAAACCAGCCAAGAAAAGTGAGACTAGAAGCCAGCCCTCAGGCTCAGTTCCAGACAAAGACACAAACCTGTGGAAGCACGAGGAGGCCTGGAAGGTGGAGGCCTGTCACATTATTTCTGCTGTCCTCTGCCGGTAGGCACACGCTGGAGGTAAGAACTGGGTCATCTCTCATCACTGAGATCCTTCTTAAAGCATTTCTCTATCCCAAGAGCTGGGATGTAGCTTGCAGGCTCCCGTGTCCCCAAGTCCTGGATTGTGGCTCATGGGTCACCGCTAGACCAGCCCTTGGCAGCGTCAGAGTAGGGGTGAAGGGGTAAAGCCACTTGTGTGCTCCCTCTGCTCAGACACTGCAGATGTGTGACCTCAGGCCAGTTGCTTCCCCAAGCTGGGCTTTGATGAAACGAGAGCACTGTACTAGTGGTGACCAAACTAAGTTTCATGGAGGCTTTAAGTAGAGCCAGAGGGAGCCAAGGGCATCTGGGTGAAGAGGGCGTGAGCAGAGTGGATTTTGAGCACTTGCAGAAATTTGCCTTTGAACAAATCAGAAACACTTTGTGTGTGGGGGGGGGTGGGGGGGTGGGGGGAATGGGATGAGGACGGAAAGAGCACAAGGGACTGAGGTGATGGTGCACGGGTGGAATGGTGGTGGGAAATGGGGACCGCAATTGATGTCAAATATATATAAATAAAGGGGAAGAAAAAAGATACCATAAAAAACCAAGAAATTTGTCTTTGACAAAAAGATCCAAGGATTTTTAAAAATCGGAAAATGTGTAACTCTGAAATCATGAGACTTCAAAACTCGTGCTTGCCAAAGCCCGCCCAGTCCCACACAACTTCTAACCCTGTCCTCAGAGCGGACAGTCGAGAGGAGGGGTCCGCCTCACCCACACAGGTCTCCTTCGAGTTCTGCTTTGGCTGCCCCTGTTGGAGGCTGTTTAACCACAGGCCAACCTAGACCTGGGGACAGGTGCGACTGTGGGCCTCTGGCCAGTACAGTCGCTCAGAGCCCTCTCCTTGGCCCCAGCCACCTCCCAGCCCAGCACAAATAGAAAGGTGCTCAGGACAGCGGTCACCATGCTTCCTCCTAAGACGAATCATGAGGCTCGAAGAGCCAAGTGACTCCCCAAAGAGGCAGTGAACTAGTGCTCCCGGGGACACCGGAGCCTGGGGCTCTGACCAGCCATCTGGACTACAGCAGGAAAGTTGGCTGGGTCCAAACGTGAAAGGCCTGGCCCAGCTGTTAAGAATTCTGGTTTATTTTATTATGATGATTTTATAATGATAGATGATGATAAATGACTTCCCTGTCCCCATTGGCTGGCAGGCAGGGCAGGGCAGGGTATTAGCTGGGAGCGTTGGGCAACGTCTTTCTGGACCTGCGCGTGCCTGCTGGGTTACCTGCAGCAGGTGGCACCTTGTGAGGGTGTTCCAGGTCCCTGCAGCCCAGCGAGCCAAGGCTGGAGTCCGCCCTCCCCAGGGCATTGCCTCCCTCCTCCGTTGGCTTGAGCGCTCTTTGGGCTGGTAGGCCGTTTGGGGAGAAAAGTGTCTCTGCCTTGTGTGATCCCACCTTCTGTGCTAGCTCAGGCAGAGAATCCCTTGTGCGGCTTGGCGTTTGTTCACTGGCACCAACCCAGTACTAGTTCGTCCAGGTGGTAGGATTCCCCTGCACAGACGGGGCTGCAAGTTTCAGAGAGCCCAAGTGACTTGCAAGGGTTACACTTGTGAGTGGCAAAGCTGCCCCTGGAATCCAGCTCCACTGACCCCTCCGTGCTTCCTCACTGCCGCCTCAGGCTACAGCAGCCCTTCTCGGTTTGCTGGTTCAAGCGGCCTCCCTGCCTCCAGCATCTAGAATCTCAGTTCCTCCCCCCTTTCTTTTATGACATTCTTGCCCTCTGTGAGCGGCTCACCTCCATGCTGGACTCAGTCCTTTTCACTTGGATTGCCATCTGTCTCTCTCCCAACCTAACTTCCCCCCCTGATCCGAGTCAAGGGAGGCACGCACCTCTCAGGTAATGGCTGCATCAGAGAAGCGTGAGGACAGTGGAGAAGTCCTTTCCTCCCCGCTCTGGGTGCTCTAGTCCGCCCTGCCTCCTCCCTCTCTGGGCTTCTCCCACAGCCACCCACTAGTCTGAATGAAGAAAAGGAACCCTATTTATTTCCTCTTCAAAGTATAATTTTGAATGTTCTTTCTTAATGAAAGTGGTCTATAAAATGCAAAATAAAAGTATTGTGGAAAATTTGGGTGGTAACAGACAATCACATGTATCACCTATAAATCTAATCACCAAAACACACCACTGGTAGTACTGTTATATTTCTAATTTTTTTGTCTGTACCTATAGCTCTGTACACCATTAAGCTTAGGCAATCATACAGTTTCATATTCTGCTTTATGAACTCAAAAATCTATTGGACCATTTCCCTGTAACATGAAATTGTCTCCAAAATGAGATGTTAAAAGCTCCAGGCATTCAGTCTTATCAATAGAGCATAATTTATTTAACAACCTCCCATTTTTGTGAGTTATCTCCAGGTTTCCCTATTAAAAATAATATGCAACCAATATCGGGCCTCCCCTGGTGGCGCAGTGGGTTAAGCAACGCACTACGAGGCAAATCGCAGCCACTGCAGCACGAGTTCGATCCCTGCTGCCGGCCAGGGGGGG